>JAUCMX010000012.1:4297872-4460372 GCA_033459395.1 Hemibagrus guttatus | reverse complement strand
AAAAGATCAGAGCAGATCGTTTACATGCACAAAGGTCGGCACTTAACGCTTTATGGGTCGCTCTCTTCATTGTGCACGTGATTTATTGGTCACCATGAATCAGGCTCTTACCATATGACTAGGCAGGCACGTGAGGGCGTGGATGCAGCGCAGGGCAGAAATCCTCACTTTCTGTTCAGGAGAAAGGGTTTGAACAGCATTATTTCCAGACCACCATGAAGACAAGTCAGTCAAGTCAAAGGCTGATATGCTGAAATGATAAGTGTGAATGGTGTACCATGGCAGGGCTGGTGGTTAGAGCGAGCAGGCGGGTGAAAAGTGCCTCCAGCTGTGCGGTGAGAGCAGATGGAGGTTCCAGGAGCAGTGGCTGAAGGCAGGAGAGAGTGGAGAGCTGCACCGCCTCATCGGGACAGGACAGCGCTTCTAGAAGTAGGGGCAGCAACTGAGCAACGACAACAATACAAACAAAATGTCAGCCGTGTCAATTTCCTAACAACTGAAAGTGTAGTTGTTATGTAATAAGCATCCGGACTGGGATTATGAGCAACATGATTGAACAGATTTGACTGATCTACTCACAGCAGGAAGCTCTGTGAGTTGCACTTGTCTGGGCAGATTATTCACGATGTGTGACAAGGCCTTTAGAAACACAGACCTCTTCTCTGGAAGGAAAAAAAAAAAAAACAGACAGAAATATTATTAAAAAGAGAATATTAAAATAGACCAGTTCCCATTGTTCACCCTTATATACCTTGTTCTGCACCGTTGAAGCCTTGGACAAGTTTTGCAGAGTTCTCGTTAAAGAATCGCTGGCGGTACATAATGCGCACGTTAGCATGGCAGCTGCGGTTCAGCACATCTGGAGAATTGCTCATGAGCAGCGAGAAACTGTCCGCTGCCTGAGAACCTAGCTGATCGTCAGTGAGAAGGCAGAAGAGCTGAAAGAGAAATTTATAAAAACACAAAAGACAAACATTTAACAAAACAAGATGTTTTTCCCCCCAAGTACACTTTACATACTGTTCAGAAAGTTAAACAAGTAGTGGAGGTACATACTGCACCTTTAATCACCGTAATCTGGTGTTTCAAAACTTGGCTAAAAGCTACGAAGAAAATGTTAAACTGAAACAAAAAGCTTATCAGTTGCAGTGCCTGGGCGCCTAATTACTAGGGATTTAAGGAGGATACATTGTGATGCAAAAATCTGATGTGTATTGTGTAAAAGTTTCTTCGATTAATTATGCATGTAATGCAGTTGCACTATCTAGACACCAGGGGTCCCAGTCAGCACATGCTTCAATTTTATCCAGGAAGTGCTGGTGTGGGTCACTTGATAGCTGGTTGGACAGCTATCAAGATGAACAGAATAAACAAGCAAAATCAGGTTTTGGTTGGAGTGGAAAAGTGCAGCCACACCAGTACTGTACAGACAACACTAGAGACCCCTGGCACAGAGCTCAGCACACACAGACAGCATGCTGCTGGTCACATGACCGTGCGGTCATGGAGCGCCTCCAAGGTCTCCGGAATACAGCGGCCAACATGCATTATATGATCATCGGGTTCATGACCATGTTATAGCAGTTAAAAAGAGCTGTAGAAATTGTGCATTTTAGCCAACTTTGGCTCTGTTTCTGATCGTGAGCTCATTCTGTTTCAGTCGATCCCCAGGTTGGAAATTTTGTTTATTTAATTAAAAAGAAGAGCTATTTATTTATTTATTTCTAACATCTAGTCAACCTGTAGTACATTTTGTTTACAATATTAAAACCGTTTGTAACAATTTGTGAATTATTCACTACATACCTTATTTACAATTGTCATAGAGGGAAAAAAAAAAAAAGGAAATCTTTCAGTCGTGCATTTTCTTAATTGAAATTTTGGAAAATTGTGTAGCCAGTATTGTACACCCCTACTAATGACCAAAAAAGTCTGATTAATTTATTACACATGCTGAGGGACAATATCAAACCCAAATGTTATGGAGACAAAAATGATGTGATTCAAGAAGAGCAGAAGAAGAAAAATGATCTACCTTGTCAGTTAAGTTCACAGATAGAGGATGGTAACGCAGAAGCAAAGCCTTGACCACCTACGAAAAAAGGAAGAAATTAAATAGTGTTAATTCACATTCACTAAGGATGCGTGTCTACTGGCTAACTCGAACCCCTAAAACCCCACCCTAATAGATCCCTAACTATTACTGCCTAACCCTAATGCCAACCCTAACACTAAATCCCTCACCCCTAATCCTAAACCCTCCATCTGCCCTCATTTAACCCTGACCACCTAACCCTAAACCCCTTAGCCGCCCATCCTCAAGTATTTTATCCCTCTTAATCTACAGCTTTGTTTATTTGTCAGCTACAATGAATTTATTAGAGAAAAAGACATCATCCATTTATAGTTACGTTTGATCACGCGGAACTTCCAAGAAAGAAGTTATTTCCTGTTAGCGCTTACTTTATAGCAGCTATAATTTCACTGTCTCATTCTCGAAGTTAGAGAAAGTCCTCCGTACTTAGACTTTTCCTTGGCAGAAAATTTAAAGGAACCTCTGATTAACCTCACCTCTACAAAGTAGCGACACTGGAGACTCCTTCCATAACTGTTCAACATCTCACAGAAAACCTCGCCACGTCAAAGAGGCTAGCTGTTCTCTCTTAAATAACGACACATTTAGTTGATTCTTTTCGCTTAGTTTATGTAAAGAATTTGCCATGCAGATCCACGTGAATTAGCTGTTACTATCAAGACGAGAACACAAAAAAAATGTAACTTCCTGTCAGCTCTATCAACACCTTCTGACCAATCAGATTTGAGATTTCAACAGCGCACTGGCACAACAGAAATGAATACAGAAAGGAAAAATGTAATAAATCTCTTGAGTGCTAATTATTATTTTTTACCCAGGTTAGTAGAATGAAGGCTTGAACTCGCTGTGCCGAGGATTCACAGTCTAATGTCGTATTTATTCTTTTCAAAGTCTTCTCCAGAACAGCATCCAGGGCTTGGCCTAAACACAGAACCCGTCGTTTCACATCAGCATACAGACTAATTAAACAGTGTGTCCATTTTAATAGATTGCATATGGCACAAATTGAATATTAGACACACGTATTAATGTTTGAGAACACGGGGTCGGTGATTTTAGGCTTTTCACACACCTGCTGCTCTTTTGTTGATCAGACCAGCAAAACACTTCGCTGCCGATGTGTAGGAGAACGGGTGTGTACATGTGAATATCAGCTCCTCCAACTGGACTAGAAGCCTGTCGATGTGAGGAATCTCCACCTAACACGGCAAAATAAACGTGGCCGATGACACAATAATTGATCGTATATATAGCTGTTTGGATTTGTTTGTGTTAATGGAAATGAATAAAGTGTGTTTTTTTCGTATAAGCCTACCTGTTGCGAAAGGGAACACACCGAGGCCATGAGCAAACACACCAGCTGTGACTGGGAGCAGCAGTCTGACTGGATCTGCAGGGGAAAATCGCTGCTCTTACTACACACTTCAGACCAAGACTTTCTTTTATTTTTGGTACACGTTTATCTAACGTTTATTTAAAGACATGGGATTTAAAAGACATGATACATTCAAAAGAAAAGTTAAAAAAAAAAAAAAAAATTATATATATATATATATATATATATATACACACACACCAGTAAACATTAATAAACTAAAAGTCCAAATTTGTGAAATCCCTTTTTACTATGCCTCCCTTAAAAAAAACAGCACTCTCATTTTGTACAGGTTTATAGCTTTACAGCTTGCTTCCATTAATTTTATTAAATGCAAATATGAAATGATTCTGTATTGAGTCAGTCAGATGTCAGAAAACAAGCAGCCTATAGTTTAGTAATTTTGTTTCATTTACACAGTACTCATACACCCACAAGCTTTCAATATGTTGTGTGAGTGAGTGAGTGAGTGAGTGAGTGAGTGAGAGAGAGACGGGGAGCTGGGTGTCTCACCCGGAGCAGCTGAATCTGGTTTGGGTAGGCGTTTTCTGGCAGGAAGGACACGTCTCCATCTAAGAACAGGGAAACGGCCTGGGCAGCCATATGAGCAGCAGGTCTAAGAAGAACAGTGGTTGTTTTGTTTTTAATAATGGCACATGTTAAATCAACCAACTCTAACCTAGTAAACAGTTCGGGTTACAAACTATTAGAGGTGACGGAACTGTATACTGATGATATTCGGATAATATCAAATATGAGAAGAATGTGTATATCAAAAAATTAATACCAAACACTTCAATACCATGCATTATTTAATGCATTAGTGAACAAACCTAAACCATGAATGACCTCAGCATTAATACACAATAAGTAAGATTACCACACATACAGTATCTCACAGAAGTGAGTACACCCCTCACATTTTTGTAAATTGTTTATTATATCTTTTCATGTGACAACACTGAAGAAATGACACTTTGCTACAATGTAAGGTAGTGAGTGTACAGCTTGTATAAGTTGTTTTCGGCTGCTCCCTGTTCGGGGTTGCCACAGCGGACCGACTGGTCTGCACAGCAACTTGGCAAATGTTTTACGCTGGATGCCCTTCCTGACGCAACCCTCCCATTTTTCCGGGCTTGGGACCGGCACTGCATCCAGTGGCTGGGGTTGAGGCATTGGCTGGGAATCGAGCCCGGGCCTTCCGCATGATAGGCGAGAAACCTACCACTGAGCCACCAATGCCCCGGATTGTATAGCTTGTATAACAGTGTAAATTTGTTGTCCCATCAAAATAACAACAAACAGCCATTAATGTCTAAACCGCTGGCAACAAAAGTGAGTACACCCCTAAGTGAAAATGTCCAAATTGGGCCCAATGTGTCAATATTTTGTGCGGCCACCATTATTTTCCAGCACTGCTGTAACCCTCTTGGGCATGGAATTCACCAGAGCTTCACAGGTTGCCACTGGGATCCTCTTCCACTCCTCCATGACGACATCACAGAGCTGGTGGATGTTAGAGACCTTGCGCTCCTCCACCTTCCGTTTGAAGATGCCCCACAGATGCTCAATACATGCCAGTGCATCACCTTTACCCTCAGCTTCTTTAGCAAGGCAGTGGTGGCCTTGGAGGTGTGTTTGGGGTCGTTATCATGCTGGAATACTGCCCTGCGGCCCAGTCTCCGAAGGGAGGGGATCATGCTCTGCTTCAGTATGTCACAGTACATGTTGGCATTCATGGTTCCCTCAATGAACTGTAGCTCCCCAGTGCCGGCAGCACTCATGCAGCCCCATACCATGACACTCCTTGTCTTTGTACTCCTCACCTGGTTGCCACCACACGGGCTTTACACCAACTGAACCAAATAAGTTTATCTTGGTCTCATCAGACCACAGGACATGGTTCCAGTAATCCATGTCCTTAGTCTGCTTGTCTTCAGCAAACTGTTTGCGGGCTTTCTTGTGCATCATCTTTAGAAGAGGCTTCCTTCTGGGACGACAGCCATGCAGACAAATTTGATGCAGTGGGCGTCATATGGTCTGAGCACTGACAGGCTGACCCCCCCACCCCTTCAACCTCTGCAGCAATGCTGGCAGCACGCATACGTCTATTCCCCAAAGCCAACCTCTGGATATGACGCTGAGCACGTGCACTCAACTGCTTTGGTCGACCATAGCGAGGCCGGTTCTGAGTGGAACCTGTCCTGTTAAACCGCTGTATGGTCTTGGGCACCGTGCTGCAGCTCAGTTTCAGGGTCTTGGCAATCTTCTTATAGCCTAAGCCATCTTTATGTAGAGTAACAAGTCTTTTTTTCAGATCCTCTGAGAGTTCTTTGCCATGAGGTGCCATGTTGAACTTCCAGTGACCAGTATGAGAGAGTGAGAGCGATAACACCAAATTTAACACACCTGCTCCCCATTCACACTTCTGTGAGATACTGTATATATACACGCGTGTGAAAACTATTCACTGATTAAATGATGAATAACTCAAAGTCGATCAAAACTGGGTCAAGGTCACAGCAAAGTCTGAGATGTTTAGTTTAGTACCTTCCTTCCTGCTTGAAGGACAACATAAATTCTAGATGGATCACATGCATTGAAAAGTGCTACAGCTTCTCTTCTAAAGATCATAACAAACTAGATATTCATTTGTACTTTTATAATATATATATATCAAATGAGGACATCTTTGACTTGAAACACACTGCAGATCTCCGAAAGGTTTCATTTGCCTATAGCAGTATTTGTCTGCGTGTGTGGTTTTCCTGTTATCTCACTGACTTACTCTGGCTGTAGTGCCGCACAAGCAGTGCTTATGACAGGAACTATAGCAGAAAGCACTGCCTCTTCTGTGAGGGGACTCATGTGTCCAGAGCACTTTTGACCTGCCATAAGCAAAAAAAATAAATAAAAAAAATTAATATACACTCTTTATGCATTTTGGTTATGCCTTGCTTTTTGTTTTTTTAAAATCATCATGCATCTGTCCTTGCTAGATGTGCTGTGGCCTGGAAAGACCCACTGGACGTTGAAGGTGGCTGAATTGTGGCAGGCAGCTGCCACAAGCCAAAACTGTTTTTTCCTGCCTAATGCACTTTGACACATTTACTTTAAGGAAATAAACTTCAAAGCAAATCGTTAGCAGAGTTAGCAGTCGTGTTGACGCTTGCATGCCATATCTGCAGCTTGCAAATGATCTGCGATGTTGTTGCGTGCACTGTAGAGAGGGAATGTGAAATTTTAATGTCATCTGCCAGCACAACAAATCTTCCAAAATTCATCCGCTTTTACTTTCTACGAGCGAGTGACGACGAGGCTCCTGTTCATCAAAAGCCGTGAGTGAACTTAACCTCAAGACAAAACGAGAGACTGAAGTAGATGTGCATGATAGCGCAAGTCCTCATTTTCCACTGTAAACCATCATATTTATTATTTCATGTTATTTATTACGTACTTCGTTGCATGTATGAGTCAATCAAGCAAGAAACTTTTAGTCTAGCTGTGTTCATCATTCCCTGAACCACAGATCTCGCTAACAATGTGCCGAATGGTGGGCAGGTCTTAAATATTTCTTCATATGTGCAGAAGCAGTTTAAATACTTACTCTCCAGAGCCGCATGCAGTGACAGACCCAGTAATCGTGGAATGAGAACGTTGTGGAAAAATTCACCAATTTCCACTGTGTTTTGGGCGTGCTCGGCTATCCTCTGCAGACTGCGACATGCCCAAATCGCCTCCTCTGTCGAGAAACCGCTGCTACCTACAGGATAAAACGTTCAGGATAAAAGAAGAAATGTAAATTTTTTTTTAAAAATAATCAGTGTTGAAAATTAGGACAGGTTTTCAACGAAGGACAAAACTTCAGACATCCCTGAAACATCCCCTGGTTTCAGAGAACACCTGAGATTGAAGATGTGGAAAAGGGGAGGAGCTGGGAAGCAAGTTCTGGACTGCTGAAATTGGGAGAACTGGGCAAGCCATGTTTTGCTTGACTACATGCTAAAAATAAGAGGTTAATAACAAGGCCTGTGTCTCGCTCAAGGTCGCTTTTACAGATCAAATCAAAAGTAAACACAGGCACCAAAAGCAGACGGAAAACTCCACTGGTGCCGTCACACAACAAACAAATCCTCCCAGGTGCATCGCTGCCATGCCAGCACCATAAACCCAGCAGGGTTTGATCTGCCAAGCTGCTTCTGCTGTGTGAGGGTTGTTAATCCACTCCACCATGCTTCACAGATTCACCTCCTCACAGGACAAATGATTTATTTAGCAGGTAAAAGAGGGGAGTACGGCATCATCGTCATCAGACAGCGGGAATGCAGACCGACTTCCACAATAAGACGTCTCAGTACTTAGAAGAGTTAAATCTCGAAACTGCAACTGTTTACTATTATAGCATTTTCAATAACACTAACCAATAATAATGCTAGATCACACGTGAGATCAGAGTTCTCACGCGAGACTGGAAGTGGTACCCTGCAAAAATTCTGCGATCCAGATGCTCTGTGCGGGGAACAAGGATTGTGCTTTCTGCATAATTGAACAAATGAATAAATTTTGCACTGTGCTGCTGCTGATGCAGCTGGTCAAGCAAATGTTTCTGCTTTATTTCTGTTTGATGCTATTGTAAAGCTTATTGATTCTGATATAACTCTATTCAAGACGTTTTTTTCCTGATAAAAACTTACAAACTCTATTAAACTATAATAATGTGCTCCAACCGAAGCCATGCTTGCTGATATTGTGGTCTAGAACTCCTCCCCGAACTGCCCGCTGCCCCGTATCTTGCTCTCTCATTAGCTGTAGGTCATCGCCGATGTATTTTTCAGTCAGAACTCCTTTCACGATTTTGACGACTTGGTCAGATCGCGTTTTTGGTAATTCACACTGTGCGACTGTCACTCGCGTGCACGAGTTCCGATTTGCCTCGATTCTGCAAAACTAGTTCGCCACTGAAAAATCAGGGCTAAAATCGTGCAGTGTGAATTCGGCATAACCGACGTCACATATATTGTGTGTGTGTGTGTGTTTTTTTATTAGAAATTCATGGTGACTAATCCTTTTATTCTTAGCTAGCTGCCTAGCGATCCTGCTATTTACAATGCTATCCTAAAAAAGTGGATCAGCAACATTATATATGCTACTTAACTGTTTATCCATTTCCTGTGTGAGAATGCAGAAACCCTGGCTGGATCAGAGAATAAATATACAGAAAGAGTAGCAGTAGGATGTACCTTTTTGTACAGCAGCTAAGACCTGCAGTAGTACAGGTGCACTCTCCTGCACCAAGCTGAGCTGAGATGAGATGAAGGCCAGAGCACTGACACAGCGCTCCCGTGCTGCCGCTTTGCTTCGGCTCGGAGCGGGACTGGAGGCGTCTCCTTCAGACAGGGGTTTTGTTAAAAGACGCACTTTTTTAATCAAGAGGGGAAAGAAAGGCAAGTTATTGGATCAGGTTACAAATTTTTTTTTTTTTTGAGCTTTGCTGCTACCTGTGAATATTTCATCCTTCAGTCTCGGAACCATTCGGGAAGCGAAGACAGCAGGATGGAGACGAGCCAGTGATCCCGCGCAGTCCATTACTGCCAAACTGAGACGTGACGGAACAAATCTGACATTCGGTTCGAGCAAGCTTCAGTAAATATGACACGTTTTGCACGCTGATGCTGTAGTTACCTGACTTGAGCATCGTCCTCTTCTACAACAAGCCTAATCAGGTGATCCACTGCTATTTCCGCATCTGTCTCCTCTAAAAGGCCTTAATGAGGGAGAAAAAGAGGTTTGATTTGATTATCCTGATCCTGCTTTATATCGTATAGGTGTTTAGTTTTTAATCTCATTATTTATATTAAAAAAAAAAAAAAACCCTTAAAGCTATTCCACTTTAGCTCTCTAGCGGTGTGTCCCAAATTGTATACAAAAAAAAAAAATTCATTTCATGCAATCGACACTCGTGGCTTTGTTTAAGTAGCAGAAAAGGGGCGGGGCTATTGACCTATTGATATTTTTCAAGACGGCTGATGGCACTCCCGTGGACGAGACGTCTTACAAACGTGTTTTAAATTACACGTGAGATTTATTTTTCAACATTTTAAAAAATTCTTTGCATTCTGATAAATCTAGCCGCATTTGACGTCATCGGTAAGGATGTCACCCTTCTAAAATCCATACTCTAGAGTATATAGTGCATAGTGAATAGTATGTGAATAGCTCATTTCTTAATGCTCCTCAAGGATCTTTTTCAATAAACTACAGGACACTACATCCGTGAAATCATTATTTGCGAACGTGAACACATTCCAACTCGTTCAGCCACTGAGCTTTAGCATTAAACACTTTTTCAGATGCGTGTATTCACCCACCAGACTCCTGGGCCAGTGTGGCAAGAACTTTTGTAGCTGTGACTTGAAGATTTGCGTTGGACTCAGCCAGAGCCGAAAACACTACGCTGCTGAGAGACTTCTGGAAAGGGAGCAGCACGTTCTCCTCTGAGCGGGGTTTGAAGAGAAAGGAGCAGAAACAACTAATTATTTCAAACCTCAGCGATATTGAATGATCAGATCAAACAGCTCAGAAGGGGTTTTTTTTGCTCATAATGCTGATTACAAACGAGAGGTCTTGCATAACGTTCCGTCATTTATGGAAGGAGTCTCCAGTGTCAGCTGTTTGCAACTCAGAGGTAACCTTCTCTCACTTAAAGCTGATTACTGATAAAGAGTGAGAGAGGCTGATGAGGGATGTAATAATGCAAACGATAAACGATTTGTGCATGTGTGTAAGGCATGCTCTTTAAAATATATAAAAATAAATGATACAGTTGGCTTTATTTTAATTTTACTATCATAAAACAGTCACTTAGACTGCATCCACCATCCTGGTGTTGATTATTTTCCTGTAATGGCATTACACCAAGTCTTATATCCCTTATTAATAAAGTATATATAGTTAAAATGATCACGGCATTCAGTAGCGACACAGCAGACATGAGGAACTAAACCATTTTTAGGTAAAGTGCTTCTTGAAAAACAATAAAAATCATATTTAAGATAGGATAAGATAAATCCTTTATTTGTCTCACAGCAGGGAAATTTGCAATTTATGTGCATTTACGCAAAGACGACTAGTTCATGCTGAAATGCCTTAGGAGTGAGATACAGGAAAAGTGAAAGCATGTTTAATTATCACACACACACCTCGTTCCTCAGGCTGGCTGATCACAGTAGACTGGATAAAGCCTTGCAACACCTCCAACAGGGTGCGCCGGTGAGCACACTACACACACACACACACACACAGAGTAATCAGAAATAATACATTATACAATGCCAATGATATATTTTAATGCTTACTTGAGTAAGTAATATTTAAAGTCAGATAGATAGGTGCCCCCTGTGTAACCTGTAATCAGTTTTGAAACATTTTAGAACCTGGAATTAAGAAAATACAAAAAGAAGCGTCACCATTATACACAAATAGCAAAACAAAAGTACCTCCACCGCTGCATTAGTTCATGTGTTTAATCTTTCATCCATCCTCTTTACTGCTTATCCTATACAGGGTCACCAGAAGCCTGGTACTTTTCCAAGGTGACTCTTGAGCACAAGGCAGGGGACACCCTGGATGGGGTGCCAACCCATCACATGGCCCATTCACACACTCATACACACACACACACACACTATGGACAATTTCGAGACACTAATCAGCCTGCAATGCATGTCTTCGGACTGGGGGAGGAAACCTGGTAACCCCTGAAGCACAGGGAGAACATCCACACTCCACACACACAGAGTGGAGGTGAGAATCGAACCCCCGACTCCGAAGAGCTGAGGCAGCCACCTGTCCCCCTGTGGGATGTGAAACTGACCTGAGTTCTGGAGTTGTACTGTTCAAACAGTACAGGCAGCACCACCGCCGTCACTTTGAGGCTCGCCCTGTAGGAGGCGCCACATGCAGCCTGCAGCAGCTTAGCGCTCGGCCACACCAGCTTCAGATCCGGCTCACACAGATGGTGCTGACAGTCTGAAACGAACAGAGAGAGAGATTTGAGTGATGAAGATTGACACTTCTTACTAAACAGAAGTCTAAACATTTCAATTGCTGTAGTGAATACAGTTTATTGTTAAAGTGCACAATAATTATAAGCTTGATTATAGTGAATCAGCGGGTTAGAGGTTAGGGAAACCTTTAAAATCAAAAACAGTTCGTCATTTTGTTTCTGCACATTTACAGCTAAGCTGTACCTCATTAAGATGGAGATTACGAAATGATCATCTCTTGGCATACACCAGTACCTTTGAGGATGAGCTCCAGGAACGTCTGCAGAGCGTCTCCCGAGTCTGACGTAAGGACGGTGCGAGACAGGCAGGATGTGATAGCACTAAGAGCAGAGAGACCCGCTGACTCGACTCGCTCACTCGCAGTCTGGAATACCTGCGAACCGAACATGACTCCACATGCTTAGTTTTACACACAAGACAGTAAAGCCAGCTGCACAGTAAAACGTTATATCAATGATCTGCCTGAACAGTTCATAGTGGGTGCATGAATCAATTTGATGTGGAATCAATTTGATTCATTAGTTTTCATTTTGATTCAAAAGTACATTCTGAAAAAAAAAAAAATAATTTATTCAATTCAACACACTGAAGACTAAGTTAGTTCTCAAAAAATCAGCTTCCTAAGAAATCTTGTTATTTTTTTGGATTAAAACACTTCAGGGAATGCCGAAAGATTCAGACGTGTGAGGTCACGTATGTGAAGCCTCGTGTGACCCCTAACCCTCCTTCAAAAAATGCTAAACCATCAGCTCAGAGAAACAGAGAAGGACTGGTATTGCTGGCGTCAGACCATCTGGTCATCGTTTATTTTCCTATAAGCAACAGAATGTGCCGGTGTGTTTTAGCCCTCGCTCATTTGTAATATGAATATAACAAAAAGCAAATGTATATGAGCAAAAATAAATTAATTAATCTGCAATACAATGTCACCTCTCTGCGTATGGAGGACCAGAGGCCTGGGAGGAACTCGGCCAGCTCTTTGTGTCCGTATACAAGTGCACAAGCAGCCTAGAACAAAAAGGAAGTAGTTATTATTTACCCTCCTGTTTGCATAAAAAACAAAAACAATCTCTCCAGCTCTTCCGCTCATGCTGGATCTGTATCGGTCTGCTGATTTACCAGCGTCTGCAGGGAGTCCACCTTGGCGTTCTGGACATCCGAGTCAAGCTTCTCGATAAGTAATGGCAGCAGGAACTGTCGGTGTGAAGAATGCAAATCGATTACACAAACCAACAACGGTACACTTTTACAACAAATTTGCATAGGGAACTGAGGTGCCACTGACATGATATCAAAACAATGTAAAACAGAAGCAGGAACAGAACTTAGTCACACCTGCACTATGCAAAGTATGACTGTTTAATAAATGCCAAAGATTGTGCAATCATCTGTACTGCATTAGTTTCAACTATATGGACTTCATCCTAGTTGTGTGGTTGTGTAATACAGACAGATAGATAGCGAGAGAGAGAGAGAATATTTTATTTCTACATTCTTTAATCTTTAACAACTTTTTCCATCTTGAGTGCTTGGTTTGATTTGGTAGCTAATCTAGAGAACGGATTTCTTTATTTATTTATCATAAGTTCAGTGCAGGGGGGCACGGTGGGTTAGTGGTTAGCACGTTTGCCTCACACCTCCAGGGTTGGGGGTTCGAGTCCCGCCTCACCGTGTGTGGAGTTTGCATGTCCCCCCCCCCAGTCCAAAGACATGCATTGTAGGTTGATTGGCATCTCTAAATTGCCCGTAGTGTGTGATTGCGTGAGTGTATGAGAGTGTGTGTGTGTGTGCCCTGCGATGGGTTGGCACGCCGTCCAGGGTGTATCCTGCCTTGATGCCCAATGACGCCTGAGGTAGGCACAGGCTCCCCGTGACCCAAGAATAGATTGGATAAGCGGTAGACAATGAATAAATGAAGTTCATTGCAACAGACTGATAAGATTTGTGACAAACCTCTGCGAATCGCGCCGTGCCTGTTAGAACGGCCCGTAGAGCCAGGATGAGGTCCTGCTGTGTGATGCCGTGCGGGTCATTGTGCGGCTGAACGGAACGTAGAGAGCAAAAAAATATTAACACGCGTACAATTAGTGACATATTTGGAGTTCTTTTTTACGAGAAATTTTCAATGAGAATAATAACTGGAGGTGACCTCAGTTTATATCGCTGTATAAAACATTACACAAATTTATTCTTTCAATAAGATCACATTACACTTGAGAGTCTTTCGTTAGTGACTGCAGATTAACAAACCATAAAAAAATCACTACATCATTATTCGTTACTGGGCTTGAAAGTGAAGCTGGAATTCTACGTACAGGCGTGAAGTCTATCGGGAAGTAGCAGGATGTGACTTCAAAGAGTTCCTCTGTAAACTGATCTAAAGAGAGAGAAAAAAATCAGTCAGAGACATCTGCTACTGGTGCTACCGAGAGAGAGGGAGAGAGGGAGAGAGAGAGAGAGAGAGAGAGAGAGAGAGAGAGAGAGAGAGAGAGAGAGAGGGGGGGATGGGGGGAGGGAAAGAGAGAGAGGGAGAGGGAGGGAGAGAGAGTGAGGGAGGGAGAGGGAGGGAGAGGGAGAGGGAGGGAGAGGGAGGGAGAGGGAGAGGGAGGGGGAGAGAGGGAGAGAGGGAGGGAGGGGGAGGGAGGGAGGGGGAGGGAGAGGGAGGGAGGGAGGGAGGGGGAGGGAGGGAGGGAGAGGGAGGGAGAGAGGGAGGAAAAAAGGGAGGGAGGAAGAGAGGGAGGGAGGGAGGGAGGAAGAGAGGGAGGGAGGGAGGGAGGAAGAGAGGGAGGGAGGGAGGGAGGAAGAGAGGGAGGGAGGGAGGGAGGGAGGGAGGGAGAGAGGGAGGGAGGGAGAGAGGGAGAGAGGGAGGGAGAGAGGGCCTTCACAGGGCATTCCTTCGGCTTTATCTGTCCAAGCTTCCAGACTAAACATCTGAGACTATTTGACTATGCATGATTACGAGTGTGTCTGTGTGTGTGTGTGTGTCCGGTGCAGTACTCACTGAGGTCATAACCTCTGTAGATGATGTTTCTGGCTATCTGGAAGGCCAGCAGCAGGTTGCGAGGATCACGTTCTCCATCGACAGCCTGCACAAATCCAAACACAAAGTCCGGACCCAAACCTTTCAGCTCTGCAGAATGAGGGAAAAAGTCAGTCATCAACAAAAATGTCAACGGTAGTCATGAGCCAAAGCGATATTCGTGAAGAAGAACCTGATAAAACATTTCATTTCATTTATCAAAGCCCACTCATAATCTTTCATCGTTACAGTCAAGATTCTCAATTTAGTGCTGTATAAAACACAACTCTGTACAGCTAGAAACACAGAGCAGAATGTTCCAACAGATTCGTTTCACATCATTTAATATCACAAGAGATTCATTTGACCCCAGTTTCCAGTACTATCAAGTGCTTGTGGATAATACAGCAGGTAATGAACTTTATATCTTAATGTAACCGCAGCCCTGTACACCAATCCTTAAGTTTTAAACCTTTAGAAAACACAATTCTTAGAAAGTAGAAAGACAAGATAACTGAAGAAATCAATTGGAGAACAAAAGTCTAAATAATCCTTTTATATTAATATATTAATCCACGAAATATTTGCATCAGAACTGGTGTGTGGGGGGGAACTGGGTGTGAAACAGTTCGAAACAGAAAAATAATCCAGGATGGAGTGTTGTGTTGACAAGAATAAAAGCTGTTATTATATCACAAAGTGAATTATTTTACAATAACTACATTTTTATAGTACAGTAACTTCTCAATGAATATATATTGAATATTTGTATTTATAAGACCAACATGTTATATTCAATATATTTTAGTTACATGGAGGGTTGAAACCAGCTGTTATTTAATAGCAGCTATAAACATTTAGTCCCTGAATAAGAAAAAAAAAACAACCTCTGATCAATCCGATCTGAGCTTTCCCCAGCGCTGTGATAAGAATTAAAATTCATCGATCCATGTGGTCACGTACATGACATCATACTCTGAAGTGTCGTTAAAAAGAGTGTTGTGTTGAATACATCACTGTGGTGAGCCTCCTTACCTTCCTCTCTCGAGTCCATGAGGCTGATGAGTATGTTGTAGACATACGCGCGTTCGGTCAACATCAGGGACTGTCCACACGAACCCATAGAAAACGTTAGTAAACAAAGCTGTTCTTGCTCTTCACTCCATGTGCATTTGGTGATTTATAAGAATGTGTAAAGTGCTTTAACTCGGAAGGGCTTTTCACACTTGAAATAGGGAGTCGTTCTAAACCCCGGGTAAACAGACCCCTGCTTCAGGTTTCACACTGCTTATACTTTACCCAGGGTGAACGATTAATGTCGGCTATTTATAATCTGACGTTTCACACTGTACATTCCTTCCTTATTTGCGCAGTCAAGAACCCTGATTTGATAAATACAGGCTGCATGTGTCAAGCATTCTCATCAGAGAGGAAATGTAAATGAGGTAGTGGTAGCTCAAGCGGTTAAGGCTCTGGGTTTTTGATTGGAAGGTTCAAGCTCCAGCACTGCCAAGCTGCCACTGTTGGGCCCTTGAGCAAGGCCTTCAACCCCCTCTGCTCCACGGCTGTTGCATCATGGCTCACCCTGCACTCTGACCCCAACTTCACTGTGCTGTAATGTATATGTGACAAATAAAGGCTGCTTCTTCTAAAATTCTCCTTGGCTGTTAAGCCTCCTGGGATGCACAAAGGCACAATACTTTTCTGATCATAACTGGGAAAAATGAGGGATATGGTAGCTTAGTGGTTAAGGTATTGGACTACTGATCGGAAGGTTGTGTGTTCGAATCCCAGGTCCACCAAGCTGCAACTACTGGGCCCCTGAGCAAGGCCCTTAACCCAAAAAAATGCTCAGTTGTATAAAAAATGAGATGAAAATGTAAGTCGCTCTGGATAAGGGCGTCTGCTAAATGCCAGAAATGTAAAAGTAAAATAAAAGTGTCTCAGATTTTTCCCCTTTGAATGCTGTTCCCCTCGAATTGCTGTTTCTGTGACTGCATAAAGCCTGTGTGCACTGCAGTGTGGGATTAACACTATGTGGGATTAATACCATAAAAGTTTTGAAGCAGGGTGTCATAACCTCAGGTAAAATGTGGTGCTTCTAAATTACAAGACTGAACTGTTTGTCTACCTGGACGTTCCAATCGGGGTTTAGAATGACATAAAACCCCTGGGTTTAAGTGTAGTGTGAAAAGCCCTGAAGATAATCTGATCCATGTCTGTGTTGTCTGTGAGTTTAATTCACCTGAACATGCACATCCTGGAAGAGGGCTTTCAGAATAGAAACTGCTGCACCAGGGGGCAGCACTGTGCACTTCGCCTGCAAGATTGAGATCGTTTACACAACAAGGCCAATCACAGTCCAAGCACAATAAGGAGCAGCCACGCAAGAACCTTAACGTAGCCCTCTGACCGTCCTGACAATTAAACATCCAGCCACTCGATCATTACACTTCAAAATCAGACAGTTATTGAGCTAAACACACTAACCTGCATTTCCACATTAAACTCATTAGTCAAACTGATTCAGTTTGTGAATCAATATTGATTTGTTTAGATGAATCAATACTGAACAATCAAATTCAAATGAATTATTTTGTATATACAGATTCCGTCTAGTGCCAGAGCCGGGTGGGAAGGAGTGCGTGTGCTTGGGCTTACCAGAGCGGTGAGTCCGCGGAGGACATGTGGAGTGATGGCGTAGTGATCCTTTAACCTGTTCTCGTAAAACGTCATTAGGACCTTCACTGCAGAGAGGAGGAAACAGGTTCACAAATGAATTTCACACAGTAATCCCACATAACACATGTAAAGGTTTGATTTTTGAAGCATAAAATTGACATTCATATAAACTGCAAATCAGATATAAATATACACCGATCAGGCATAACATTATGACCCCCTGCCTAATATTGTGTTGGTCCCCCTTTTTTGCTACCAAAACAGCCCTGACCAGTCAAGACATGGACTCCACTAGATCCCTGAAGGTGTGCTGTGGTATCTGGCACCAAGATGTTAGCAGCAGATCCTTTACATCCTGTAAGTTGCGAGGTCACAACTTACAGGACTTAAAGGATACTTACACGACTTTCCATAGATACTGACCACTACAGACCGGGAACACCTCACAAGAGCTGCAGTTTTGGAGATGCTCTGATTCAGTCTAGCCATCACAAACTGGTCCTTGCCAAACTCTCTCAAATCCTTACGCTTGCCCATTTTTCCTGCTTCTAACACATCAACTTTGAGGACAAAATGTTCGCTTGCTGCCTAATATATCCCACCCACTAACAGGTGCCATGATGAGGAGATCATCAGTGTTATTCACTTCACCTCTCACTGCTCATAATGTTGTGCTGATCGGTGTACATGTACATGGGTGTGAGCAATATGCTTCTACTACTTCTATATTCTGCTTATTTTGGAAATGTGACTGAAATATTCTAGGAAAGTACCAAAAAACACAATGTGGCACAGCTGAAGTGTTTCTACACAAACTGCTAGAACAAAGTCACTTGGCAATTACAATTTTTTTTAATTAAATGTAAAATTTCAAAGTTGTTGTTTTTTTTTATTTCAGTCCCTCCAGCATGTCATGGAGTTTTCTGCTGATGTAACTTGGTGTAATTGCGAGCAGTGGATTTTAAACTGCTACCAGTGAAGACACACATGTAATGACTTTCTGTGAGAGCTGACACACGTGACTGGACGTGGGCTTTGGCTCAAAGCGAATTGTGATGACGTCACCTGACACGTCTCGGCCCAAATCTGTGTAAAATCTAATCTTTTCAGGCTCCTCTGAACATTGCAGAGACTGCATGATTTTGATCTCATTTCTCATCGCAAAATCGTGTAATCCTCGAGGGACTGATATTTGAAGTTACATTAAAACACACAGAACACACTGGGAATGGATTCGTGCTCAGCATTCGGTCTGCAATGTTGGAGCAGGACATGCAAGTGTGTGTGTGTATGTGAGACAAAGGCTTACCTTCGCTCTCTGAAAAGCCGCTGTAGCATTCCTGCAGGACTTGTGAGAGGAGCTGCACCCCTCGGCCACGTGTCTGAGTCTGAGAGCTTGTTAAACTCAACCTGAGCAGCAATAAAACAGCCGGTCAAGGAAACGTTAGAACATTACGCCCGATTTGGTGCATGGTCATTTAAATCTGTGTTGCAGATCGCTGCTGTGGGGTTTAGTCTGAAGCTGCACCAGGGTTTGTGTACAGCACTTACATTTTATTCTGCTAGCAATTCCTGTAGCCATGTTTTGTTACATATACTCTGTTGTACTATAACCTAATACACTGTGGATATAAAACGTCTACACAGGCCAAGATGCAACCCAAATGCGAGTAGTGTTTTCATACACTTCAGGGTAGAGTGCATAGGGTGTAGTGTGTGGTAATTCATTTGGGATGCAGCTACTAGGAAACGTTACAGGAGGAAAGAAAAAAAAAAAAAAACACCCTTCAGAATGAATTAATTAAATTCACTCTCATTATCAAAAGTAATTATTATCACGCAACAATGACGTGATTCTGAAGAACTACAACTGTTTCTGTGGCATATTCCACTTGGTTTCACGCAACAGCTGAAGCCATGGTCCACAAATAAGCTCATAATAAAGCTTGCATGGCATCTCACTTAATGAAAGAAATCAATCAGGACAGGGGTGTAAAAGAATATTCAAAGCATTACGGAGTCTTATTGAACACAGTGGGAATTGTCATCAACATGTACAGCACAGGGACATCACCATAAAAAGAACGTTCCTCCAAAACTGACAAAAGCACAAGTAGAAAACTGATCAGGGAGGCCGCAACTTTAAAAGAAACTGTAGAAACATCTGGCAAGTACTGTTCACTCAAAAATCACTCGTATTCTTCACACGTCTGGGTTATAGGGAAGGGTGGACAGACTGAAGCCCTTTCTCACAAAGAAATATATACATACAGTATATGGCAAAATCCACACAAAAACAAGAACGCTTTTCACACAAGGATCACCAAACACAGAGTGAAGCATGGTGATGCTCTGTGCTCTGGGGCTTAGACTGGGGCTGTAGTCAAGATAAGAGGAAATCATGGATCTAAACTATTTTGGCAGAAAACATGAAAGCCTCTGTTAGTTGGAGGGGGGGAAAAAAAAAAAAAAAAAAAAAATCAGCCCCCAGAGCACAAACACAACAAAAGTTGACAAAGGAACAGCTTCAGAAGAAGAATATTAAACGTTTTGCAACACCCCAGATCTAAATCCTATCAAAAACCTAGGGAGTGACTTGAAGAGAGCTGAGCACAGATCATCCCCTCGCAATTTGACAGATCTGGAGCATTTTTTTTTTTTTTTTAAATCAAAACATTCATGACATGGGTTACCCAAAATGACTGAGTGCTGTATTACAAGCAAAAGACATTTTTAATAAAGTACTGGTGAAAGGATGTGCACACTTATGCATTCTTTATTCTGTTTGATCTATTTGTTTTTCACTCAGTTGTTACTGGTTGCTTTATTACGTAAAGGGTGGGGAAAAAATACCTGACATGATTTAGTTTCATACGCTGTTAATAAAATCTGCAGAGCGTCTTTCTTGTGCACTTTTTGTCTGCAGTGGCAAAACATTGGCAGAAAACAGTGCCATGTAAACTTGGCTTGTGGTGGACTCACAGTGCGACTCTATGCGCTGGTGCTGCTGAAACTGTTTCTTTGTGATTTTATATGGAATACATTACCCAAGTGCCTCAACCAGTTGAAGTATGGAGAACTGTCCAGTCTTGACACCTTTAAAAAATATATATATATAAAGTTTAGGCAAATAAACTGATTCAATATGAATAAACAGTTCACTGCATAGAGTGTAGGACACAGGCATCTGGATGAATTTTGGACATCTTGTCCTGGATAACTTTTGTTTTCTTAAGCATATTAGAACGTCCTGTTTACTCAAGAGTCTTGGAAATCATCCCTTTTTTCTCCTCAAGAAAGAAGTCGCTTAGGATTCGCCCAAATATCTCAGTGCATGATCACTTAAAAGCCTGCTAATATCAGCTAGCTCACATGAACAAACAGCCGGTTAACACGTTAACTTTATGACAATTGTAGATTTTGGATCCATCCTGCCGTTTAGCGCTAATCTTCATGCGCTTTGCTCAGAGAAAGCAGTTTCTAATCGTATTCAACACAGGATGTGGTGAGACAGCTAACAGCATTCTAGTCACGCCACATGCATCGCTTTTTTCTCACCCGTATTCCTACAATCCCACCTCCTCTGCTGTGATTGGCAAATTGTTTACACAAAGCAGAAACTAACCAATTGCATAGCAAGAATTATTGAGATTGAATTACTAGCCAATCACAGCGCAGGGGGAAGGATTAGTCGGAATATGTGTGGGATAAAAAGTGTTCGTTTAGTAGCAAAGTACGGACTGCACACACAGCATCACACGCACATGTGGAATTATTGTTCGTTCATAACAACATTATTCGTGACTCAGAGACATATTACATACCTGTCGCGACATTTGCAGCCGAACTGTCAACTTGTCCCGATACAAATTCCTCCACCAGACCTAATAGTTGAGTACTGTCGGCAGCCATCGCGAAGAGCTTCAAACATCCTCTGACGCATGCGCAGACGGTGTTTCGCGCCAGTAAACTGATAATTTAAATAATTGATAATTATATACGATAATAGCAAAAGAAAATACACTGTGCTGCTCTTGTTTTTTTTATACCACGCTTTTTTCGTATCGATTGCGCGTAATTTATTTAGATTTAAAAAAAAAACATACTAAGAGCGAGATATAGAATTGTCCAATCGCTGAAGGTTTCTGTGTGACGTGGGAGTCTACGATCGGAATAAGCGCATGCGCACAAGACTTGTAAAAGAGCAGCTGGAGCTGGCCAAAAGCGCGATTAAGGGATACTGAGTACAGGGGGACTTTGAGAAGAACTGGAATTCGTAAATATACCGGCCCAATTTGGGCCTTTTGACGGATTAATGAGTTAATTCGGAGATTGATATCGCTGTTAACTGTAGCTCTCGTTGTAGACTTGCAGCAAAGTGATTAGAGTCAAGCAGGTTTAGCTAAAGCGAGCTTGTTTTTGAGCCAGAAATAACTCGACACTGTTCTCGCGTTCACAAGCGGAGATGGAGTGAAGCAGCGAGTTGGGGAACTACTCTTTCTACTCTAATCTTTATACAAAGGTATATTTTTTTAGTCGTGTTTTAACATCCTAGTTTTTGTCCGAATGCGTAGTTAAGTTACACGACTTATAAATTCCCCTTACTGGCTTAGTTGCTTGGTTTTTTAGATACTTGGTTTGTGTAGCTAACTAACTACTCGGTTAGAAACGAGCTGTCGTGTGAGGGACAACTTGAGAAATTGAAACCAACTTCGACGAAAATAGTCCCCGTACGAGGTAGGCCAATTTCAGTAACTTTATACCGAAATATTATTTAGTAATGTTATTGAGCAGCCAGAGGAGAGGCATCGATGCTAGTTTTGCTGTGTGCTGCTCCAACGGAAGCCAGAGAGACCCTCTGGAGGACGGCGTTCTAACAGCTGAATATCTGAAACAATAACAAATCATTTTAAGACTCAGACTCGTTTCCTGAATGCCAGCGAGAAGACAATCGTGTAACTTTACTTCTCCACTTCAGCCACTGAAAAGCTCGTCGATAGAAAGCTGGGCTGGTTACTTGCACGGTGTCACCTACACGGCGCTTTAAAGTTGATCTACGACTAAGTAAACAACGGGCGAAGCCACTGACCGCTCTGATGCTTTCTAATAGGCGAAAAAAGTCCTCTATTAATTAACACTGCTGCTTCCTGACATCGACCCTTGACTGATTTGCACTACATGCAACAGAAATAAACGACAAAGATATCTAAAAGTTTTAACTTGTGACCAGAGAGCAATGTGGCTGCTGTTCAACTGAGCACCATGGGAGGATGTGTGGGGAGAGAGCGCCCGGAGTCCCGAGGCTCGACCCACCGCGGACGGGGCCAGAGAAAACGTGGAGGTAAGATTTCTGCTTAGTTAAAGGTGCAATAGTCGATTATTTTCTTGTACAAATAACTTGGAAGGTTAGACAACATGGAGAAAAAGGATCAATGAAATGGACTCAATGGAAAAGTTTATTAAGTCGCTGAGAAAACCCGTTTGGAAAATCTAGTTCCGGCCCGGAAGGCTTGTTTGTATTTGGATGAACCTTCAGTTACAATGCTATACGGGCCACCAGAGATGGAGGCGGGGCTTCGCGAAAATGGGCAGGGATTATTCAAATCAATTCGACCTAAGGTGCATCTGAATATCTCTTATCCCACTGTACAGTAGGCGAAAAGCAGTACACCAAAGGAGCAGTGTGTCCGAATTCTCAATATCTATAAACAGTAGGTGAGGAATGACCTGCTGATTATAGAGCGGTCCTGCACTATAGATACAATGGACACAGTGATGTGCCATAAGGTAACACCACTGGGTTGGAAGAGAGTGTAAGTGCTGTAGATATTAAATGTTTAATGGTTAAACTACATTTGTTTAACACAACTTGAGTGCGTTGTTAAACAAGACAAAAACAATTACTGTTTTTTGGATAAGAAAAAGAAATCTTATTCTGACATTGTAGGAAACATGACCATGCCAACATGGCGGATATGTGTATCCGGATTGTATTCAAGCTACACACACAATACTGATGAGTACATACTGTATCAAGTAGGTACTGAATCAAATGCAGTAGGTACTGTTACACCCACACACACAGATTACAGGATATCTACCACCTTCAGAGCTGTTTATTTTTGCAACATGTAAGTGAGCAGTTAAAGAACGCGCCACCCGTAAATGTTTATAGTGAATTATCTGTGACGTGTTTAGTGACGGTGGTGCTGTATTTGTATAATTCCCGTGAGAAGTTGGTGGTTGTGTGCCGCTCCAGTGTCATGGGGAAGTTGTTATTGCTGGTGCTGTTACACGGCAAGGTTTCGTTGATGTTCATCGTCATATTCATGAGAAATCTAGCACAGAAATGGTGGAGGTGGCTAATACCGGACTCAGATTCCCAGAATGCAGTGCATCTATATGATGCAGAAGTGCAAAATTACAGGAAAGGCTCAGCTAGTTGGTGAACAAGATGAGAAGCCTCATGGCATTATTAAGCATGAAAGTCAGATTAAAAGACTAAAGTGCTGCTGCACTGCTCTATTTGGGTAAAGAGGAAGCAAGCACTAAATCGCACTGCACAGTTAGTAGAAAGTAGTCAAATGGCATTATGGGTAATGTAGGTAATTTTAGGTTATCTGAAGTGCAATTGTTGATGAAAGGAGTTTGTTACCTCAGAATTTCTTTGCAAACTAAATCTTAAGTGTCACTGAGGAGCTTGTCAACTATCAAAATGTAATCTATAATTTACTGGGATGGGCTCCTTTCACTGCTCAGGGTCTAGGTGGCTCTAGAGAGCCACCTAGACCCTGAGCAGTATTAAGCACTTACAAGAGATTTAATGTACAATTTGTTCAGGGTGTTCGTTTTGTTTTTGTTTGAACTTTGAGCATAGTTTAGGAGTGTGTGAAATAGGAATTTAATCTCTCAACCTTCCAGTCGATGAAACAGAACCTTCATCTGGAGGCTCAGGTTGGAGTTTCTCTGACTCCTCTTGCCAAAAAGCGCCGGCTGAAGTTAAAATGCATCTGTTGAAGCGCCGAAACACGCCGATTAAAACATGAAGTATATGTTTGCTCCACCGGCAGTTTTAGGAAACCCTGCTCTAACTCACTACCTGTTTATAATGTCAGTGTTTGCATACACATGGGACTGTTTCTGTGTCATATGAAAGTCAAGTTGGTCATTATGCATGTCTGTAGTCTGGGAGTGTAATGAAGCTGATTTTGCTCCATTAGGTGCAGATCAACAGAGTCGCAGAACCAGACTGGAAGTTCAGCCAGCATTAAGAACAATAGAGCTCATAATAAAAACAAGAGTGTGTGGGAGACAGTAGCTGGGCTGCCTTGTTCCTGTTAAAGTGCAGTGCACTTTGATATTATTGATGTGGAGTCAAATTCACACTGTTTATGTAATATAGAACCTGACATTCACCTTTAACATGAGATATCGAGTCTTTCCCCCTGTCTGAATTAGCATTACTTTCTGCGTCATTTCTCTAGAGATACTGCTTTTATCACCTGAATCTGGGTGGACAAAGCTAAAGTGTTTGCGTTTTTTTAAACAAACGATGAATTAATATTCACTCCTTCTAGCGTTGCTTAATGTAGAGTTGTAGAAACATGCCGACGTTCATATCAAAGATATGCTCATGGCAAGGTGAAGATCCCAGAGCCATTTTTAATCTCCAGCCTTACTGAAGATCACTCAGCAGCCTGGGAAAATGAGAAGACTTTCAGATGTTTATCATTTTATGCCTGCAATTACCTTGGAAGGTTGCGTTTACGTTCTCGTACACCCCTCTTGATCCCCCCCCCCCCCCCCCCCCCCCCCCCCCCCAATGGGAAGGCACTGTTCATTCATTTGCGTCAACCTCAGCAGAATTATTTTTGGTATCAAATGACACAGTTTACCTCCAGGTTACTGTGGCTGTACTGTAAACTTTGCCTAATGCTTATTTGTAGCTCTGTTCCCTTCTATAGATGTGTGTGTGTGTGTGTGCGCAGGGATGTTTCTATATTAACATTAATAAGGTGACTTTTTAATACAGTGAATTATTGGCATGCACCAGAATGGCATAATGGTCAGTTATATTCACACACATGAGTAAAGATTTCATAAACACAATATAACAAGGACATCGGCTTCATTTATTTATTTATTTATCCTGTAAGGTTCTCGTTTGCTTTGATTGAATACTTGCCTTATATGTACAAGTGTGGGTGTTATGTGATGTGTGAGGAATTATATTGCGACAGTTCCTGGTACAGGAACTTGAATGAATGCTTGTGGTAGAAATTTGTGCAGAGAATTGTAGAACTTTTGTAGAGCTCAAAATGTAGTCTGCGTTAGTTTCCCCCCACTGACGTGTAAAAACAATATGTGGCATCCTGGACACGTGCACAAGGTGTTTGACCTCAAACCTTCGCTTTGGATGGCCATTTTTGTTTGTTTTGAATGCCATAGCATTGCTTGTCTATTAATACAACAATGTATAACGATAAACGCTAAGTAAACTGCTAAATGCAGAAGCTGTTTGTTTTTAGAAAGCTACCCCTATACCCTGAATTTGTTCCTTATTCACCATTTCACGGTGCAGCCATATTGTTGTGTCGGACCTCTCAGCAGTCAAAATAATACTCCCTCAACAGCATGCTATTTTATTGCTATTGCACCGTAAATACTTCTGCACTCAGTGTTACAGGGGTTTACTTGTCAGGATGGATAATGTGTTGTGGTGTGTTTAAGACGGACGTTCATCTGTAGTCTTGTGGTTTCGGTTGCTTGGTCATTAATAAAGTTTGAATTGTTTATTTAATGATGAGTCATGGTGATGTGTTAGCTGAGCGCTCTCACTGCAGTCAGGTTTAGTCTGAACTCAGAACAGCGTCTCTGTCACTGCTGCACTACATAAAGCTCTATACAGAACAGTCTATATATAGTAAAACTTTAGAACATGCAGTCGCATAAAATTCTTTGAAGGTCTGTGTAAACAAGCAACATGGCTGAAATCTCTCAGGTAGCTACCTGTTACTGTTTAACCATACCTGATAAGATTATGGCTATAAATAAGACGTGATTTGTTTTGCTCTGGTGTGTCAAGTTCTCTCTTTTGACAGGTGACGAAGATCAGCTTTGAACTTTAAAAACACAATCCTTTGCATATCCTATTGGGAAATATCCTCACGTGTGTGATTGGCTGAAAGCGTCCATTACAGAAGCTGCACAGGTTCCTGTTTAATCATCTGGAGTTCCAGTTTCTTCATCCAGTGACCTGCTCAATCACAGTGTTGTCTAGTTTTCTCTTCTGTCCCTTTATAATACTCTGCCATGTCCAGTCCTGGAGCTCAGTCCACTGGCTGATGAAGCCCGGTCTGTATGGTCGGTGGTAAACGAGCATGGGAGCAATTTGAGTTTTCCATCGTTTAACACTAAAACATGAAAGAGATGTTCAGGTTTATCAGGAAATAACTGGAGCCGTGATTCAAAATGATGTGTTTCTGATGGTTGATTTAGCGCAGATGGAAAGGTGGATCTTAATAAGGATTTTTCATGTTTGCCTGCATGGACTAGGCTGAAATTTATGACATGATGGTAGATGTAAAACATTTAAAAACCTGATTGCAGGGTAGGAGTGCTGTTGAATGTCGACGATCCTTTCAAGGAAGGGGTTGTAATTTTAGGTCTCTTTCAGCTGTTACTGATGGCAAAATGAAAACACGTGTATCTTGGATACATAGCCAGCTAATGAAGATTTATTGCTGCCTATTAGCGAATTGTATTTAGTCCATTTAATGAAACTCTATACACTCAGCCATGCACAAAGTCAAGACACGTGTTCATGGGCGTTGTGATACACAGACCTCTATCAGCCGACACCCACCTACAACGTGTGTGTGTGCGTGCATGCCTTGTTTTGGACCCAAGATAAGATAATCGATTGTGAAAGACTTGTCATGTGTCTATTACAGAGGGATGATGTGACCTGTCTTCACAATGCTTACTTGCTTCCCTTCTCTGACTGAAGTGAAGTCTGGGGAAATGGTATGGCGTGGAGTTGCTGAGTCGAGAAGAACGGTCTGTGTGGTTTGGTGAAATGGAAGTGCACTTTACAGGAAGAGACACCTGAGATCAGACATTCAGCCAGCCTGTCGTGCTCATGTAGGCGTCTCGACGCTCGCCGATTTTATTGACTTCATCTCCATAAACCAGACTCAATTATGGTGCAGGGTTTAATCGGAAATAAACTTCTAAAGCCGGTTTCAGACTGTGAGATTTTAGCAAGACCAATAAAATCGATTTCTGTAAAGGACTATTTGATAACATGTTCTCCATATCAGCTTATGTGACCAAGATCCATGATTAAAGCACATTATTGCTCTGTTACGTCGTCATCACTCTTAGAAATTCAGAGTGTTCATTTACGCTGACCATTAATAAGCCTCTGAACTCTGTGTTGGTTTTTTTTATGGGCAATGTGGAAGACATTGTGTTTTGTGTTGTCCGTGCAACTCCCCGGCTTCCTTGTTAGCGCGATATCTCAAGAACCACCTGGGTGAATGTTTGGCATCTTTTTATTTTCATTTACAATTGGATTCATCTGCTTATAAAACTGATTAGATTTTGGGATTGATCCAAAACAGGATCAAGGCCAAATGCATGAAATTGAAAGAATGTTCTTCACAGGTTTCTTCCTGTTAGACGTTTAATTTTTAACATGCTCAGAAGTTATATAATAATAATTTTAACATGACGGTTCAGGTAGTTCCAGCTGTAACTCTAATTATTTTACATGAAGGTTAATATTAGCACACTGGCTCTAATATGTAAATGTTTTTTTTTTATTTTTTTTTATATATGTATAATATATGCGTGTGGGTGGTGGTGGTAGCTCAAGTGGTTAAGGCTCTGGGTCGTTGATTGGAAGATCAGGGGTTCAAGCTCCAGCGCCACCAAGCTGCCACCGTTGGGCCCTTGGGCAAGGCCCCCAACCCACCCTGCTCTGGGGCACTGTATCATGGCTGACTGCGCTCTGACCCAAACCCCCAAGGATGGGATATGCGAAGAAAAGAATTTCACTGTGCTGTAATGTATATGTGACAAATAAAGGCAACTAACTATAAATAAATAAATAAAAAACAAATATATATATATATTTGTTTTTTATTTTTATATATATATATAATTTTTATATATGCGCATACACATTTTTTATATATATAAATAAATAAATAAATAAAATGTGTGTGTATGTATATATGTCTTATTTGTGTATGCTGTATCGCAGTAGAACAGACCGCACCCTTATTATAGAATTCAATGACCTATATCGGCCGTGTGCGGCGCGTAAAATCTGAAATGCCGTGATAAGAGTCTCACGAAACATGCCAGGACCCGCAGTGCCATATGTTTTATCATTTTGCATTTTCTAATGTGTAAGAAGGAATGTCTGGAAGATCAGCCACATGCAAAGAATGTGGAAAAACAGTAAAGGATACTGGGACAACAACTTCGAACTTTATTAGACACCTGAGAATACATCCGCGAAGTTTAGTCACATTAACTCATCGTTATAGCTATAAAACTGTGCACGGCTGCTCGCTCCATTAGACTGCCACTGTCACCCTATTAAAAACATGAGCGAAAATAAAGCCTTTATGCGTGTAAAATGCGTGGCTTTTACTTAATATTTTTATGAGAGAGAGAGCGAAGATATTGTACAGTTTTCCCCCATCTGAATATATCGCAATCAGCATGCCTTCAATTTTATATTGACTTAAAACAGCTGGAAACTTTTCACTGTTTTCTGATAATGACGGTCATCAGTAGCAACGCTGTATGTAATAACTTAACATAATCACATAGCATCATCATTCTAATATGCTAATTTATTAACAATGTTGGAAATAGTTTTCAGATTCTCTGATAAACAGAAAGCTGAAAAGACCAGCACCCATTCCAAATAGAAACCCCTTCCATCAAGTCTTTTCTAGTAAGAAAGAAAGAAATTGACCCCTGAAATTTCTGAACAGTGGTGTATATTGTCAGAAAAGATTTCCACCTCAAACAAATGCTGCTCCCCAACCCTCAACCCTCTGTTTATCAAAGAATCCTGAAAAAAAAGTATCACAGGTTAGTAAAAATATTAAGCAACACAATTGTTTCCAGCACTAAGTTTTGTCTACGTAAAACAACTTTTGAAAAAATTATATTTACAGGATTTTTAAATAGACTTTTCTCAATAACGCATGAAATGACTCGAGACTCGACTCGGACTCGTGACAAAAGACTTCAGACTTGACTCAGACTCCAGTTGAGAGACTTGTAAACATTTCTGCTACAGAGCGTGCTGTTCTACAAAAATAACACACTCCCCCGGTGCGTGGCGTATAACAGCAAGGACTGTCCCTTACCTAGAATATCTGAATACACGGGAAACTATTAAAATGGCCCAGGATCAGCTCTACTTATTTATTCAGCTAAAACCTACCAGGACCTGAGTATACAAGCAATCTGTAAATGCCCTCTCCCACCGTCCCACGGTAATCTCTAATACAGTGTTTTTTTAAGATTACCGGAGCAGAGCCAAGCACATTCTGTTCGAGGAAAAGTCATCGGACCTGGTCTGTTAAATCTGCGCCCATGAGCCTTTCAGGACACTTTGGGTTTCTTGTTTAACATGTACAGATCTTTGCAGTGACCTGGTTAATGTGCTTATTTGTCCACCTTTTCTTCCTCTGTCATGTTTTAATGAGTCATTCCATATCGAGCACCAGGAAGGTTAATGCCATATCGCCAGGACCTGCATTGAGCTTTGTTTCTTCGTGGTTTTGGCACTACCACATGTCTTTCACCTCCTGTTGTGCAGCAGTGCGAAACCAGGCAGCGGGGCAAATCCTGATTACGTGGCTGCACCTAAGCCGCCCACACTATAAATAATTTGTTTAGTTGAAAGGTGACCTTTTAAAACCGTTTCTTACAGCCAGTTGGTCTTTCTCTGGCAACAAAGCATCATAGCATCTTTTTAGACACACTCTCACACACACACACACACACTTGGATGTGGGCTTTATATTTTATTTCCTGACAACAGTGCAGTTTGTGTCTGGACTGAAGTACTGCTGCCTACTATATGGATAAGAGTTTTTGTTAACAAGAACCAGGTGAAATATGGCGGAGGCTCGAGGTGGGCGTCTAACCAATAGATGTTTTCAGATGTTTTCCGCAGTGGTTGAGCAAATATCTTTGTATTTGCTGCAGCAAAACAGCAACACGGTGTGGGCCACACCCCACAAACAGAAAGCAGTCATATTCTTCGTGTGCATAACATGCCAGTCGGAAACTGTGGGTTCAGTAGGTCTGCTCACACATTTTATCGTTTTTTTTACACACACACGCGCACACACACCGGTGCAGATTTGTTAAGCGTGATTCAGGCATTGTGTGGTATCAAAGTGAAACTGGCTTGACAGCTGGGGTTGGGGGTGGAATCAGTGGAACATGACATTATTATTATTATTATTATTATTATTATTATTATAGTAATAATACATTTTATTTGTGGGCGCCTTTCAAGCTCTCAAGGTCACCTTACAAAAATACATTTAAAAAACACAGCATAATATAAAACCTACAGATAGAAAACAATAAAATATTTAAAAATAAATTAACAAAGGAAAAATAATGGACAAGCTTCAAATATAAAATGCAGTTCTAAACATGTAAGTTTTGAGTCTGGATTTAAAGGTTGTCAGAGAGTCTATACTTCTGATGTCAGCAGGGAGACTGTTCCAAAGGCGGGGTGCAGAGCGACTGAATGCTCTAAGCCTCATGGTGGACAGTCGAGCTGATGGTGTGGTGAGCTGGTTAGCAAAAGAGGATCTGAGTGTATGGGAGGGTGTGTATAATTGGAGAAGGTCAGACAGATATGGTGGAGCAAGATTATGAAGAGCCTTGAAAGTGAATAGCAGAATTTTATACTCAATGCGAAACTTCACAGGAAGCCTGTGAAGCTGGTGAAGAGCTGGTGTGATATGGTCAATAGAAGGAGTTCGAGTAATAATGTGGGCTGCAGAGTTCTGTACCAATTGAAGTTTATTAAGAATTTTAGAATGCAAGCCAAAAAGAACAGAGTTACAGTAATCCAGATGTGATGTAACAAGGGCATGGACTAATATGGCAGTACTGTGCTGTGTCAAGATTGGGCGGTGGCGATTAATATTGCGGAGGTGAAAGTATGCAGACCGAGTGACATTATTAACTTGAGCCTCAAAGGATAGAGTGCTATCAAGGATGACACCCAAACTCTTTACCTGATGGGAAGGAAAAACAGTGGAATTATCAATATTTAATGAAAAACTATCAACCTTCGCTAAGGTGGACTTGGAGCCAACGAGAAGGACTTCTGTTTTATTGGTATTCATTTGGAGAAAGTTGCAAGAAAACCAGGATTTAATTTCATTTAAACAGACCAAAAGAACAGCAGGAGGAAGCATGGAAGTAGGCTTTGTGGACAGGTAGAGCTGAGTATCATCCGCATAAGAATGAAAATTAATATTATGTTTACGAAAGATTTTGCCAAGAGGAAGGAGATAGATGACAAATAAAAGAGGGCCTAGCACGGAACCTTGAAGAACACCTCTAATAACAGATGATGACTGTGATCTAAAATTACATATTAGTGGTAAATGTTTTTCTTCCGGCTTATTCCTAGTGATACTCTCGCAAATTGAATTGTTTTGAGGTGGAGGAAGATTCTTTACTGATTGCAGATGCTTCAAACTGACATTTAAGTCTGACCAGTGATGTAACCTATTGATTCTCTGTATGTTTAAGACTCTTCTGTTACATTTAAACCCAGACGACTTGGAGATTCCCATAATTCCCATAAAGCTCTCTTCAGTGGTGCTGGTTCTGTCCAAAGTCTTGAAAAATCCCATCAGCATTTTTAAATGAAAAAACAATTACAGATACATGAAAACAAGAACAGTGTGTGGTGTTCACGTGAACCCAGGTGACCATTAGAGTTAGACCCATGAACTTCAGTATAAAGGGTCTCATTTCATCCTCTTCCCAGCACACACGTTCCACAGTTTCTTTACCAGTTTGAGCAGTGCTGCTTTAGGAAGCTGTCGGTTCTGTGGGTAAGCAGCTCGTATGTCTCAAGCAAGACTGTTTTTGTCTAGGCGACTGATTTTTCTGCGATTATATTATCTTACTCACCGTCGTGGCTGAGTTAACGTGTTGTGGCGCCATTGTTGACACAAAATAGGGGCTCTGTTGTGGTTGGCTGTGAATGCTGGCTTTTATATGTACTTTTATATGCGTTATTGTGAGCGTAATTGCTTTCACAGAATATTTATCCTAAATGTGCAGTTAAAGTGGGAGCGTCCATAACTTGCTCAAATAAACAACTGGAACTCATGACCTTCATTAATGCATGATGTGCTGGTCTTCTTCCACAGTTTTCATTCTATTCTTTCTGATATACTGAGAATACAAAAATAAACGAGATGTTTGGCAGCTCAGATGCTTTGTGCCCGACTAAGCATTTCATAGTCGAGTAGGTACAATACAGTCTCGTTTCTTTTAATAGAGCTTTGGGTCTTTTGAGGTTTTACCTCACATTGTCTCAAGATGTAACTTGATTTCTTAAAGCTTTCCTTAAAGATCTGCTCTCTTTACTCTGTCTGCCAATCCAACATAAGCTGCTTATATAATATTAGTGTGCCCTGCAGCTAGAACAACTCTAACTTTTAAAATAAAGTTTGTGTACAGAATTTTTGTGTATTCATTGTGCTAAATTGTGTCAAATCAAGCCATGCAGTAAGAGGCAGTTCTGTGGGTGGAAGCACCTTGTTATTGAGAGAGGTCTAGTGGGTCACCTGACAGGAAGTCAGATAACTACTCTTTGCCACCGTGATGAGCAGAAAAACACCTCACAACATACAACCCAACAAACGTCGAGGCGGGATGGGTTGCAACAGTAGAAGACCGTTACGTGTAGCAACGAGATCGGTGACTAATGACTGGGCACCACCCATGTTACAAAGTGTTGCTCCATAAGTGAAGATAAATATTTCTCATAAAGAGACTGAGCACATCAGTGTGTTTTAATTCAAGAAAAGCTGTCATTACATGTCAGTAACTAGAGGAAAAGGTTTTTTCTTCTGTAAATCTGCAGGTTGAACACATCATAGATTAATAAACATAATAAGAAATAAACATAACAGCATATAGAAAGTGTGATTGTGTGATTTTTTTTTTTTATGTATTTTATTTTTTCCTCAGTGTATTTCTAGGCTTGGTACTGAATAATACAGAGCTGAAGTATAAAATGCAGACTCGACTTTGACCTGGTCCTAACGCACCAGCTGTACTACAACTGCTGTTGAATGAAAAGCTTGTTACAATGAAAGCGTTAAACTGTTACACCTCTGAAAATACCTCTGATATGAACTGGCCTTCACATTCAACAGCTTTAACGCTCGGTACGAGTAGAAACAGGCTACTGCTGAATAACGAATTTTCTGCTGAAACACTAATGCAATCGAAATACAAGACAAAATGATTCAAAAATCATTATAGTGTGTTTCAGTTCATGAGTGAATTCTTTGAGGCTTTTGTTTTGTTTCTCTCTCTGGTTGACTGGGAAGATTGTGACGTATGCACGTGTAGCTGTGTATGTGTGTACTGTTGCAGGTAAAGCACTTTTGTACAATAAACAAAACGAATTAGTCTATTTTCATGTTCTAAATTTATTTAAAAGCTGCATTTTGCCTATTATCTTTATCAGCTGTTTCATTCTAATACATATGCTGTGTTGTCGCCCCCAGCCCGTAACGAACCTCTGAAGAAGGATAAGCCCAGGTGGAAAAGCGACTACCCCATGACAGAAGGTCAGCTGCGCAGCAAGAGGGATGAGTTCTGGGACACGGCACCGGCTTTCGAGGGCCGCAAGGAAATTTGGGATGCCTTGAAAGCGGCCGCCGTGGCCGTGGAATGCAACGACCATGAGCTAGCTCAGGCTATATTGGATGGAGCCAGCATCACACTACCACACGGTGAGAGAATCCAGACAGTTGCAGAATTTATCTGCTGCTTTAACCACTTCTGATCTTCTTTTCTCTTTAATGCAGTTTTTAAGGTTTTTTAAAAGTTCATTCACTTGTAAATTTATAATTATGTTCAAGTGAGTTAGCTTAAGTGAGGTAACTTCGGGACTTTCAACCCTTTCGAGCGTAGCCAGCAAATGTTACATGAGGGATAACTCTGAATTTGATGATTGCCTTTTCAGCCTTCTTACCCTTCTCTGCTATGTGTTGTGGATTTATATTTAAAAGTAGGGGTACTTTGCGCTGTTCACTGAGAGTAACCGTTTTCTGTAGTTTTTGCCTGTTAGAGAAAGGGAATTAGTAGAATACAGCATTATAATCTTTAAGCATGATCACTTCTAAGCAACTGAATTGCACTACTAGACTAAAATATATATGAATTTTAGATTTGAGCTTTGTGCCATATCCATGAACTGGGAATATTTTTATGCAATCTGCATTTAAGTTTGTTTTTTGCCTGTAGGATCCCTGACCGAGTGCTACGACGAGCTCGGTAATCGCTACCAGCTCCCTGTCTACTGCTTGGCTCCACCTGTCAATCTAATCTCCGAGAGGAGTGAAGAGGAATCGGTGCCAGAAAATGCAGACACACAAACAGCCCCCAAAAAGGAGTTTCAGCTCAAGGTGCGCCTCTCGACGGGCAAGGATGTACGTCTCAGTGCCAGCATGGCTGATCCTGTGGGTCTGCTGAAGAAGCAGCTGCAGGCCCAGGAGGGCATCGAAGTGGCACGTCAGCGCTGGTTCTTCTCTGGCAAATTACTCACAGACAAGACACGCCTCCAGGACACTAAGATCCAGAAAGACTTTGTCGTCCAGGTCATTGTGAACCAGGCCGACTATTAAAGGGCAGAGAAGACCAAATAGCGCAGAAAACATGGGAAGTGTGTTGGGGGGGGGGGGGGGTACTCCCTCCACCCCCCAGGAAAAGAAAATCGCAAGAAGAAAGGGACAGCCAGCATATGCGCTCCACGACAGAAATAAGCATGTTTTTCGGCTTGTCACATCTTTTTGTTTTTACCTATAAAGGTATTAGTTCAGAAAAAAGAAAGATGGACGTCACATGCTGCTTTAATCTTCTACTACAAAATGTCATTGTTTAGATTCTGACCGTCACTGTACCTTGCTGGAGCCATGCGCTGGTTCTGTTTCATTTGGACAGACCCAGTAAAAGTGAATGTTTCCTTCTGTGTGACCTCACTAAGAGAGCCTCTTTTGAAACTCACCTGGTGAGAAGTGATTGTTGAAAGAAGGTGACATGTGGGTATTGATCAGAAAGAGTCATGTTTATGCTTGCTCGAGCACAGTGCCAATATACGTGAGGCTTAAAAAAAAAAGCAAAAAGCACATAATCTCTGGACTGTGATTCTGGAAAGGCCTAATATTCAGAGGATTGTTTCAACCCATACCTCAGTGCTCCTGCTCCAGATGATCTCTCAAGGCATTTATTTCTTCTTTCAGTATACTTGGATTTTTTTGTTCCTTTTTTTTTTTTTTTTTAAAAAGAAAACAGGAACTTGAGCTTCATTTGCACACTTGCTTATATGTATAAGTGTTGACATGTATTGTGCGCCTTTTAAAGGAAGAAAAAATATTCTTATATGCTGATTTGTTGTTGGTGTGCCTGCATTTGTGTTGGCTTTAAAGGCCAGCGTCTTCAATATAAAACAGTAAAATAGTGGCTGGCCCCACAAATGTTGTCATTTCAAACTTGTATCCCATTCAAATTCAGAGCAAAGGCACAATTTTACTATGCAATTTCTGTTTGTAAAAATGACACAAGTAACTGAAGTAACCATTTCAGTTCATACGGTTGCCCATTTACAATTTCTATGTGAAAAAGGAACAGGTTATCAAATGCAGTCCAAAACTGAGTATATAGGTTTATTAAAGGGTTTCTCATGATGTAAATGTCCTAAAAGCTGTGTTATGTTTTCAAAATGTGCATTTATTGAGTTGCACAATCCCTGATGTGACGTTTCTCTCTGCTGGTACAGCCTGGAGGATAAAATAAAAACGACAGCGTTTCAGACGTTCTAGTTTGGCCTTATCTCTACTAGATGTTGTCACGACTAATGGAAATGAGCAGACAAGTTGTCTCCTAGAAAAACCAGCAAAGTAGAGGTGAAGGAAAGGGTGGAGGGGGCGGTGGTTCGGGTGTAAACAAAGCACCAGTGTTTGACCAAAAGCAAAACCCTGGTGTGGATGAATTCCCAGGGCAAATTAACGATTTTTTTACTCCTCAGACTAGTTACCCTTTAGGCAGTTTGTCCAGGGTACATTTTTAAACTTTCGAAATAAACAGTACAATAAGCCATAACTTTGTAAAATGATGTCCGTGGAGAGGCGCCCGTGCTTGTTTGGCTGACCTTGGAGTGTGTTATGTAGTGTTAAAACCCTGTTTGTTTCAAATTTACATGTTTTTTTGTTTTAGGATTACATGTGAATAGGTTGAATAGGTCTAATATGTCAGGGTAGGATTTTCTTTTCCCCTCCCCCAAATTAACCTCAGAATGTGCAATACAGTTCTCCTATACTATGACTGTAGAGTTACTGCCTAATGAGTAAGGCACTGCCCAATCCTACTGAATCACCGCCTCGTCATTGACCCGTTATCATCCTTATTCCTGCTAAATGTTTTGAAGCGTTAAAAAGCAGAAGCTCTAGCTGCCTGAGACCGCTGTGTTGACTGTGACCTCTGGCTTGCTTTTAAAACGGGTCTGATGGGTTCCTCACAGTAAGCAGAATACAAAACCTAAATGTTATGACAACAGACGTTGTCTAAAAGTGTCTGTTTTCCCCCCAGCGTTTTAGATAAGTGAGTTTCCTTTATTACAAAGTATCTGATCCAAAAAAAAATTAATGGTTGGCTATTGTTTAATGTTAACATTTTCCTAATCATATATGGTACCAGGCTGATCATGTTAAACATGAATTGTAAATGCAGTAGAAAGCTGTGGGCTAATCTCAAAATGTCTGTCTAAAAGTGTTGGACATGTGTACAACTGAACTTTGATTATATTTTTAGCCTTAATGAATGCTGTTCATTGTGCTAGAGGATCGCTCACAAGCAAACTTGTTTTTAAGAGTGTTGTAATAGAAGCGGACATGTTCCATCTTGCATCGATACCGCTCATGGTTGACGGATGATTGTATGGCCTGTGGGAGCATCAATCTGTTTCTCCTGCTCCTCCACTGTTCCGAAATCTCCCGACCACGTAGGAGGTTGAACGAGCTCCATGCTGCGACTGAAAAGCTGAAGGAGCCGCTACGCAAAGCCATGGATACTCCCGTTTATCTTCGGACAGCTTCTGAAGTGCTGGCTCGAAGACCACCTTCCCTTTTCAAGCACCCAAAACTACCCATAAGCCATCATTCTCTTCTGAAGCCTGCTGTTGTTTTTGGAAAGGAGGAGGAGAGAAACTTGATCTGAACATTTGAAAGACTTTTATAAATCTCAGATGTATATCTGTATATTGAGAATCTGAAGCGTGTTAAATATGTGGTATAGAATGTTTACACGTAAGCAGCCCTTTGTGATCATTTATAAGCCTTTTCTTCCTCACAGAAATTTTAAATATCATTAAAATCACTCCAAAACAACCATTTTGTCTATTTTAATTGGTGCAAGAGACATATGGTGATTGGTCTTGCAAGAAAGTCGTCCTATATAGCAGCTCAGCTTTGACCTTGAGACGAAACCTTGAGTTACCTCTTCTCATGCTACATTTCACTGCCATCTAGAGCTCTCTAAGATACAGTGCAGTAAGTGGGAACAGAAACTCATTTAAATGTAGAGGGGTGTGTGATTCACTGTATTGTTCAACAAACACAATTTGTCCAGCATTAATTAACCCATTTTGTAGAACCCAAACTGTCAACTGCGAAACTCTGTACTTACCTGAACTCTACAGAGCTCTGGAACTCCGCAGATACAGTGAGGCTTGAAAGTTTTAGTGATTTTAGTGATGCTTTGAATTTTATAGATTTCTGCATAACTATGACCGAAAGCATCAACAGATTTCCACATGTCCTGAAAATGGACAAAGTGGACCCTATGAAATATATGACAATAATATACTTGGTCAGAACAGCTTCATCACTGGGATATTGGTGGGTGTCCTCACATGACCTGCTTGCTTCAGGTCCTTCCACAATATCTGTTGGATTAAGGTCATATCTTTGGTTCAACACATTAACTTTTCCTCTTTAATCATTCTGCTTGCGGTCATTGTCCTGGTGTAAGACCCATTTTCTTTTGTGATTCAATTCACGGGCAGAAGTCTTGAGATTTTCTGCTAGAGTTCACCGGGATAATTCTGAATTTATCGTTCCATCAACGATGGCAAGCCGTCCTGCCCCAGATGCAGCAAGACAGGTCTAAACCATAATGTAACACTTCTCATTGAAACCAAAAAGCGCTCTTTTGGTTTCATCGATCCACAAATGATTTTTCCTGTAGTCCTCTGGCTTGTCCACATGCTCTTTAGCAAACCTCAGCAACCTCCTTGCAACACACCAAAATTGTTCAGTGTTCTTCTGATGGTTGACTCATGAACATTAACATTAGCCAATATAAGGGAGGGCTTTAGTTGCTTAAAAGTTTACTCGGGTTCCTTTGTGACCTCATAGAGTACTACACGTCTTGCTTTTGGAGTGCTCTTTGTTGGTTTAGCGCTTTTTGGGAGGGTTTCTATGGTCTTAAATTTCCTCCATCTGTCTGACTGTGGATTTGTGGAGTCCAAACTCTTTTTTTTGTAAACTATTCCAGTCTGATGAGCAACAACCCTTTTTCTGAAGTCCTCAGAAATCTCCTTTTCTTGTGCCATGGAACACTGCCACTAACGTGTTGGGAAGATCAAACTAATAGATCCGTGTTCTTTACATAAAACAGTGCACTCACTGATACCTGATTGTTAGTTCAGCTAGTTCTGCTGGAGTCCCTGCCTGCACTTTATACATAATCTGCACTGTCTTTAAACATCACATGATTATAAGCATACTTAATATCTCTCTCTCTCTCTCTCTCTCTCTCTCTCTCTTTCTCTCTCTCTCTCTCTCTCTCTCTCTCTCTCTCTCTCTCTCTCTCTGTTTCTCTGTGTCTTTGTCTGTCGAGCTATACATCCCACTCCTGAGCTCCCAGTGTTCAGAGTTTCCATTGTGACCACTGGCTCTACACCTGGTCAGAGTCTCATAGCTTGGTGGTGCTCACTGATGCTGTGGATGGATCTGTGTGGACAGCCTGTGTCCAGGAGACAGCCGTGGACAGAGCCACTTGGGGACTATAACACCGTCACAGATCTGCTGTTACATCTGTCAGCTTTGACAGGAATTAGTGTCTATAACGAACTCAGTAACTACATTGACCTAATAGTTCCTCATGGGCCCTTGGTTGCTGTTGTAGAAAGGACATTATTTACATTTACATTATTTATTGTCTAGTGTCACCGAAATGAGGATGAGGTTCCCTTCTGAGTCTGGTTCCTCTCACGGTTTCTTCCTCATATCATCACAGGGAGTTTTTCCTTGCCACCGTCGCCGCAGGCTTGCTCATTGGGGATAAATGGGGATGAAATAGTTCAATAATTGAATGATTCTTTTTTTCCTCTCCTTTCTGTTTCTCTACTTTTGTAAAGCTGCTTTGAGACAATGTCCATTGTAAAAGGCGCTATACAAATACATTGAAATGAATTGTTATCGTTTTGATTGAAAACAGATGGACTCTAATTTGGCCTTCAAATTGACTAGTGCTAATCCTAGAGGTTCACATGCTCTTGCCATATTGGAATATTTGGAACATTTTCCTGAATAAATAAACGACCAAGTATAATATTTTTGTCTTATTTATTTGATTGTGTTCACTTTGTTTACTCTTACGACTTGAAAATCTGATGTTGTTTTGGGTCATATTTGTGCAGAAATATAGAACATGTTAAACAGTTCCCACACTTTCAAGCATCACTATATTTCCTTTCACTTCAGAATGGAACAAATTACATTTCAGCAGAGCTTCCCTAGTTTTCAAATGTGTTTAGTAGTGTTTTGTTTATTCTCCAAGTTCCCTGATTAGATTTCAGGAGCTCCTAGTTTCCACATACTTTCCAATGTTCCTAGCGTTTTCTAGTTTTAGACAATGTGAAAGAGTCTGACAAGCCATTATTGAAAGTGGAAATCATGGCTGGTGATGCCACAAATATGTATATATAAGCAGGTTAAGCCAGGGTTTAGGAATAACAAGTGTGAAAAGTCAGGTTATAAAGAGCCAGGATGAATTATTAATCCCAGGTAACGTATGAGCAGTGTGAAACCTCAGCCAAGAAAACCCAGGATTCTGTTTCTACTTCAAGTGTAAAAAGTCAAACAGTACTGATGTGTAAAGGATGTTCAGTGTGAGCGACATTGTGTACATGATCACAGCAGCTGTATACAGGTGTGACAATCCAGGGATGAGGCTTCAAACTGTTTTCAGGGAAGTCTTTAGAGTGTGCATGCTGGCCCAGTGCAAGAGAAGAAGCCAGATGTGCTTGAATCTACACCATAGGACCTGTTAAGCAGGAGCCTCCTGGTGGTTCAGCAGCAGGATCCTGCGCTCTCATTGCCGTGGCCATGGTTTGTTTCCCGGGCAGGGAGCTAACCCAGCTGCTGAAGAAATCTCCATGCCGGTCCCAAGCCTGGATAAAATGGGAGGGTTTTGTCAGGAAGGGCCTCCGGCGTAAATCGTGTGCCAGGATCACAACATCCGGACCAAATCAGCAACAACATGATTGCACTAACAAATGATGTGTCTATAAGATTGACCTGAAACACCCCAAAGAAATACAGCCTACATTGCTGTAATGTGAGAATTGCTTGTGTTGGACCAGGAGACATTTTTCTCAACCTTTCTTGATGCAACTATCTATAAGGTTTCAAATTTAATCTATATTTGATGATTCTACAGTTACTCTACCACTTATCCCTTGGTACTGCTGTAAAATTCATTTTAACTAGCATCCATTGTGAATACATATGAAATATTTTAATGATTATATTTCACAGTGTAGTTCTAGTGGGCTGGGACCATCAAACATGCTCTTTTCTAAATGCTGTCAATATTTTATTGGTGTTTTATTTATATTTATAAGTTATTTATCTGTAACACTGTCTGTAAAGCGTGTGATGCATATTTCATGCATGTTTAAAATGCCTTTATTACCTTCATATATACGCAAATGTAATGAACTGATCCTTTTAAAAACAGGTTATAGGAAGTGATCCTGTGTACTTCTGCACTCTGCTGAAAAGGCTTTCCAGTAGATTGTGGATTGTGGCTGTGGGGATTTGCGCACCTTCATCTACAAGATTATTAGCGAGGTCAGACTCTGAAGCCTGCCATGTGTCCCAGTTCATCCCAGCGGGCTTGAGTCAGACTCAGGGCTCCGTGCAGGACACTCAAGTTTTTCGACTCCAATCTTAACCTCCACTCCATGACTTCACAGGCCTGGCTTTGTGCACAGGGGCGTTTTTATGCTGGAACACGTTTGGTTAGTTCCAGTGAAGAGAAATTACAAATGACAAATCTGCAAGAGCCATGAAAATGATATTGATATTGATAGGGTTGCGAGGAACCTGGAGTCTATCCCAGGGGTTCCTGAGCACAAGGCTAAAGACACCCTGGATGGGGTGCCAACCTATCACAGGACACACTCACACACACACTGCAGATAATTTAGAGACTCCAATCAGCCTATAATGCGTGTCTTTGGAATGGGGAAGAACTTGAAGTACCTAGAGGAAACCCTTGAACTAAGCTCTAAGCCTCTGTGCCTTCATAAAACCCACAAAAAACCCAACAGCTTCAGTGATACAACCAAAACCATTTCAACCAAATGCATGAATTCAGAAGAGATTTTCTCTCTTCTCGACACGTGAAAAAGGTTAGGATCCGAGAGCAAGGCTGGCTGAGGCATACAGGCGAACAGACAAGTTCATACTTTTCCAATCTTTCAATCTTACTTGAACTCCCTCACACTTCCCATTCCCAAACACTCCGGACAACAGTGGAGAGCATCCATGACTTGAGATCAGGCTAACTAAAAAAATAAACACAACTAAAAGCGTGACTTGGTAGCAAAGGAATGTTTTTGCCAAACAAGAAGATAACAATTCTTAGAAACGATCTGGAGTAGAAAAACAATCCAGCTTAAACCGCCTGATTAAGCAATGCTCTTGGACTGATTTACGGAAAACCAGGCCACCCCTCTGAAAATTTCCAGCATAATGCTAGAAAAAAAAAGAAGAAGAAAGGTTTCTAACAGCCTACCGTCTCACGCAAAAAGATCAGCTATCTGAAAATGACCACCAGATGGTGGTGCAAACAAATTCACCCAGCAGATGGCAGTGTAAACGCAAAATAATCTACAAATGACATGCATGCCATCAGTTCAGGTAACATCCACAACTGACCACCAGATGGCAGTGTGCGCAAATAAAAGACAGCGGAAGTTCCGCTGACGTCATTGTCTAACGTCTTGTAACAGACACCGTCGTGGACGCTTAATTCTGTATTCACTATGACTGTTTTTAGTCTAACTCTATAAACATTTACAGGGGCTGGACAATGAAACTGAAACACTGGCCAGTATAGTGTTGGAGGCTTCATTCCTATATATTAACAGCCTAGAAGGCTTGATCTGATTTCACGTTCCATTAGTAAGAGCAGAGTGTGAAATTAGCAGAGCAGTCACACAGTGTTGCTTTCGGCTGCTCCCTGTTTGGGGTCACCACAGTGGACCAACTGGTCCGCACAACAACTTGGCCAGATGCCCTTCCTGACGCAACCCTCCCATTTTTCTGGGCTTGGGACCGGCACTGCATCCAGTGGCTGGGGTTGAGGCATTGGCTGGGTCACACAAATGTACATAAATATACTGCAACCCACAAAGCATAATGGGAGACGTATTAGCGCCTAGAATTAGAGGACAAGTTGTTGCTGTGCGTCTCACTGGCGCATCTGTGAGCAGGACAGCGAGCCTTTGTGGTGTATTGAGGGTGATATCGGCATACCGCTACCGAAGGACCAAACACATCCAACACGAGTAGCTGTCCACACAAGAGGAAGCTGTCTGAAAGGGATATCTGGTACTAGCACCAAAAAAACAAAACCACAGCTGCCCAACTCTCTGCAGAATTAAATGTGCACCTCGACTCTATCAAAACTGTTTGTTAGGAGCTCCTCAGAGCAAATATTCTTGGTTGGGCTGCTGTAGCCAAATCTTTGGTCAGTCGAGTTAATGCCAAACAACAGTTTCATGTATTGTTCTCTGGCTTCTCTGTCTGTCCGACATGTACTGTAGTGTAGAGTGAAGCACAGAGGTGGATCAGTAATGGTTTGAGCTGCAATATCACAGCATTCCTGAGGTCAACTACTTGTTACTGCCAAGGGCTACGAACCATTTTGGAGAACCATGTTCAAAACAAATGGTTCGAAACAAATGCCGTCTATCAGGATGATAATGCACCAATACACACAGCAAGACTGGTGACAGAATGGTTTGATGGAGGAGGCCTTACACTATACTAATAAATTATTGTGGTCCATAACCTGGTTGTTCATTTTCTTTGTCCAACCCTCTGTATATGATGTCCCTAACCTAGGTTAAGAAATCACCGTGCTGTGTTTGTGGACCCATGTGGAGAATCAATTTCCTGCTATTATTTTTAAAATCCCATATTTAAAGATAGATTATTACATAATCCTGTCACAATACTTTGCTCGCAATAAGTCCAGATGACTGAGTATGGACAATAAGGTAAGGAATTATTGTGTTTCTGTAACTGCATTCTGATGAAGGGTTTTGATCAGCCGGATTCTTACAATAAACATGAACGCTTGTAATTTAAAGTGTATTAGCAGTTCAGAACTCAGAACCCGTGCAATCCTGTTCTTTATTAAATTATTTTCCCCAAGAAACCATAGCCCTGTAGGTCTAAACACAGACGAATAGGAAAATGGCACATTTATCCAGATTTATACTTCAGGTTTTTATTTTTAATCTAAAAGCAATTCACATTTAAACGCTTGCATGAAACCTTAGGGTGTTGGTATATGACATTGTGAATCACAACATTTAACATAAAGCCAATTCATTTATCAAAAGCTGCATCATTCATACCAACAACGACAACCACACCATTCCCATGACCCTTTAGTAAAAATTCCTTTTAGCTGTTACATAAATGGCCAAACGTTTGTGGACACCTGACCATCACACCTGACCACACACATGACCATCAGCCATGTGTGCTTTTTGAACATCCCATTCCAGATTATAATAAAAAGCTTCACTTTTCAGGGAAAGTTTTCCACTAGATGTTGGTGTGTGGCTGTGGGGATTAGTGTTCATTCAGCTGCGAGAGCATTAGTGAGATCACACACTGGTGTTGAGGCCTGGCATTCCAGTTCATCTCAATGGTGTTCACTGGGATTGAGGTCACAGATCACTCAAATTGCTCCACAATAATGTTGGCAAACCATATCCTCACCAAACTGGCTTAGTGCATATTGTCATGCTGGAGCAGATTTGAGCCTCTTAGCTCGAGTGAAGGGAAATTGTAAAAGACATTCTATACCATTGTTGTTCTTCAACATTCTGGAACAGTTTGGCGAAGAACCACATATGGGTTTGATGGCCCTATATTGCATGTTCTAATAAAACATATTTACTTAGCTTGGAACCTTCAGTTCTGTATAGGAAATTTCTTAGTGGTAAAAACAAATAAAAAAAGATCGTGCTTCCTTTGTTGACCCATGTGGAGAAATCCATTTCCTGTTTTTCTTAAACCCTAGTTTAAAGATTATTAACCTCTCCTTTCAAATGACTTTGCTTGCAGTGAGTCCAGGTGGCTAAGAACAATAAGGTAAATAATAGTCGTTTCTGGAACAGCAAAACAAATGTGACTTTGTAGGTCTCACAAATATGGTATCTGCTGTTGTGTTCCTCAAAAATCTTTAAACAAAATGTCGCACATTATGAGAAAAAAATTGTCTACTCAAAAAGTATGTATATTTATCCTGTTTTCAGTCCAAGAGTAATCAAAAGAATCAAACGATTATTGCAGTCACAGGTTATGAAATCCAGCTCTCAAAATTGCATCTGCCAAGATCATTTACAACAAATGCAAAATACTCTTGCTAAAAATATTAAATGGGTGAATTTGCTCCGAACACCACACAAGGGTTAAAAATAATATCTCAGAAATTCCCGCTAGATTAGCTCATTATCAGCAGTGTATATAATCAGTGGTATTGGAGATATATGGGCTACCTGTTAGTTGTATAGTGGTATATGTTGTCTGTTAAAGATAAATAAACATCAATATTTAGCATTATGGGCATCAAGATTAGATTATTTGCTATTAACAAATGATTTACTGCAGATAATTTTGGATTTTATTTTCAACAACCAAGCACAACAGCACCACCAGTTGTAATTAGAAAACTACATGCAAGAACAGGGCTGATTTCTTTCTAGCCCAGTGTGTAGATTCATGCAGTAGATCAGTGACAGTCAGGTGAATAGAGCGATCTTTTTCAGCCCATGTCACTTACACATCAGTAGCATCTCTTGAGCAGTGATTTCGAAGGCAAACTCTATAATGCTTTTCAAATGTCTTAGTAACTGAAACTATACCTAGATAGACTAAGCACACGTTGGGCCCAAAATCCAAATACAAATTACTATTGCAGCCGCCTATATATGCCTTTAAGTGTGTGTGTGTGTGTGTGTGTGTGTGTGTGTGTTTTTTGGGGTAATAGTTTGCCCCACATCATTCCTATTAATCAATTCAATTCAATTCCATTGTATTTGGTAAATGTTTGCATGCATTATTTTATCCCTAAAGAGCAAGCCAGAGGCTTGTACAGTAGTGAGGAAAAACCTCAGACGCCTTGAGACTCAAAAGGAAACCCATTCTCACCCGAGTGACACTGGAGAGTGTGACTAAAAATTCGTTTTCTTCTGTAACTGTGTAGTATATGGACAAAAATTGCAGTTGTGTAACCACTGCTCAAAAGTTTCTAGTCACCATCACCATGAGATTAGTGTGGATGGTACCATGTAGAAACCATAAACATGGCTGTTGATGTACTCAAGTCTAGTATTGAGTTACAGCTCTATTCAGTCTAATAGACTCTAAGTTAAAACTCGAAATGACTCTGATGCTCATACTCAGTTGCTCATAACACATTCATATGTTCCTAGTTGCACAATTACACTTTTTGACTCTATAGTGTACAGGAATAGAAATGATTTACAATCATCCTGCTGTCTGGTGTCACCCACATGAAGACAGGTTCCCTTTTGAGTCTGGTTCCTCTCAAGGTTTCTTCCTCATATTGACTTATTGAGAGTTTTTTCCTCTCCCCTGTTGGCTTGCTCATTCGGGATAGATTTATAATTTGTTCATTGTTCAAAGAGCTTTACAAATGAAATTGAATTGAGTGAATAGTTTCATAGCCATTGACAGCTATGAAACAAAATCCTCTAATCACTAATCAGTTTTCTGTGCAAGCACACCAGAGTGTATCAATGGCTTCCTTCTTCATATACAGTGGAAGTCATCAGTTTGCATTCCCCATGCTGAATCTGCAAAATGTTAATCATTCAAAAGATCTTACAAATTGCAGTTTATTTATTTCGGCACCGAATACGTTATTTCACAGAACAAATGTTTGCATGCAGTCCACAATGCAAAATAATAACTGAATTTACACAAATGAACCAGATCAAAAGTTTACATCGCCTCGATTCTTAATAAACAGTGTTGTTGCAATGACCAGCAAGTGTTTTTATACTTCAGGTTAGTTCCTCACGAGTCTCTTGTTTGTCCTGAGCAGTAAAACTGCCGCACATGAAGGCAACACGATGCACCGAAAGCCAGGGGTTGTAAATTGTTATTATTTTGTAAGTATGTAAATATCTTATATAGCTTCTGAAGGGCAGTACTAACTGAATATATAAGATCTTTAAACAAAATAATAACATTTTACACTGATCACCTGTTCAAAAATGAGCCCAAGGCTCTTAATGTGTCATGTGCGTTTTTAGGCAACAGGAAATAGACTCCTTTTGTAATAGTTGTGCATGATTCCCTCAGTTGTCCTCACTGTGAGAAGCTAGATCTCAAAATTAAATATCTGTTGGAAAGTGGTCAAATATGTAGATAATGCTGGAAAAGCGAAGAAGGTGCAGGACCTGGAGGAGTCCTTCTGAAAATTTTCTGAAAATCTGTGGGCAGTCTAACTGGATAAACAGAAGACTCAAAGAGACTCCCAAAACATAAAACCAGTCACTGATCGTCCAGGAAACGACACACATGATGAAGAACAGAAGGAATGTAAACTTTTGAACTGACTCATTTGTGTACATTTAGTTATTATTAGTCTTGTGGACTAGATCTAAACATGTTATGGCAAATAGCTTAAGATCCCTCTAATTTCACAAGCTGCTAGGTTCTAGTCTGTTAGATTAGGTGGCTGTGGAAATCATTATTGTAGATAAAATGTTTATCGTTAGCAAACAGCATTACATATGCAGACAGATTTCAGTTAGTGTTTAGATTTTTTTCAGACCATGCATAAACTCTTTTGAGTTCATTGAGAACTTCTTTTTAATTGTAAAATAACATTATGCTAATGTAATAAGGCATTTTAGCCGATTCATTTGTTAAAAGCTCCATCGTCCATGCTGCTGTGGTCAGCCCCACCCTTCCTCTGACCCTGAGTAAAAGTTCCTTTCAGCTGTTTTAGAAAAAAAAACTGTTATTTCAGAAAACTCGTAGTAGTAAGATAAGACTTTTTGCATCTACACTCCTGGTTATTGACTCAGTTATGAAATGACCAAACTGTGCTGGTACTCTGTGATTGCAGGTTGTGGATCTGTCCCAAACTAAATATCACTTAACTCAACATCACTTCACATGGCAGACTCATCGCTTGTGGGCCAGCAAGTGGTTCAGCTTTGGGTTAGAGGATGGAGGCCTGAGGTTAGAATCTGCTTGACTAGGCAGTCCAGCCAGAGCCAGAAGAGAGCAAAGATTGAGCAAGAAGACGAACCTCTACTGAGAAAGTCAACCTAAGAGACTTAATAACACATTCACTGGCCCCTGTGCCAACTTCATGCTAGCTCCCACGCTCTGAGCAAACAGTCTGGGAGCTGGAGGTCCGTTCGAGGGTAAAAGCATCTATTGATATACAGCAACAAGGAGCTAAGTGTACTCTTTTCTGAGCACAGAAGCTGAATGGAAAGAGAAAGAGAGAAAAAAAATGACTGGAAATGAATAAGACACAGTGCAATGTATTATAGCAATGAGCGCTTCTTGGTAGTAGATGCATTGTTTAGGGAATGAGACATCAGCAGTTATATATAACAAATGTGTTTGGAACGCTAAGCAAAGATGATCAAATCAGTGGCAGAGGAAGGCAGCTCATAAAAACCCTCTGCACCCACAGACCGAATTGCTCAGTTTCCTCTCTGGAAATTCTGACCGTCTTCTCCACCCATGGTCTTGAAAAACCTCCACGTTTTTTGGTGTCGGGTGAGCCGTCATGTCTGTGTCGTTTGCGCTGGGTACGTTTGCTTGACTGGAAGCCTATAAAAATGCATCAGGACCCCCATTGCTCTTACTCCATGCTGTTACCCAATTGCTGTTACTCCATTTACGGTAAAAACAGACTGTTCCAAGCAGAAGGACAAAAATGGGTTTTGAGGTCACAGCTGTTGATGAGTAAGAATAAAAGAGAAAGAGAAACAGCAAACTTCATGAATTCACAGGTTCAACGGGTTGCTTTTATTAAAAATTTTTTTAACACTTCGGCTATGTTTTTATGACCAGGATCTTAACATGAACAATCATAACCAAATCTTTCACCAACTTAATATCAGGTGACAAAACTAGCAGTGCATGAAGACTGACACATGTTTTTCTAAAAATGGAGCGACATGGACATTTCCTGTGTAGATTCTGTTGCTGTTTAGAATGTTGGATGTCTGTAAATGTTTTGTACTCATGCACCCTGCAATCTTTGGCAAGCAGAACTGGATAAATGTCTCTCTGAGCTTGTTGTAAACATCAATTAACGTTCGGCAAACATAAGCCAAAAATTTCTGCACTTTATGTGTAAGCCCTTATTCCCTTTTTAATCCGTCTAGCGTGTGATCATTCAAATGACTTCTGTGAAAGATTTTTGACAAGATGGCTCAGTTTGTGCTGTGTGCCGTTTGGACTGTACTGTTAGACTCAAGTATTTTGGCTTAGTGAAGAAATTGATGGCCAAGTCTGCTCTCCTTCCCTCTCCCTTTCATGCCCCTCCCTGCGATAAGAAACTTCTCTCACAGCTGAACAGAAGCTTTATAAAGATTCCATTGCTGTCTGAGCTCGCTGCTGATAATGACATGTGAGTGGAGCCAATGAATTCATGCCTCAGCAGATATGACTGATTACTTCTTTTCCATAACCTGCTGTAAAAGTATTATTATTATTATTATTATTATTATTATTATTATTATTATATTTTGTATTTAGTGTATGTTTTATATATTTTGTGTTTTACTATAAAAATAAAAAAAATAATAAATGTTTTATTATAATTTTTTGTATGTTTGTATAGATTTTAAAACATTTGAATATATATTATACAATAAAATAGCCATGTATTATGATTATTATGATTATTATGATTGTTATGATTATTATTATTATTATTATTATTATTATTATTATTATTATTATTATTATTATTATTATTATTATTATTTGACACTAAATTGCCAGAACATTTCATAATGAGTAGCTACAACTTATTACAAAATGCTTTGTTTTTTTTTTTGTTTTGTTTTTTTATCTCACACACAAGCCTACAAATTCATCTGCAGATCTTTTTTAGCCTCATCAGCATACTATTTGAAACTGTTCACTGCTTTGTTCTGCATTTAACACTGCTATCTTTTAGCCCCACCCCTTTGTTCTCAAGGTGTGGTGCACAAAAGCCTTCGAACTTCCTTTGTGGTTCTAACGCAATCCCATCATCTGTTCTACATTACAAAACACTGCCAGGTTCCTTCTCTACATTCTCTCGCCTCCCACTCGAGCTGAAGTTGCTGAATCGTTGTGTTCCATGTTTTGTTTAATGTTTTATCTTCGTTTTATTTTTATCTGCTGATCTTTGAAGCAACATGAGCAGCATGTTGCTTCAACCTATCGAAGCTCACCATAAGCTGCCTCGAGAGGGAGTACGGACCCACAAATGCTGTTTGTTGAGCAATTTGTTTTCTCCCAGAAAACAGAAAGGGAGAAAAGTCTTGACCACAGCCCTAGCAGAGATGCTCCAGATCTGCACAAGCTTCTGTTGACAGGTTTAATGAACACATCAGGATTCTAGCTACTGTAAATTTCAAGTCCATTTAACTCTCGGCCACATCCCTGAGATCTTAGCTCTGTGATCGGATTTCCCCTAGACACTATCCATGATCTAGTGCATTAAGGGCAGAAGACCTAAACCTGAAGTGCAGACCAGGACAGGACACATCTAGAAGCTCAACATATGCAACAACTCGCCTGTTCAGCGTATTCTCTTCCAGTTTTGCCACACAGATTACCCACAAGGCCCAGGCGGTCTGGCACTGGGAAGGAGAGAAGGAGTGGGAGAAGACGAGAGGAAGGGTTGGGGGGTGGAAGGAGGAGGAATAGTTGTTAGAGGAGGGGGGAAGAGGCAGTTGCCACGTTTGCATCAAGACCGAGGGAAAATCTGTTCGAGCTAAGCAACAGTGCTAAGTATGTTTCAAGAAATATCCCCCTCCTCTACCTGCCAAACACACACACACACACACACACACACACACACACACACACACACACACACACACACACACACACACAGCCATATATATAGAGCTAGTATGCTTCAACACCAGGTCTGTTTGCTTAGTAGAAGTGAACTATCCTGCTAGCTGTTCAGACTTTTCCCCCTCAAATATTTTCAGTCTCTGAATTTTTTAAGTCACAACATTGGAATTCAAGTTTCAGCTTCCCCGACACTGAAGTGTTACATACCAGAGAAAAGATTTTTCTGATATACTGGATTGCAAACATTCTCAAGGTTCATAGGAAAGATAACGTACAGAAAAGGTTTTCCTTTGGCAGTCGAAGCTGTGATGCTGTGCGTAAAAATATGTTCCGATTCTCACAGCAGGCCACCCAAACATAAGGAAAATAATCTAAGCACCGCTACTAACAAGACAAAGCATCTTGCTTAGTGAGACGCCTCCCCCTCAACCCCCTCCCTGCGGCTTCGAACCGGCCCTGATCTTCACGTCCTCGCGATGCTTCGACTGTGTTCGAGAACCATCTGTGTTTTTGCATGTCACCTTGGAGACAAGGGCATCCAAACAGAAGGGAAAGCGGGAATGGCGGACAGATGACTCGGTCAGAGAAGTTCAGACGTGAGAGCGGCCTGAAAAACCAAAGCTATCAGCACATTCCTTACGGCTTGGGGTTTTTCGCAGAGACGAAAGAAATACTGTCGACTTCTCATGGACATGGTCTCGGGCAGCGCATAAACAAAGGATAGGGGAATTTACAGCCCTGGTTATTTGTGCCACCACAGCGATGGAGGAAGGAACCAAAAAGGCTGTAATCTGAAACATAAGGGATATTTTGGGAGGTTTAATCGAATGTTCATCTTATTGTCAGATATAGGTCTCTACTTTAGTTGATGTTGCTGCCACACACCAGCTTTGTCACTTTAAAGTCCAATTTCTTTAAAATGCCAGAGTTTTGCTTGCTGAGGTAACAAGAAAGTGGAGGAGGTGATGGTCAGGAAAAACAAAACCAAAACCTCTCATCCATTTTCATATCTTGCTCTCACCCCGGAGCTGGAGTGCTTCCACATCCTTCTTACAGACCCGGAAAAAAACAGAGATGACAGCTGAAACACTCTCCAATCAATATATTGATGTAGTAAAGGGATTTGCTCGACTTCTTTCTTCAAGGTTAAGAATCTGAGTTTTCTGTTAGGTCATTTCGGTTCATCAGGTTGCTTGGTTTCCAGCATTCCACATTCTCATAATTCACTATGACCAGGGTGGTTTCCTGTCTAAAAAATGGACATACTTTATTTTAATAGAATTTATTTTTCAAAAAACCCTCAAAAGATAGCAAAAATGAAACTTGAGGAGTCAGTAAAGAAGTTTAGAGAACAAACTTATTTTTTAGACTACAAACTGCCTTGTTGCTAATACATTATTGTTTCTATAGTAATTCACAAGGACTGGTACCATGGACTAATATTAATTAAATCAAATAATAAATGGTCTTATTTAACAAAAAGAAAAATTAGACTTGTTGATTTTCTGTGTGTGAAGAGATGTTTATTTAACATTAATGCAATAGCAATAATAAAAAAAGCATTAATAGCAATTCTCTTACCGTTACTAAGAAAACAGGACCCAGGTTTAACTCATTCGAAGTGCTTGTCCTTAATGTTAAAAACATTACTAGACCAATTCATTGTTTTAATCATACGCTAGATTTAATTATATCACATGGAACAGATGGCACTGATGTAGCTGTTCTATCTCAAAGTGATGATATCACAGACCCTCACCTTTTAGTGTACACTCTACCTGTAGAACATATTAGACATGTCTCTCCATGTTATCGATTCGGTAGAACTATTATCCCGACCACTAAAGACAGATTCACAAGTAATCTGCTGGATCTGTCTCAACTTCTCACCAGACCCCTAAATGCAGATGATCTAGATGAAGTAACTAACACCATAGGCACTATTTTCACCAGCACACTAGATACTGTTGCCCCCATCCGATTAAAGAAGGTCAGAGATAAAACACCTGCACCATGTTACAATAGGCATACTCACATCCTCAAGAGAGCAACCTGTAACCTTGCGCGAAAGTGGAGAAAAACGAAATTAGAAGTTTTTAGAATTGCGTATAAAGACAGTATGTCCAGCTATAGACAGGCTCTAAAAGCTGCTAGGGCTGAGCATCTGAGCACACTGATAGAAATAAACCAAAACAATCCCAGATTCTTATTTAGTACAGTGGCTAGACTAACAAAACATCAGATATCTGAAGAGAGTACTCTATCACAGTTTAGTAGTGAGGACTTTATGAACTTCTTCACCGAAAAAATCGATAGTATCAGGAACAAGATAATGGATGTTCAACCTTTGACAGCATCCAGTGATCTAGTCCAGCCTAAAGCTCCACATCTAAAGCTACAATGCTTTACAGGTATAGGACAGGAAGAGCTATATAAACTTATCACCACGGCTAATTCAACAACGTGTTTGTTAGATCCAATTCCAACTAGATTGCTGAAAGAAGTGATACATACAGTTGGAGAGCCTCTCCTCAACATTATTAATTCCTCGTTATATTTAGGTCATGTCCCTAAACCTCTCAAGCTAGCAGTTATTAAGCCTCTTCTTAAGAAACCTAAACTAGACCATAATGACTTATCAAATTACAGACCGATTTCAAACCTTCCTTTTATATCTAAAATATTAGAAAAGGTTGTGTCTGCTTAATTATGCTCCTTCTTACAGGAAAACAATATCCTTGAAGAACTTCAGTCAGGTTTCAGGCCCCATCATAGCACAGAAACTTCAGTAGTAAAAATCACAAACTGACTTGTTTTTAGCTTCGGACCAAGGCTGCATCTCAATATTAGTCTTGCTTGATCTTAGTGCTGCATTCGACACTATAGATCATAACATTCTGGTATATCGCTTACAAAATCACATAGGTATTCAGGGACAGGCATTAAAATGGTTTAGATCCTACCTGTCTGATTGATACCATTTTGTAGATTTAAATGGAGAACTGTCCAATGCAATGCCAGTGAAATATGGGGTCCTACAAGGATCAGTTTTAGGACCTCTGCTTTTCTCAATATACATGCTTCCCTTAGGCAACATCATTAGAAGGCATGGGATCAGTTTCCATTGTTATGCTGATGATACACAGTTATATATCTCATCAAAACCAGATGAAATATCTAAACTGTCTAGATTAACAGAATGTGTTAAAGATATTAAAGATTAGATGACTGATAATTTTCTATTACTAAATCCTGATAAGACGGAGATATTACTGATTGGTCCAAAAACCAGTACACAAAAGCTTTCACAATTGCATTTAGAAGGATGTTCTATTACTACTAGCTCTACAGTGAAAGACCTGGGCATAATATTAGACAGCAACTTGTCCTTTGAAAAACATATTTCCGATATTACAAAAACAGCCTTCTTTCACCTCAGAAATATCGCCAACCTTAGTAAGATTTTATCTGTATCTGATGCAGAAAAGCTAGTTCATGCATTCATGACCTCCAGACTGGACTATTGTAATGCATTACTAGGTGGTTGTCCTGCATCTTCAATAAACAAGCTACAGTTAGTCCAGAATGCAGCCGAATGCAGAGTCCTTACCAGGTCAAGAAAATATGATCATATAACCCCAATATTATCATCCCTGCACTGGCTACCTGTTAAGTTTAGAATTGATTATAAACTAGCATTACTTATGTACAAGACTCTAAATGGTTTAGCTCCCACGTATTTAGCCAGTCTTCTAACACGTTACACTCCATCACACTCCTTAATATCTCAAAACTCCAGACTTCTGTTAGTTCCCAGAATATCAAAATATACAAAAGGGGGTAGAGCGTTTTCATATTTAGCTCCAAAACTTTGGAATAGCCTTTCTGACAGTGTTCGGGGCTCAGACACAGTCTCCCAGTTTAAACGTAGACTAAAGACATATCTCTTTAGACAGGCATACATTTAATACATCCGATAACTTTGTGCTAAAGTACATCTGATTAAATGCACATTATCATCTAGTGCCCTCTAATATTATGAACAGCAGCTACGCTAATTACTTTCCTTTTTTTCCCCTTCTTCTACCCATCCCGAGACATATAGAGACTGGCAGCTCTAGTGGCATCCAGAGATGGACCAGCTCCAGCCGGGTTCTGCTTCATGAGGACTGGAGTATTCAAAGCACCGCTGCCAACCCTATGTGGACGACAACAACCTCCTAATTAATTTATACATAACTTTCTACACATGCTGAAGGACATTGTAATACCATCTAAGGGAGTTTTTCCTCGCCACTGTCACCTCAGGCTTGCTCACTAGGGAAAATCTTGTCTAACATCTAGGACTGTTGTCTGTTGTTTCTTATGTTCTGTAAAGCTGCTTTGAGACAATGCTCTTTGTTAAAAGCACTATACAAATAAAATTGAATTGAATTGAATTAATGGAAGGAGCCTCCAGTGTCAGGGCCCCGTGTTTCACATTTAGTACGTTTCTTCACAAAGTTCTCTCTGTGCTTCGGGGATTTCTACGGGTATTCTGTTGCCCAAAAACACGTGTTGCAGGTTGATTGGCATCTCTAAACTGTCCATGGTGTGTGTGTGTGTGTGGCAGGGGGGTGATTGTGTCCTGTGACGGACTGGCTCCCTGTTCAGGGTGTCCCCCACCTTCACCTTGTGCCGTGACTCCCCTGGGATTGGCTCCTGGTTCCTGATGTAAAATAAGCAGTACGGAAGATGGCTGGATGGAAGCCACACCCACTGATAGTATATCACTATTTGGCTAGCTAGCTCACATCTATTTGAATTAAAGGTGCATCCAAACATGAAACTGGCTTCCTTTCTCCCTTTTAGTCTTCATCTCACAGGTTTCCAGATTTTAAGTCAGAAGTGAAACAGTGAAACTTTCTAATCTGGATATAATAAATATAAGTACTCTTGGAATGCTGTTGGACCAATCAGGTTATGGACTTGAGCTAATTGTTGGATAGAAATGTAATGTGGATTTGTAATGCTGTTTTTAAATGAGAAAATGCTAAGATAATTAATCTTACGTGGCCCATATCAAAACAACGTGGCTCCTTACAATGTGTGGAAAGAAAGAACACTGAAGGCAAGACTAGAAAAGCTCTTTATAAGTGTGGGTGTGAAGCAAAAAATTTCGAGACACTAAAATTCAAACTCTGCACATTATTTACTGCACAATGTAAATAATGACCATCAGATCAAAGCTTGGAAAATGATCTTTATTGATAGTGTATAAAAAGGAAACAGTTTATGCGCCTTTCACTAGATGCATCAATATCGCTGTTTATAGGCAATACGAAGTAGAAAGACATATGGCGTATTATTTCTGTAGGACACAGCACATATCACACTTTCAAATGACCGTCAAACAGAAGGATGACGTGATAAAAAAGCGATTGTGGTTTGTAGTAAATAAGAGAAATGTTCCATAATGATCAAAACACACTGCTTATTTAGTTACTCAAATTCGAACACAAATTTACATGAAAAGTGCTTCTTTTTTCTCAAACGTGGGCACATTGTCAGGTTAAATTAACCACATCTGGGGGAACTACAAAAAGAAAGTTATATAAGAGATAAAAGAAATAACAAGAAGTTTAGAAAGGGATATTTTCGGATCATTACATGCAACAGTGTCCTGGTTTTTTTTTTTTTTTTTTGCCTTTTTTTTTAAAACATCGGACACCTTGTCGTATTCAAGTAACTCACTCTTGCTAAGGGGGGATAATAAATTAGATGCTGTCAACTGCCCTGCAGTCATGATGTGTTCAATGGTGTTATAAAAGGACACAAAGGATGCATTTGAAAATACAGTACAGTTGCGGGAATATAATACATACAAAGAGGATGAGAAATATTGCCCTGGCTGCAAACATTATGAGGATTTACAATCAAATAAAAAAAAAATAAAATAAAAAAAAGCAAAGAACACACACCGTATGCATCAAAGCTAAAACTGGACCACTTATAGACTCCGTTTCTAAACGTACAGCTCAACAACAATTCCTCATTTGCAGGCAGACTTGTACAGCTTCGACCAAGAGTTTGCAATGTACCAAAAGCATCAGCCGGACAAACCTTTTTGATTAAAACAGATAGCGAAACTTTGGACACATACTTCAACCTGTGCAACTTGCGTTTTGTTCTTACATCATCATCATCATCATCATCACTTGCAATACATGTTCTTCTTTTTTGATCAACACAACGAGAGGCTAACCTGAGAGAGTATGCAGTAAATGAATGATTTCAAATTCATTTCTAAAAGCACGATGGGACCAATAATATGATGCCCAAAAAACCCAATGTGCTGTTTTCATGCTTCATCATATCCCATCTTTTTCATTTAAACCACTGGACAAAAAGAGAAAGTGTGATCAAACATTCTCTCATGCTTGACAGCATGAGAACCTGATTGATTGGACTGGTGATTAAAATGAGGGAAACTTTTTATTTACCTTTTCTAAAAGGCAAAAAATATATGTACCCTTAACCATCTCTGCCACTTGTGGTATATTCAGTAGTTGATATTAGCATCTTTTCTTTATTGTATTTTGTGTTAACAATATTTTTTGCTGTCCAGCAACAAAGCACATACTATAGGCTATCTGACGCTGATAAATATTTTTGTGTGTATTATTCTTTGGTGAGAGGAGCATATTATAGCTGGAAAATCAAACTGATGCTCTTTAATGTTGGATCTCAGGGTTTGGGAGGGGGTCGAGATGGAGGCAGACACGGGGCAGTGGGTGGAGCTCGAGTAGGAGGTGGACCCGGGGCTACGTTGGGTCCTCTGGGGGGTGGACACTGAGGAAGTGGACTTACAGGAGGTGGTGCCTGGCAGTAGTCAGGAGGAGGCGGGGGTGGGCTTTGGGCTCTGGGTGGGGCCTTCGCTGCCTCCTCTTTCACCCTGGTGAAGTTGATGCATCGGCCCTGAGGGAGAAATGAATGAGATAAAGATGTAAAAACAGTAGCACATATCTCTCTCTCTCTCTCTCTCTCTCTCTCTCTCTCTCTCTCTTTCTCTCTCTCTTTGTCTCTCAACTGGCCCTATTTCTGCAGCCACTCTACTGTATTAGCCCTCCACCTTTTCTAATCTGGGTCTGCAGCAAAGATCTGCAGCACTGCTACTCCTTTCTTTGTCTTTCTGTCTGGTGTGTTTTGGCAGATCTCCTTTGAAAACCACTAAGGAATTCAGTCTAATTTGTAAAATATTGGAAATAGAAAAAAGTTAAATCCCTTATAATGAAATATTATTCACTTGGCTAAAAAGCCACTAATTTATTATGCATTTTTATTTATGATGCTGGTGCTGTGGCTTCTCTCCCCCTCTTCTAGTTTTTTACGGTGTCTCGGGAAGCTTTCCCTTGTCATTGTTATCTCTGACTTATAAGGGATTGACATAAATCTACACCCGTATTTCTGTAAAGCTGCTTTGTGACAATGTCTGTTGGTAAAATGCACTCAAACAGCTGCATGTGCTGTGTTGAGGTGTGTTTTTTCCTTGATGGCACAAAGACAAATATGTTAGCACAAAGTGACCTCCTGACATGCCTGCAATTAGACACAGGCCCATAAAGCAGTTTGTTCTTAGCCCAGTGATGAAGTGTTGCGCGTTTGAAGTGGCTGGTCTGTATGACCTCATCTTTCATCCTACGCCAGTCTGTTGGAGTGTGTGTATGTGTGTGTGTGCGTGTGTGTGTGTGTGTGTGTGTAACTTAAAGCCTGTAATTAAGGTTCTGAAGCTCTGCCCACTGCTTTTTACGTCAGAATGGCTGAACGCTTGTGAAGCTGATCTCGGTGCATAACTGAGACCCTGTGTAACTGAAAGAGAGAGCTGGGCCAAAGAGTTCAGATGAGAAAAACAGACTGGAGAAAGTTAATGACATGCTACAGCACTAACACACACACACACACACACACACACGCACAAACTGCTGTGATCTGCTGTGAACTTACAGTACACTCACAAAATAAATAGTACTAAGCTGTACCTTTTTTTGTTACTCTAATATGTAGCTTTCACCTGGAAATGTGCATATTGTGTACCTTTTAAAGTAACTAAAGATTCATAATTGCACTATAAAAGGGATCTTTCTTGGTACAAACAGAGTACACTTGAAGGTACCACCCTCAAAGGAAAGATACAATTTAATTCCTTTTTTTTCTGAGAATGTATACTGCAGACTAAAAAGGACCACTGCATGCTATTACTGTGGCTCACTGTATTTATAGACTCGAGTATCAGTAGATCTATGAATAAATGACATCTGACTTTTTATGATATGGAAATGAAGAACATTCAAATGTCTTTATGGGACCATTTAACTGCCTAAAGGGCATGCTTTTGTGAATGGTGGCACTGAATGTGTTACCATGGCAATGTCTATGGAGACAAAATATATGCTGTAATAAACGGGAGGATGTGTGGGGGGGCATTAATCAGCCTGGCCCTGTCCAAAAAATGATTCATCCAACGGAGGCTGATGCAAAAAAATGATGAAGTAGAATGAGTTTTAAGGGACTCAGTAAAAATGCTTGAGGAAAGGATGCAGTACAGGAACTGGTCCTCTGGGGTTGTGCACTTTCAGAAGGTAACTTAATACAGGAAATGATGCCAGTTTCACTTGTTTTCCATGCTTGGGACAGCAGAAAAGTAGGCCTGTGCATTCTTCCGCCTTCTCGTCATAGACTGCTCACCGAGCAGCGGAGAGAGCGATGCCATTCCACGAAAATGATAGAAACTGTTCTCTCAGAATAAACTCTGAATGTTAAAACTTGCCATTTACTGTTAATCTGATACATTATACTTGCTTGCTAGTAAATTCATTGCAACCACTAATTCTTTCCAGTAATTTTGCAGAACATTTGCAACAAGGCAATTCCAGTTGCAGTGGTTATGGCACAGTTTCCACAAATAATGCATGATTATATTATATAGAAGATAGTGAGCAACCAACTCTGTGAGGCCAAACTAAACGTTGTGTTCGATTTTACAATTGCACCAAGCTCAGCCTAAAAAGCGAAAACAGAAATGTGTCGCCATTCATTACAAGGTCAGATCTGAAGCTTATCATGAAAATTCCATGGTCCAAATTCGAACCATGACTTTGATGTCATGGAATGAGAGGCAGGCCTTTCAACAACAATGCAGACTAAATGTCTGGAACTCATCTTACATCACTGCTTCATTTCACTTTTACGGTCAATGATTTAAAGCAGGTGGCAGAAGTTGTATATGATGTATCCTGGTACCTAACAGGCTGATGTGATTTAGAGATGAGAGATGGATGTGAAAGGGGAGAGGGCTTATAAATAGTGGAGCAGGACAGGGTTTGGGAAACCCTGTGCCTGAACTGTACCTTGGTTAAGGAGAAAATTAAAGACAATACACCATGTAAATTGTAGGTACTTGTTAAGTAGTGTTCCTGGATAAATTTGAGTACTCACATGATCTCCAGGCTGTGGTCTCATAAGTGAAACTTGGTCGTAACCACGGCGAAACAGAGCCCAAATTGCATCCAGTTTCCCCTGGACATAAGTAGCAAAGTAGCAGAAAACATTTTAAGTGTGAAATATTGTGTAAGAGGTGCTGAAAAGCTGAACTTGAGTGAATACAGTAAATGGCAGTTGAGATTCTCTTACTCTAATTGGGGAGTACCACTTCCTGTTCTGGGGAGCTTTCTTGTTTCCTTGTTTTTTAGGCTTGGGTTCAAACGGTTCATACTCCTGCTCAGGCATTTTCACAACTGCATTTTTGGGTTTTTCCAGCTTGGCACCCTCTTCAGTGGATCCCTTCCCACCCCAGCGGACCTGAAACGTTCATTGGCACATAAACCCAAAAATCAAGAACAGTTCTCAGAGCCTCATATACATATAAGGAAATTTAATCAGTTGATGCAAACAGGTATTCATAAAGGCCAGCTGTCTGTGTGGGGTTTCACATGTGTCCATGTGGGTTTCCTCTGGGTCCACTGGTTTCCTTCCAGTCCTCATAACTATGCTGGTTGTTGGACTGGCTGCACTAAATTGCCTCTTGGTGTCCGTAAGTATGTTTGTGTGTGTGTGCATGGTGCCCTGTGAGTAACATGTCCACAGATGTAGGTTCCCTACCAGGTTAGCGTGCTTACTGAAGATCAATAAAGCATCGTCCAAATGACTCCTAGATGTTGGTCAGCATCTCCTGCCTTTCCAATAAGGACACCTTCAAGCACCTTGAAAGTATAGTTTGGCTCTATGTTTGTCCTCGTCACCTTGTACTTTGTTTTAGTTCTGTGTAGCACTTCTGGTCCAGGAGGAACGTTGTTTCATTTCACGGTGTACTGTATCAGCTATATATGGTTGAAGTGACAATAAAGCTTCTTTGACTTGACTTTGACTTGACCTGGATGATGCCCAAACTTCATGTAACATGTGGAGTGTCTCATCACAGCCTCTTGGTTTTTGCTTCTATTCATCATTTGATTCGTGTTCATCATGGATTGTCAGTGATGGTCATAACAACTTACACAGTTTAAACGTAACTTTATACAGTATATTTTATACGAATGTGACTTCATTCACCTCCATTCGTTTTATTCCTCCAACTCCCCGCCCCCCATAGTATGAGGCATCTACAGTTGGCCATTTTTTCTTGGGCATACCATCCTCATCGTCTGACTCCTGACAGAAAACGACACGTGACACAGAAAATGTAGGTGAAGAAATTTCAAAACATTAACGGCCGAGCATCTTAAGAGGCTGACACAGCTGTATAACACATTTTAGTAATGGGTAGACGTGATGTTGAAGGGGTTTCTCACTCCGTAGCTTACATACTGTATTAAGGGCAAATGATCATGGAAATTGTTAATTAGGAGACACTTAACCAATGACTTAATGTATTTATCACTTACATTTAAAAAAAAATAGGTATATTCGGACCAGGATATGATGGTATATTTACCAATATGTCAAGCATGGATGAGATGTATATTGTTCATTTTATTGGTAATTTTTACATAATGAGTTAATCATTTTTAAGTTAAAAATATCTACTTACTGGCTGTGGGGGTGGAGGTGGAGGAGGCTCTTTGATAACCTGTGGAGAAATTACAGATAAAAATGTTCTATTTCATTATCCTGTCATTGCCTAGACCTTTATCATTTTCATACTAGATGCGAGAAACAGCTCTCTATTCCATAGGGTAGGCAACATGCATCCCAGACTTTAACCGCAGAGATCCACTACAGCCACAGAATCAAGTCCTCGCTTTTTTCCAACATGAAATTAGCCATAAAGTTCTTCTATTAAAATCTTAGCGGCGATGAGAGACAGCAACTTCGATTTAAAGAATTCAATGAGGTGTAGACTTACTACTGTGCAGCACAGGGGCCAGAACCACCACATGAACAACAGAGCCAACAACAGGAACAGAACCAACAGGGTAATCAGAAGAATAGTACCATCAAACTGCCAAGAACCAAAAAAAAATATTCTCAGTAATGTATCTCATTCGTATACAATGCCATTGCTGTTCCAATTTAAATAATGACTGGCAAGCCATCTTTACAGGCTTCTTCAATTAAGAGCAGGGCATAATGAAAGCAGTTAGTGGGTTAGTGGAAAAAAACATGCCCCATTTTGAATCTAGTAAGACAGTGAACGTGATGTTTCTTCTTTGTGGGTAAGAGCCTTCTACCTCTCAAATTCAGCTCAAAGATCTGTAGGACATTTTGGGCTAGTTAATCTCTAGAGTCCCTGTGGTTTGGCTGTAGAAAGAGCAAAGAGGGAAAAAAAAGAACTCACTTCTTTGAGTGAGGGAAAGAGACCCTCTGGCAAAATTTAGAGAGAAGAGGAGGGTCTGAAAGCAAAGAGAAAGAGAAAAAATAGAGAAGTGGAAAATGGATAAAGAAAGCTTCTAATGTAAGGCTTGCTAAATATTCTTTTAATGCATACTTGACTAATTGCTTTACTATTTAAAAAAAACCCTTAAAAAAACACCTGGCAATACAAACACCACCAGTGACTCTCTTGGGGTTACAGTGATTGTGTGTGTGTGTGTGTGTGTGTGTGTGTGTGTGTGTGTGTGTGTGTGTGTGTGTGTGTGTGTGTGTGTGTGGACTTACACACTCAGTTGTGGTGATGTGTACTGAGCTGGTGATGAACGACAGACCTTCGTTCATGCTTACTTGCAGATACACCACCCTGATGCAGACAGAAAACACAAGATATGTTGGAAAAACGTTTACCTCACAACTTAACAACCCTCTTAAACTCACAGGACTCAGCAGGTGATTCTTGCCTTCTTTACTCGTGTAACTCCACACCTTTCATTTCAATGTCACTGTAGTTACTAAACAGTTCATAATATGTTATATTCATATAATGTGCTTTATCTGAATACCTGAATAAGAGAACTTGAAGCACAGCACACTCAAACACAAAGGAGATAGAGAAGTAAATGACTGCAAAAGGCGGAATAGGATAAAAGCGACTCCTTTCATTTGAAGATAGTCCTGATCATTTGTATACTAGTAATAAATGAATGTTAATGAATAATAAATGACTGAAAAGACCATTTTAGCATAACACAATTGTCCAATTACATAAGTTTTATACGCACTCTGTAAAATAAGGTGGTTATATTGTTAAAACGAGATTATTCTACAGCAAAAAAGCAAAAAAGCATTTTGAGTTGCATGTATACATTTGTGTACATTCAACATTTGTATAGATTTCAATTTTGTACACAGTTTTGACATGATTTTGTCCACATGATATGGCTCAGACAAGACATTTAAACCCTAATGTTTTTAAACTAGCAATAACAATAATCTGATCTGATCTGATATAATCTGATTCATCCATAATGATAAGGATGAAACATGAGGACAGGAAGTACAAAAAGAAATTTGGTAAATGTTAAATAAACAGCAATGACGGAGAGGAAGTGACTTGACATTTGTTAGGTCAGTAAGATAAAAGCAAGAGGTCAGAAACTGTGAAAGAGAGAGAGAGAGAGATTTGGTAGCAGAGTTTTTTCAGGCAAGATTGAATAGAAATAAAAAGTCTGAGGGCACAAGCACAAACAGTGAAAATGCTGCCTATTCCCTAAGAGGCAATTTTTGGTCTGAAAGAATGATATCTATGTGAGTGGAGTAGGGCAGGTCTGCTAGCAGCGCTAACGGTAATCAAGAGAAGAAAGCCAAAGATGGATGAGAAGTGAAAGAGCTATTGTGGTTTGGAGTAACATAGCAAAGGAGGGGGCAGAGAGTTTATGGAAACCAAACATGCAATTAGTTAGCTGCAGATCGATTGGAAGAAAACGCAGGACAATGGTGGCAGACATTAATGAGGGGTAGAGGATATAAGGTTTAAGTCTTGGCATCTGAAAAGCATGAAGAAAATGAGGATTGAAAAACAAAGTAAATAAATTTGTATGCAAAAGCTTCAGTTAATGTAAGAGGAGGAGGAGGACGACGAACTGGAATGTGACCCCTGGCAGGCATCATAAGTGTGTACTAATGTGAGACAGGCTTCTACTTCCTTCTCTCAAACCGGGCCACTTACTTTCCGACCTCGTTTATACTCGGCGCTGGACACAGCATGTATGTGTCTTCTATATCAGCAGGCCGCACATCTAATGAGACATTAGAGACACATGAGACGCACATGAAAGGACGACAAGATGAATGGCAACGTAACAGCAATTTTGAGAGGGAAAAAAAAACTCACTTAAGGTGACAGTATCATTGATCTTGAAGCTGCACAGCACCTGGTCTATTTTTCGGGCGTGCAAAAAGCCGTTGCCTCGAACCACCACTTGGAATGACTCTGAAAAGTGAAAGAATTCACTTTATGTTAGACAATACTCACTTTTTAAATATGTAAACATCAGGGCATTATACAGATCCAAATTTGTACTGTTTTATGATTTTATCTACGGGCTGTGCTTCATGTTAAAACAATCAGCAGTTGAATACGGCAAGTATTAAACCACAATGAGCTAATGTTCCTCTTGAGGAAATACTTCGAGGTTTTCTCCTCTCACACACTCACACACCACACAAAACACACATGCCAGTGCAATGCAAATCTTCATATTGTACATGCATTTTTTCAGGTAGAGTGGAAAGCAAATCAGACTGAAAGAAAATCCAATGGGAGAAGGATCAATAACTTAGAATTGTAAAAAAAAAAAAAAAAAGGGTTGTTCCCTCTCATGGAGGAGGCATGGCTCTTAGCCAAATGAGAAAAGGAAAGAAAATGTGCATTTACTGGGACATCTGCCTTATTGCCCCTACCTCCTGCACACACACTAGATGGCTCAACTGCCAAGATCTCAATGCAGGATTTCCTGATGATCTGTTGAAAAGAATAAAAAGGTTTGATAAAACACAAATTTTATTTCTGTGAAACTGAACCAGAAATGGAATGATATAAATGTCATATTGAGAATGCCTGTGGTTGTGTTAGATGTCTGTAGCTTTCGTTTAATCTGTCTTTTATTAAGTAAGAGTGGTTGTTTACCGAGTCAATCACGCCTCTAAGAGCTTGGAATCCTCCCGTCACAGGAAACACGTGCTCGATGGTGTCAGCTATGGTAGCGAGCTACAGTAGGGCAAAAACACAGATTTGTTTTTGTGTTGTTTAATAAGTGATCTGTCCAGCACACGTGCTGTGTACAAAGCAGTACAGTGTAGATGGAGTAGTGAAAAAGCTTACTGACAGTTCACCCTGTGTGCAAAAAAACATTTTTCACCTGTGTCTCATTAAAATCTTTCACTCCGACACAATACACAATGGCACCCAATGCTCTAGCTCTGGCAGCCTGTGACAGAAAAAACAACAGTGTTCAACTTTTTTTTTTTTTTACCCTCCCAGCAACATTCTAATGAATTTAAGAAGCACATGTAAAAATGTTACGGAAATGGCGGCCGGAGCTTTTACCTCCTGTTGTGCTGCTATAAGCGGCTGCTCGTTCAGCTCCCCATCTGTTAATGCAATAATCACGCTTGCTTTGCCTAAAAAAACGAAACAACGGATTGGATGATATCTGTGATACTAATCAGAACTGAATCAAGGACTTGAGGATCTATGAGTTGTTAAGCTTCACAGAGGTCCTTAGTCATGACTCACCGAAATTCTCCTGATAAATTTGTTCATTTGCCTGTGAAAGATGTCAAGAAAATTAGCACAAGTTGTCTAAAACATCTAAAACAAGTTGGCTGAACAAGCTTGTTATAGCAGGTATAGACAGTCATTCAATCACCAGTCATTTGTTTAAGAAAGAAAAAGCACTACAACCTTTTTTCCCCTGTAGCTGAATATGTACTGACTGTAACAAAGTGCTGACACCAAAGACTCCTTCCATAACTGTTAAATGAGTACATTCAAATAATTCTGTGATTTGCCTCATAGCCAGAGTCAAGGCTATACTCCCAGGGTTTGCTGTTATAGAAAATACATTAAAACTTTATCTGACCAATGAGAGTAGAGACATCAACAACGCTGTGGTATAAGCTGTATTACTGTATTACAGAAATTTAACATGTAACCTTTTGCAGGCCAAGGTGCATGAATGTATCTCCTCCTGGGATTTCCTTTCTTAGTACATTGAGGCCTTTGGTTATTTGGTCCCTTGGAGAAAAAAACCATGAACAAGAGAGCATTTCAGTTCAGTGCAATACCATACAGTGTGATCTTAAAATCTATAATTACTTACACTCCATAAAACACATTGAGTTGATGCTTTCTGCTGTCTTACTGCATCAACATGACAAATTTGTTTGACAAATTCACTGTTACTGAAAATCACTCCAGCAATACCTGTTTTCTGTCAGTCTCATTATTGTGTTTCCTCTGGATGAAAAGACAATGAAGGACATTCGAAGCAAGGGGCTAGAATACAAAAGAGAGGCGTTTATATTAATATATAATACTGCTTTCTTTTCTTTTTTTTTTTGTATACGAAAAGGTGGTAAACTCTCAACACCACATGCCAACATTTGCCAAAAAATTTGCATGTACCTGATAAATTTCTCAGCCAAACTCTCAACAAAAGAGTAGATCTCATGCCAGTGGTGTTTGACACTTCCTGACCTGAGGAGAAAAGGGGTCAAAAGCAGTCATAAATCTATGTATCATCTTGATGCCTGTTTACACTCTCCAGACTGGACAGTCTACTCCATTACATCTGTCTCTCAATTAAACTTTAAATACTGCAGGATGTCTTTTTTTACAAATGAAAAAAAAAGGGGAAAAAAGAATAGCTTCTCCTATACAGGGCCCCTCTCTGTGCTCTGACTCCAGGCAAGGCAGTAAAATCCTTGTGAAGCCTGAACATTTCCTGTCCCTGCACACTGAGCGAGGCATGGATGATTCATTATTGACACATGGGAAGTGATCTAATTGACTCTTAAAATATGTGCCAACTTTCTGAATCAGTCAACTTTAGGGCATCTTCACCTGCAAAAAAATTATAAAAACAAAAAACAAAAAAAAAACCTAAGAATTATTTTTCAACTAATAGTTCAAAAAAACAATTACTCATTTAGCTGATGTAACAAAGTCTAGTCTGAGGGCCAGACATCAACCACAGTCTCCTTGTCTGACAGTTAAACATGTACTAAAAAAGCACTCTTATAGAAAGCTAGCCTTACAGATTGACAAGTAAGTGGTCCAGAGAGTTCAGAGATATTTTAGCTCCCCGCTCCTCAAAAAAGCTTGCTAATGAATTTGTTTGAAGTGATCTGACTGACTCACCAAAGGAAAAGTGTGGTTTTCCAAAAAAAAAAAAAAAAAAAAAAAGACACGCCAACACAGAACCTAACATGGAAAACAAAGAAAAACCCAAAGAAGGGCAAAAGCAACTATGGATGTGAGGGTCAGATGAAGGACTTGTCACCATTTTCAACTTTCGGTCTCCTAACCTCACAATGTAGCTTGTTTATCTTGGAAGGATCAGCTTTTCTGAGGTACCAGCAATCCTAGGATTGGTGCCTAGCTAGCAGTTTTCTCACCTGTTCAAACAGTGATTGGGGAGGAAGTGGCCATTTTCATGTGAGATCCTTGATGAAATATTTTGTGGCACTCCTGCTTTGATCTAAATTTAATTGACTATAAGATTCGAAGGCTCAGATTTCAAACATCACTTTTTTTTTCTTTTTTTTTTTTAAGAAAAAGACTGTGAGAAACAGCAGGACGATGATTAAGGGCAAAAATATGTGGTGTAGCCTAAGTGATGGTTCCCACATACAGTAGATGTGCTTATATCAGAACACAAGCTAATATTCTAGACAAGGTAGGAAAGAGCAATGGATCCATATGCAGATAAAATACAGCCAGAAAAGGCTTGAGAATGATTGACGTGTACTTTCACTTAATATTAGTGTATGATTTGGTATGATGAAAAACATGACTCAACAGAGCTAATTATTTGCCATTAAAAAGAGTGGCATGCATTTGGAAATAACACCTGAGTAATGGTGTACCTGGCTTTAAAAAAAATAAGTAAAAGCAACCGGTTTCTTCACTAAGAAGAGAACAAACTTTATAGATAGTTTGCTTTCTAATCCGGTCGCGGGCAAACCTCCAAGACAACACACAGAGGACTGGAGAATGAGAGGAATGGAGAATGAGAAGTTACACTTTGTGCAGAGTCAGCAGAACTCTTATCCAGATCATCCCTTCTTTAGGCCCCATAATGGTTAGAGAACTGCTTATGATAACAACCTCCTTGATACTGAAGCATAAATAAAACTACAATCTCAATCTCATTGAAGTCAAGGTAATATCAAGAAGTCAATGTCTATTCATTCGATTGTTCCTTGAATTATGTCTCAAATGGATGTCCTGACCAGATACTCTTAAAGGACAGAGCAGTAAAATAGCATAAGATCGACGTTTTTAGACAATTCCAACATTATACTTATTTTTTCCCACTATATATAAAACAAGTTCTTTTTCATGGTGTCAGGCAAGATTAACATGGTCTCATGCAGAATTAAAGGAAAAGTGATCAGTTACAGCATTTCTTGTGATGTCATTGATATGAATCCCAGCTAAATTTCTCTTGCCCATGGTTGTCAGCTAAAGATTTGTAACTTGTATATTACCAACAACTCTGTAAATTACTAACCAGCTACATGCTATTTTCTTTCTCATTCTATTTATCCTTCATTCTGATCGTGGACAGTTTTCAGGCCCAAGCCCAGTCTAAAACACTGTGCTAACTTCTCCTGCTGCTATGCAGGTTATATACTAAGGAGCTGCTACACTGGTGTAATGTTTAACTAGGCATTAATATTTCCATAACACCATAGCTATGGCCCTTCCTTCATGCAGGATCTGGGCCCATCATCTGGTTCTTAAGGTGTCCCAGAAAAACAATGTGTCAGAAGTGAATTTACACGTTGCAGCTGTTGTGAACGGCATGATCACAACACTCTGGGCTAGTTTCAAGTAAAGAATGTTTGGTTGAAAAACAGCAGGACCTCACTATTTTTGAAGTGTGCTGTAGGGACACACATGAAAGAGACATTTTCTGAATGGTAATGGCATTGTTACAGGATTACATCATAAAAACAAAAATCGGTGTGGACGCTTTCTTAGAACTTCTACATAATCCGAGCTTCTGACAGTGCTGAAAGACAACAATAATAAACAAAAACTCTACTTTGACATATAATAATTATAATTATATTATTGTCATGACACAAATGTTAGCTGTTCTAAAAGATGTGGCATCTGATTTCTATATTAATTAGATAAAATGTGATAAATAATATCAGTATTTATTATTGGAAGTCTGTGCTAAACAAATATAGTCAGATATTGTATAACTGTGTTATTATAGTATTAGGTGGTGGTCAGAGGCACAACTGCAACCACAAATTGCAGAATTGCAAATGAGACATGGCTACAGCATACCTATTCGAATCAAATTCAAATTCAAAAAACTTTATTTATCCCCAAGGGGCAATTTAAGGCACGCAGACTAGTTAAAAAAAACCTATGTGTACCTGTATAAAATTCCACATACCTGAGTAAATATCACAGGCTGTGATGATGTGTTTGCATATTAATAACAACATTTATAGTGCCACACGTATTTTGAGCAATTATGTAGGGTCCAAGCATACAAGACCTGTAAAGACTGCACCACCACTCAGGACACCTTCTCTCCATCTCATGGTGTTTTGTTTTAAAAAAAAAAAAGGTCTTTCCCTATACTGATACCGAACACAAAAGCGTCCGGTGCTGTACCTTGCACCTCTTCCTGTGAAATTTTTGAGCTAATTTGCATGTCAATCTGTGCATCTGCTTTTAAACTAGTTACACTGAGCTTTGGAGTTCAACATGTATAAAAACATTCATGATGACACACTAAAATGTCGGCCATTTTTAAATCTGAATGAAAATAAGACACCTCCTACAAATTTAATTTGATCTTTAAGAAACTTGACAAAGCTGATATCAGGTCAATATATTAATGCCAGTGGGGGTTAAATGATATTCAACGGATTTTTGTTTCTGAAAGGGTTTTCTTGATCAAAAATCCACAGTGAAGGCACACACATACAAGAAGAAGTGAACAGCTGTGCCTATAAAATGCGTTGATAGCTAATGATGAAGACATACATAATTTTGAAGGGTATTATTAAATAAAGAGCCCAATACAGATGTTTTGCAAAATAGTGTCTGGACCCCCTTGATCGCTGCTTGTGGCTATATTCTATTTTTTTTTAACCTTCATTTATCGTTTATCTTCGTTTTTTGTTTATCTTGTTCTTTTTCCACATTCTCTGAAATCAGATTTCCTTCATGATGATACTCATGGTTTTGGGATCCTTCATTTATTTGTTCTTCTTCAGGGCCTTGATGGATCCAGAGCCTAGCCCCCCCCCCCCCAAGCCCCCCTCCCCAAACACACACACCACTCATATATACGCACACACAGAAGATAGAATGCAGTTTTATGAGCCCATGCAAACCCACTCTTTACTAAGTATCACTTTTTCCAAAACCTTGTAAAAGCATTCAAACTGTTTAGCTATTTTTGCTGCCCTCATGAGGACTGATATACAGAACACAACCTTGACTGACCTAAGAACTGCAGTGTCTGAAACAACACACTTTATTCTTAATTACGTGTGTATGAATGGAAGTAATAATTACATCCTGGAAAGTGTAACAGTTTTATTTTTCTTTATCTGATCCAATGACGGTCAAATGGCAAATCCAGGACCTATAAAATGCATTGCATGAACTAAGAAAGCATCAGGTGGTGAAGAAAGCTATGCACAAAGCTACTAGAATAAATTACACTCTTCACTAGAAAGTCACGAATAAGCAAACAATGCCAAGAAAAACACAACACACCCAATCACAACTGTATTTTAGAAGCACGAAATCCAGTTGTGTGTCTTTTTTTACCCTAAGGACGAATGCTTAGCTTGGACACCACAGACATTTCCCATGTGGTGCTGGAATCTGTGCCCGAAAGTAGGCCATGGATACTAAAAGGCCCTGGCTGACTCAAACATCCTGTAAAACAAGATCCTGAGAAACATATGAGAAAATCAGGCATCTCATTGGACTCTATACCTTCAAGGGAAAGCGGGGGGATGGACTCACAAGGAGATTGTGCTTGTCTGAACTGCTTATTCAGCACAAGTTATTAAACACATCCCAGCCGTTTTTGTGTCATTATACACAAAACACAGGGATGGATTGCAACCGGGCGCCGAGATCAGATGTTTTCTTATGCAAAACAAAATGCATAAATATATAAAATATATAAATATAATAAATTAGAATAGAATTAAATCATAAATATAATTAAAAGAGAGAAAGAAAGACTGACTCATTTACAGTAGTATGCATTCTAATTCAATATTAATAAATCATTTTGGACAGCAGATTGTTACGTAGTTTTGTTTGGAAAAGAAACAGGGAATGTTGGAGAAAATTACAGGTAATTGACTAACAGTGCTTTTTGATGGAAAGAGTGAGAAAAACATTAGACAAATACAGATTAAACAAAGCTCAAAGGCTTGGGCACTTACTTGTCAAGGACAAAATACAAGTCGAAGGCACCTTGACAAGACCTCTCCTGGTCCTCTTCTTGTCCCTCAGCCACACCACTAGTAGTAAAGAGCAAAATCCCCAAAACAACCAGTACGACAAAGATATTCTTCAAAGAGCTCGCCATCCTTTAGTTTCAGCTGCGCAAAAACAATCACTCCTCAGGAAAACAAACCGATTTTTTTTTTTTTCATTATCCACGGCACGTCTCGTAAAAACAACAACAACAACAACAACAAACAAACAAACGGGACGTCGAGAGGAAAAAAGGGATGAAACACAAAAGAACGCTGGCGGATGTTGAGTCCGTCTTTCCTCTCACTAGTTTCCCCAAAAGTTCACAGATGTGGCGCTCCTCCTTTGACTAAAACGTCGACGGCTGTGGTGGGAAAAACGCTAGCGCGCACTGTAATGAGGTCATTGAGAAATATATGAGAATAGAGCAACATTAAAACACCAATGTGTGTTCTAATGAAATCAACTCAAGTAACAGCTTGAAGTAAACGTTTTCCTCACGGGACGTTGATGCTAAAGATGCTAACGTGTAACCCTCTCCACAAAATGAGTGCAGAGGCATGGACTTGGTGGAAAGAAAGAGACCTGGTGTCAGATTTCGACCCTTGAAGGGGGAAAAAACCCTGCCACTTTTCAGGACATTTCATCATTTCTTTCAACATGAATGCCACCACCAGTCTGATAACTGATGATTTAGTAGTCTAGTTTTCCAAACAGTTTGCCAGTGACCAGATTTTTAACATATTTTAGACCAAAAGCCAATTTCTTCAGCAGAATTTGATACTAGCTATGTTGCAAAGGATTGGTCATCCACGAAACCGTTAACTGACCTCAGCAGCTCAGTAAATTGGCATGCTTGAAGATGTTTTTTTATTCAGAGATCTATTTTGCGGCCACAACTTTCTTAGCTCGTGGAAGCTATCGTGTTTTAAAATGGTTGAGACACTTGAGAAATCATTTCATTGACTTCGAGACTTTGAAGCACTTTTGTACGTCGCTCTGGATAAGAGCATCTGTCAAATGCCAGGAATGGAAATGGAAATGTAGAAATCAATTGAATCACACCATTGTGGCCACACAAAGAAAGAATGGAGAAGTACTATTAAAATAGTCTTCACGTTCCTTGTGGGTGGGAATGACATAAAAACCGTATTGGAGTTGTGATGTGGCCAGATACCACTTTAGGTTCAAGTTTACATTATTTATAGGATACCTTTTTTTTTTTAAAGCTTTTGTGGTTTGGCATAAGCCAATTGTATTTACTTCAGATAGGCTAATAACTATCAGAACTCAATGGTAAATATAACTTTTACCAATTTATTATTACAGATTATAATTACCGATTTATAATTATCACCACTGTAACAAAAAAAAAACTTCATCAACACATTATTCGGTAAAGAACATATGTCCAAAGACAAGACCATAAAGGTGTGTGTTTCTGAAAAATAAGGATCAAGATTTAATTGAATCGAAAAATCATGATTGCTGATTATTTCCCAAAGAGAATTGCCTAGGTTCAATATTGTATTTATTTGTGATGTAGTGATTAATGATTCATATGAAAGTAGACATTCATTTAAAATTCTTAAAAAAAAAAAAAAAAAAAAAAAATCTTGTTATCTATTACTTATCTATTTTGCCTCTGTACTAATATTATTGTTGAGAGTTGTGAATTATTTTTCCAGCGGGGGGCTCACACCCCTATCACCCTGCTCACCAGTATGTAAATGTAGAGTCATCATACTCTATACGCAGAAACCCAACAGTATCCTGATTAATCTTATAACAGACTTGCGGTGATAATGCAATTGTTCATACTGATTGAAAATGTCTGAAAGGCAATTTCTAGTTTGTGAGCTCACGCCAGGGGGCACGGTGGCTTAGTTGTTAGCACGTTTGCCTCACACCTCCAGGGTTGGGGGTTTGATTCCTGCCTCCACCATGTGTGTGTGGAGTTTGCATGTTCTCCCTGTGCCTTGGGGGTTTCCTCCCCCAGTTCAAAGACATGTGTTGTAGGTTAATTGGTATCTCTAAATTGTCCATTGTTCATCGTGTGTGTGTGCCCTCCGTCCAGAGTGTATCCTGCCTTGATGCCCAATGACGCCTGACCCCTCCCCGTGACCCGAATATAGATCGTATAAGTGGTAGACAATGAATGAATGAGCTCATGCCAGTATTTTGTGAGAAAGCATTAAGTAAACAAAAAAAAAAAAAACGTTAAGCAAGAAAAGAAAATCTAAAAAAAAAAAACATCATCTCAAAACAAAGGCATGAGGAAGTGAAAAAGTGATGTCAGCTGCTACATCCTTCCATGAAAATTCCTTTGTAAGACTGACAGGGGTACAAACTTCCGCTTTGACCAGCCACTGCTTATTCAGGACAACAATAGCCGGTTAACCAAAATAGGGTAGCAAAATAATCTGTATATCCAGTCATGATTCTTCATTAATTCATTCTTTTGAGAACAAGTGAGAAAACAAAAAGACCCCTATTACAGGACAATTAAAAACAGATACCAGGTAATCATCTTCATTGGGAAATTCCTATAATTTCCACATAGTAAGCAAAACCAGTGACCTTCTTGGACTGAGACAATAAAAAAAAGAAAGAATTTGGTTTACTATGTTTATGTAGCCCACTATTTTTATTCTCTGGAGACATGCATTCAAACAATAATGGGTCATAGTTACACTAATATTAAACCCAGATTTGTTGCTGAGCTGGGGAAACTATGCTCTGCCAAGAGCAGTGCTACAGTAGTGAGACCAACGATGTACTAACGATGTACTCCATTAGGCTAAATACTAATACGTGGACAAATTGGAACAGCATTTCTGTCAATTAATTGCTCACCAGCCACATTTTAATCAGTATTTTAAATGACAAAATAAAAAATACCTTAAAAAAGACCATGGCTGTTGTTCTCCAGAATACAAAAGAATGACAATTGCAAACACAATTACAATCATTAGTGTTTGGCATTAGAAAAGACAGGCTAATGAGAGACATCATATCCCCAGCATGGGTTATTATCAATGTATATAACAAGGTTGGCTCCAATTTCTAGTATTAGGTTACATATTAAAATAATAATGGAGAGTGGAGAATATTTGCACACTTCCTTAGCGATTTAAGCTCAACCACAGGTATAGTTTTGATACTGGTTGTGCACAAGCTGTCTCAAAAAGAATTGCCACATATGACCTACAGATAATAAATGAGCCATTGTATAGATAATGCATGAGTTCTAATGGTAGCTTCTTATGTGTTTTGAGCAGCAATTTCGCACATCTGAAATGAGCACTGTCCCAGATGGTAGGCAGCTACACACTGAGTTGCCTTATTTTTGTCAAATTTAGGCACAGTTTAAGTGCAGTTTTAATCCGACACTGTTTCAGAGATGAAGCTTATTGAACTTGAGTCATCGCTTACCAGTGTGGACAAGTAAGGTTTACCTGGCATGGTGAAACATGGGATCTTTTCTCAAATCTTTTATTTTTAGTGTCTAGGAACCTATAACAATAAGTGTAGTGTTAGAAAGGAAGATAACCAGCAGAATTTTTCTCTTGTACCAGGGAACCACTGCTTTACAGGCATTCCACGACCCAAGATCTCCATTTCAGGCACAAAGATCCAGACAGGCAAGAAGGGCTCACGAGGAGTCGGTATAACTAAAACGTGCCTGAGGCACAAGGCAGTAGAGGGGGTGGTGGCTCGGACAAGTTGGCTGCCTTATGACCCAACCCAATATGACAAGACCCTGGGCAAGGACAGTCAGAGGCCAGTTCAAAAAGAAGTGCAAACAGTCTGGAGGAAGGAGAACAAGAGAGCCTGGATAAGATGGGAGAGCATGCTGGAACTGAAGATCATTTGGACAGAAATCTGGTAGTCAGACACCTAGTACACAGTTTTTGATCCAGCCTATATATGAAGTCTTGTCAAGTCCATCACATCTCCTCATTTGGGGCAAGAGTGTGTCACCAAAATACCTGTTCTGTAGTGGAAGACGGTCTCTAGAACTTTGTCTTTTAAAGGTATCCATAACTACCCAGCCACCAGGGGGCCCTGTAAGTATATGTTAACCTTTGGTGCCCTTAGTGACAGTTCAATAACAGTCCTGTACCCACCACAATCCCATGCTGCCTAAACAATCCGTTATTCTTAGACTCACTTGGCTTTAAACTCATAACCCACTCCAAAATGAATTTTTATCTTGACCATTTAATTTCATACATCAGGCCTTTCCGTTGTGTGACTATGTGCACCTTAGAATATCAGCTTAAAAACACTCCATTACAATTCCATTATAGAATATATTTTTATTAGGTGTGTGTATGTCCTTAGATCATTGTTGGTTCTGTTCGTGGCTGCAGAATGGGAAAAGGGAACTATGGAAGAAAATTTTACTACAAAAGAACCTTGAACCTTGATTCAGAAATTTTCTCTTCTCTTCTAACTTGAAGTCTTATGCAGATACACTTTAATTACTTAAATAAATGAAATTCTTCACTGTTGTGTTTACCTCTTCTGATGTCACATGGCATTCTCCCCACTCTTAATGTGTTGGTTCTTGCTTTTGTGTTTAAGTGGTGTACTGCCATCTTCTGGATGAATGGATCTTTCTTGTTGAATATTTCTTTGAGTTAAGGTCTGTAATAGATTATTAAATCATTTGATTCTTTGTTATTAAGATTTGGATTTTTGTTGCTTGGTTACTTGTTTTTTTTTGCTCCACTGTAGTCATTTGGATACAGTTGAGCTTCTCCAAATATAAACAAGGCAGGACTAGAAAGTACTTTTCAGACATGGAAAGTTCTCAGCCTATAAATTTCCATTTAATGTATTTTTTATTTATTTATAAGTAATCAGAGTAGTATGTTGAAATTACAATGTAAAACAACATTTCCATTTCCATAGACACAGCAGCCAGTACTAAACATGCATGTAATTATGGTTCAACTGGTATGAAATTGTACCTATTGCCACTATTCTCTAATTAAGAAAGGTCTAAGAGGCTAGAGAATATTTAGTGGAGGACATGAGCTTTCTAGCTTTCTTTAGAAATCTAGCACAAGTAAATACAATGGCCTCCTTACTTCTAACTTTCCTCTCCTAGACCATTTGGCTGTCCCAATATGTCCAGTTTTGGAAACTTATTTCTGGCCTAAAGAGTGCTTCTTAAGTATATCTTTGGCCACATCCAGGGCTTCATTTGCAGACACTGTGACATGAGGGGCAATTCCGGCTCCCTCCCAGGCCGGACCTTGGGTAGTGTCTGAGTGGGTGACTGGAATTGCCAGAAAAACATCACTGTCGCTTATTTGGAAAGTTTTTGGTGGCTGGCAGGAGCCATGTGTTGGCTCACCTACAATCATGGCACGGCCAGCCTTCTTCATGATATAAACAAATTCCTCTGCTGCACCAGCTGTCGCTCCACTAGTCAGGATCAACAGGCCTTTATTGAAGCCATATCTTCTACCTGAGGACAGGACAGGTATGTTCGGTTAATGCAAGGTTTATAAATTTCATATGATGAAATCATTTTATCTGGAAAATTATTTAATAAGAAATATGACTTGTTTAAATATGATTTAGAGGAATATGAGATATGCCCAACCTGTTAACTCTGGAAGGGTTTCAAGTACTTTTGTGGTGCTAGAAGATCTGTCATATAGTTTGTCCAACACAATCTGCATGTCTTCATCAAAAAAATAAGAGCAGAGTCCTGCAATTGGATTGGTGGACCCTCCAACGTTGTTCCTTCAAAACAGTTTGAGTCATGATGAATGTCTAGATTAGCATCTCATTATCTCTTGCTTTTATGTTACATAAAGGATGAAAACATGATCTGCTTCTTCAGTCAGCATTTTCTATCCCTGAATTTGTTTGTGTTTAAATGAGGAGGTCTAGATGTTTCTTATAGTACAACAGGAAAATGAAACTAAGTTCTACACCACATCTGCTTAGACATCTAGAAATAAGGGTTTACCTGAGGTCAATGATCATAGCATCTGTATCCACTACTTTGTTCCAAACGTGCTCCACAATGATCTGAGCAACTGAAGCGACTTGTGGAAAGTCTCCAAATATGTCAAAGCGCATGTAACCGATGTTGTTCTCAAACACTTCAGTGTGAAATAAATCTTTAACAAGTGCAACCAACATTTCTGGCGAAGGGCTCTGTAGACAAAAAAGAAATGATTTTTGCACCACACAGAAAAACCAAATATATCTGACAAATATGTGGGTGAAATTGGAAAAAAAACACAACTAAATAAAATCCACTACACCACTTCTTACCATTGGGGGCAGCACAGGGTTGTTGACTGTCATTTTCAGGCACTTGTCCCCTGACAGTCTTAAGAGATCAGCTGAGAGCTTTGCTTTCAGTTCATCCTTTGAGGAAATCATGTTGTATTCCCCATTGGCCACTAGAGCCTCTAGTTTTTCTGCTACATTAGCCCCAATGTCCTCAAAAGCATAGTTTTCTGCAACCAAATAAGCTGCAGACTGGACAATTGCTGGGATTTCAGTACGAAGCTTAATGATTGCAACTGCAGCATCAATGGCATCTTCTGCATTGATTTCTACATCTGGTGCCACTCCTTTGACTTCCCAGCTTTTGCCAGTGATAGGATTGGTGGATTTAGCCACAGGGACAAAAGCATAGAAATCAGTATTACCAAGCTTAATTTTGTCAATTTTCACCGATCCTCCAGCTGTTTTTTCTCCAACTATGGTAGCTCGTTTGAGGTTTTTCAGGCAATAAGCAACATCCTCTGCAATGCCAACAGTGTTCTGACTGGTTAGAATAATCAGCGGCTTAGAGGTTCCATACCTTTTTCCCAGTAAGGTGGGCATGGACCAGAGCTCAGTGGTGCTGTTTGATGGACGATCATACACAGAGTCAATATGGATAAGAGGCTCAGCATCAGTGTAATATGAGACAATGTAAGGGATGCCAGACAGCTCCCCACTAACAGCATAACGGAGGTCCAGGATCATGGCCGAGGTGGGGAGAACTTTGTCCCAAACATGCTGTAGCAGAAGTGGCCCAATCTTCTGAGCAACCTCTTCTCCAATAATGTGCTGTATCTTTAGGTAGGCAATGCCATTTTCCAGGACTTCTACATTTACCGTGCCTTTGACCACAGCAGCCAGTTGCTCTGGTGGGATGTCGGGAATTCTTGGAGGTGCTGCTGGAACATAATTTGGGTCATAAGTGACCTTAACTCTCGGATCACCAATTGTATTCCTAACCCCATCTGTCAGCACACTGGCGAGGATACTTGGATCTTGGATGCTGAGGATCCCTGTATTGCTGGAGGCAATACTTATTACTTCTTCCATACCAGAAAGTTTTTCCGGAGAGCAGTAGTTGTCCATAAGCACTTTAGCCAAATCCGTAATAATCTCAGGCGAAAAATTACACTGGACATCACTGATAAACACTAGCACTGTTGCTAACAGTACTAAACCTTGAGCCATGTTGTCTGCTTGTGCTCAGGGACTACAATGGTGTCAGGGCCGGAGCTTTCTTCCTACAGAGAGGTTTGTTAAATGGGATTATTTTCACAGTCAGGTTTTTGTTAGCACACACATAAGAAGCTTTTCCTTGCAACTAACCTTTAATCTCATTATCTCAGTTGCATCAGTACAGCAATAACAAACGCATAATATATGCCTATTCTGTAGCACATGACCCAAAACTTCTATAGCAGTAGATATTTGCTATACAGCTGAATGTGACAAATTAATGAAAATATATAAACACAATTAAAAAACGTAAGGAAAATGTAGGTATGTAAATGTATTTCATTTAAGTGGCATGGAATTCATACATTACACTAAGCACAAGTTCAGGAACAAATAGTGGCATTAACATGTGATTCTAAATCGATCACACAAAATGCTTTAGAATAAAAAAGTATATATATATATATATATATATATATATATATATATATATATATATATATATATATATATATTGAAAAAATATTTTAATGAAATGCAAAAACACTTGTTTTTTAAGCAATAAATAATGAATGAAAATACAATAATCATGTCCCCTGTAATAAACACAAACTTAATAAAATAAAATCATAGCTGAATCAAAATCCATTCATATTGGATAACTCAAATTTATTATACCATCCATTAAATACATTTAGAAACATTTGTACAACTGCATGTACTGTTTTACTATATTTTAGATGCAGCCTTACACAATTAACATGTTTGAAGAAAAAACAAATTCTCAAGCTTTTCTTTTTCAAGATATATTTGGGGTAACATTCAGAGCGTCACCAGCACAAACACATGGCTCAAGTCCAGAAACATTCTGTACTTCTGGTTGGGAATGGGGGGGGGGGGGGTAACGATAAAAATGTTAAGTTCAGTAGTTTGTTTGTTTTAGTCAAATGAGATCTGAAACAATCTGAAAATTTTGCACCACCTTTTGGATGTCAGCCAAAGGAGCTGTTGGATAAATTCAATTCTATTATTCATTTTATTGTTTGACAATATCTAAAAATCACATTTGGCAAAGTTCTTACAGAGTCAATGAGCCGTCTGGCAGCTAGGACATCTGTGGTGTTTAAAACGGCTTCTTTGGATTAACCATAACAGCTGGTGACTGTATTCACAGTAGCTGATTAATTTATTGTCAAACATTCTTGTTCATTGCTTTCAGTTCAGTTTTTGATGAGACATCCTGAACAGAAAATTCAGCAGTGGCTATATATGCAAAGTTAGTGTCTTTTAAGGGATCTTTACTTTATATAGTCTATTTATAAAATATTGAATAGATTGAACTCTATATAAAATTCTAAACTGGTAAAATAAATGCAAATTGCAAATATAATGTTGATCTTCAATATCCACATGTCATTCTTTCGATTAGCTCTAAATCGAAATTTAGATAATAACAACAGGGTGGACAAAGTGCTGAGAAATTATACTTAATTGAAAGTATAGAGTATTGAGTATGTGTAAAATCTTACTGGAAATATTCAGCCACAATTGAATGTAAGAAATATTAAATGCACTTAGGTAGTTCAAAGTAAATATTCTTAACTGGGTAAATTGGGTTGGGGTACTGGGGAAAAGTTTTCCTGTGAAAAGTAACTTATCTAAAACTGTGAGAAAGTCATTTTTTTTTTCAAAAGAGCTACACAGTTTTGCCTGATTTTTTTTGCAATGTTTATCATTATTATTAAATATAAATCATTATTAAATCATTATTAAATCATTATTTAATTATTAAATGAATTATTATATCATTAATTCATTAATCATTGTCTCATAAAACATTATTAAATCATTTTAGTTAGGTTATGGCCAGGGGTATTCTTCCTTAACTTTCACACAGAAATCTGGTGGTTTATCCATCTTCAGACACACACAGATTTTTCTACACCAAAGTACCTTATGGGATGCTGAACCCAATCGACTGATGTGTAGCATACAGTCATTGGCTGGATGAGAAAAGAGACTTTTGAGATTTGTAGGTCTATAAAGAATAAAAATCTAAGTTTTTTTTTGTCCTAGAAATGTAATTAAATAAACATATTTAATTTCAGTAATTAAAGCACTGTATACCACACAATTACTCAAGTATTTTCCACCCCTGGTTAAATATATGCTTTGTGTGAGATAAACAGTATGTAATATATTTTAACAGTGGTCAGTACAAAAGGGCAGTACAAAATGTTTTAATAGGATTTGGAAATATAAAGTCAGAGTTTTCTAACATCATGGTTCAGTGCCTACTTTCCACACCCGTATAATTACATTATAGTTTTGGTTCAGAACACTCAAATTTATAGCACAAATCTGTAGTATGATGGTTTGATTAATGACTTTGTATCACTCTGTTCCTTACAAATAAAATTGCATTTAGGAAAACTAAAATAAATCAAATAAAATGGCTTTGATTTGTCAATCCCAGCTGCTTACTGTAGAAGATTTATTCAGGAACTGAGAGCCCTTTGTCATTTTAACAATACAAAATAATGTAACACCCCTTTCACACAGTGCTAATTGGTGAACTGTACCCTTAATCCCGTCTGATCTTTTAATACCCGTCTCTTATGCAGTGCTGTCTGCTGATTCCTCACAGCCAATGGAAAGTAAGAGTCTCACCTTAAGACCTCGGGAGCTTTGACCTATATACAGATGCGTGGGAACAGAAAGAAGCAAACAGGAACCAAGAGAAGAGGAACCAACAGAGCAAAAACAACAAACAAACAAACAAACAAACAAACAAACAAAAACACCCATCCAAATTCACCTTGAGCTACAATAGAATATTGTCTGTTTTAAATTTTTTAAATATACAAAAGGTTTATTACGATAATATATTTATAATAAAAATCATGCTGTAAGCAGCTGCGTAATGTAACATCATCAAACATCCCCAAATCAATATATTACAACATATAAGACAACATATACATTATATAGCAAATTAGCTGACAAATGTGTTAAAATGAATGAGTTTCATGTTAAAGTGTGTGAAAGAACCTGAAACGAACTCCAGAAGAGATGTTAGATTAAATATTTTATTATTAAGCCATATTTAAAAATATATCAGAATCATACAGTATATAAGACAAATACCTGCGTGTCAGAGACAGCATTAATTCAGGACGGTACACATCACCTCTCTCAGTCTTAGTGTAAAAAAGCCCAAAGTATTCAGTAGAGGGCAGTATCTACATATTAAAAGTGTTAGGTGTAAAGCTTAAATACTTCCCTAAAGAGCATACATTCTAGACACAAACTGAAAACTGCACATGAGGTAAAATAAATACACAACAACACTAACATTTTATATTATTATGTAACATGTTAAGCTACAAGGTGTCCCAAAAGTTTCCATGCATAGGCTGGATCAGGAAGCTGTCACATGGTTGCCATGGACTTGGAAAAAACAGGAAATGTTGCATGAACATCACACATGACATTGCTAACATGACACTGTGTATAAATAATGTTTAATGTTCTTATATTTCTTAAAGTTTTTATTCATGTTTTAAATAGAAACTTATGAATTTCAGTAGACTCATCATTTTAGCATGCTTTGGTTTAATAAAGTGAGCATTCAGCTAGCATAAAAATTCATTTAAGGTGGCATGGCTGCACAGTGGGTGCTGTTTACTCCTCACAGTGTTGCTGGTTCAATCCTAAGCTCAGATTTCTGTCTGTCTAAACATACATGTTCTCCTTGTGTTCATGCAGACTTCTTCCAGATTCTCCGGTTTCCTCCGACCTCCCAAAAAAACACACCAACATGTGAACTGGTATTCCATTTGCAGGGTATATCCCAGAATCCAGAATGACCCTAACCAGCTTAAAGAATGCAATGAAAATGAATAAAATATCTCAGGTCATGTAAGAAGCAGTATTAAGTTTAGCACCACTGTCTGACTGTTGTCATCATAATATAAAAACCATGCTGAAATGTATTTGTATTACAAAAATACACTATAAAACTACTTTAGCCAACATTAAATAGATAAATATGATGCTGTTTATTAATTAATTATTTTCATTCTTCTTCTTATTATTATTTTTTAAGTGTTTTAATATAATAATTTTTTTTTTTTTTTTTTTTTTTTTTTTTTTTTTTTTTTTTTTTTTTTTACAGGCATTGGTGGCTCAGTGGTAGGTTTCTCGCCTATCATGCGAAAGGCCCGGGTTCGATTCCAGCCAATGCCTCAACCCCAGCCACTGGATGCAGTGCCGGTCCCAAGCCCGGAAAAAATGGGAGGGTTGCGGCAGGAAGGGCATCTGGCGTAAAACCTGTGCCAAGTTGTTGTGCAGACCAGTCGGTCCGCTGTGGCAACCCCGAACAGGGAGCAGCCGAAAGCAACTTCTAATATAATTTTTTTTTTATTTTAACACAATAAAGCAGATTCTATACATGAATGAATATTAAATAGATTTTTTAAAAACATTTTTACAAGCATTCAGATAATATATTAGTTTGAAGGTATGAAGCAGCTTTTTTTTCCTCACTACCTACAGCCGCATTTTGCCACTTTCATCTCCTCATACAGGTGCCTGACAGTGATAATGCCATTCTCTTGGTACATGACAGTTAATGGGTCCAGTTTTGTTGGAACACAGCAAGCTTTGTTGGCTTTTTTTGGGTTGCTCAGATTCACCAAAGTTTGAATGATGGCATGTTTGGAAGGGGTTACATCATCCGTCAGAGGGAAATTGCACACGCCTTTACATTCGTAGGCATCATACTCAGGCGGCGCAACAATCCACTTGTCCCATCCAATATCTTTGAAATTCACTTTAAGCGACGTTCTCCGACAGTAGTTCTTACGTGCGTTTCTCTTTCGTCTACGATGCTGATCCTCACTGGAATAGTCTTCTATGGGATTGACGCTCAATAAAAACTTTTCGTCTTCATGAGCCATCATCTCTTGTACCTCAGTTTTGGCTTTTCTCTTCCTGTTCTCAAGGTCATTTGAAAACACAATTAAAACAGGTGAGGTGTTGTCCTCTGAATTCAGGCTGATCTTGTAGCCTCCACCTTGGTGTGACCCACAGCTCTGACTTTGCACCTGAACCTCCAATTCACCTGCTCCCTGCTTTGACTGAAGCCAACTCTGTAGCGCACTTGTCACATCAAAAGCCTCCCATGTGTGTTCTGTGTCACTGATGTCCTTCCTGTCCAGAAGGTGTAATATTTCTTGGTTTTTCGTGTGTACGACATTATAAATGGTAATGGAAGTATCATCGCAGGCTGATTGACTTCTGTGCCACAGCACAAAGAGTCGGAGCTGTACCACTGTGACTTCTTCATAGCTAGGGATTGAAACATTAAATAGTAGCCTGTGTGAAGATTTATTCTCACTGAAGACTGACTGGGTCATCTCTGTAAAAGAAATTTTACATTTTAATAGCAGCTGTAGAGAACTTAGAAATGTCTAACTAAGCACAGAATTCTACGTAATGATCTCACATCAACATTCCATGCGTTCCGCTGTAGACATTTCAATTGATGATATGCTCTTAACCTCCTAAGACCTGAGCTTTGGTTTGGGTTGCATTTTAGATTTCTTATTTATTATTTAGGGGGAACTAATAAATACCAACAGATGGCAGTGTAAGTGTCCACATTTGTGTACAACAGGTTAAAAGAATGAAGTATTACGCAACCAAAAATGTGATGTCCACGTATGTGGACGCCAGGTTGTAGGAGGTTAAATAACAATTAGAGCAGCAAGTTTGCAATTTCTGTCTTCTCAGATCTTATTACTGAAACCATGAGCTGAGAATCAGTCTCATCATGAGCCGAGTCACGTGTTACAAATAAGAGAGAAAAAAACAACAGACAAAACATAGAATTACAGGACTCGGATTAGGGGTCCCTAACCTATGAGGTACAATGTGAACCTGAATTAATTATTTAACAAGCCAAAGCACAGAGGTTAACCTAAGGGACCGATCTCAAAGTACCTTACTTTAGTTCATTATCGCAACACATCACTGAATGGACCTTACCGTGTAAGACAAAGCTCCGAATGACATCAGAATGTGGTACTGAGGACATATCCGAAGCATATTTGTTGTACAGCTCCATCATAAACGGAGGAGGCTGAACGTTCCTCTGTTCCTTTGGAACCCCTGACAAGTTCAGCATCTTTAGAAAGTCTTCTTTCATAGGCTCAGAAAAGGCTTCCAAGTTGTCTTGCTCCTCTAGGTCAACCTCCAGAGTCTCATCTTCATGCTGAGTGACTTGAGTTATTGATTTTCCTTCACAGAGCCAAACCAAGCTAAGGCAAAGTTGAAACAATAAATATCGAAATCCCTGCATTGTTCTTTAGCTCTAGGTTTTACATCTGGCTTTCTTTTGAAGAAGAAATGTTGAAATTGAGATTCCTGGTCCAAAAGCCCTCAGTTGCGAGTTCAATCTCATACTCGTACATTAAACAGCGCATGCTTTTGACGACCGGAACAGCAGCTTGGACATTCTTATCTGGAAAACTGATGTTGTGTTTTAAGGTTTGTTATCATTTGAGAGCTTGTGGTTAATGAAGTTTTTGTAAACATTTTGACCGATATTAGGGGGCTAATGAGAGAGATTCATGTGATGCAAGGATATACAAGAATGTTGATCCCCCTCCAGGGTCAGCTGTAGGATTTAGGAGTTTGGTTTCTTGCCCCTGTATATTCTATTGTGTGATATTTTATATTATATGTAATTTTAAGTGCCAGAAACTTTGTATAATACAAAATACTTTTACATTTCTTCAAATGTTAAAGAAAAGAACTGGTGTGAATCTGTTATATGATACAATATCATCATACTCTTTATGGTTTCATGGTTTTGGACCGTTGTTGGGTTAGTGCGATTACGGACATTGGCCTGTGTACTGTCATACCAATTTATGGTTTGTCTCTCAATCACATAATTAGATTGTGAGCATGGGGTCTCTGTTGAAAGGAATTTCCAAGTGAATATAAGGAAAGTCTATGAATAGGCTATACAAGCACAGATAAATTAGAAACCTATATAATAAACATTGCATCTTCGTAAAAATCTACATTTGACTGAATGAATGCATTTTAAATTGAAAACACAGATTTTAATAAATGATTTCAATTTATGAATAATATCTTGCGACCCCTCCGACCTGGTGTATGTACATTTATCAGGTTTCAGCTTTTTCCCTGAGGCGTGTCAGGACTGGGATCCTGGCTGACCCACACACAAAAATGTTGTGGGAGAAAGAAAGGCCACGCTTATTAATGCAGATTTGAGGTGCATGTGTGGCACTGTGTGAAGCATTTGCTCTATTCATTCATTTATCTACTGCTTTCTCCTGGTCTGAGTCACTGTGGATTGGGATTTCAAAACACATACACCTCAAGGAACATTGTTTTTTCATCAGCTAATAAAAAACTCAACCACACTACTGCCTATTTGCTGCTGAGTTCTGTCCATTCTCACACTTTGTTTTGGATGTATTCTGTAGTTTACACCGTCTTTACTCTGTAAAAGGTGTACTCATAATTCATACACATCTTTTAAAGCTTTCATTATTATTTATGTGATGTCCCTAATGTCCACCACTTCTCTTTGGTTTGTAGTTATTGTCTTGTTTCATTCTTCCACACACTGCTTATGAGTTAATGTTAACTTCTTGTTAACTTACTATTAACACACACACACACTTGGAGCTGTACTGAATCCACATTCATTCATTCTTTCATTCATTCATTGTCTACCGCTTATCTGATCTATACTCGGGTCACGGGGCCACGCCTGTGCCTATCTCAGGCGCCATTGGGCATCAAGGAAGGATACACCCTGGACGGAGTGCCATCGCAGGTGGCACACACACTCACTCACTCTCATTCACTCACGCAAACATACACTACGGACAATTTAGAGATGCCAATCAACCTACTGTAAAATCTCTGTAGGTTGTCGTGCAAAATCTCTGTAAAAGTCTTGCATGTCTTTGGACTGAGGGAGGAAACCCCCGAGGCACAGGGAGAACATGCAAACTCCACCCACACGGCGGAGGCGGGAATCAAACCTCCAACCCTGGAGGTGTGAGGCAAACGTGCTAACCACTAAACCACCGTGCCCCCTGAATTCACATTCATTAAGTAGTAAATTAATTTATTTATCAAGTCATATAGTGTTCATATATTTTTGTGAGGCAAAGCAAAATCAGTGTATGATCCTCAAGATAAATATGAATGAAAATTATTTGTCCTTTTTGTTGAATTCTGAATGAAAAGGCACTAGGTGGCAGCAGTATTTCACCCCTCCAGCATACAGGATTTCTCTTGTCTGAAGGCATTTATTGTTACAAAGCAGATCTCACAGAGATTAATGTGTTTCCAGCTATGGTTTTAACCAAATAAAAGGTTTCATTAATAATTATTTATGTATTTATTTATTTATTTTTTACAGTTCCAATTCTTTTCCCATTGAAAATAATAGGATTAGGGGGTTATAATGATACTTTATTTTTTTTATGCCAAATGTATACAAATGAACTAAAGGCTTAGTGGTTTAAATATGATGTCTGTTATTAAATTAAAAAGAATTCTACTGCAACTTTAAGGAATATTTCTCAGTATAGTTGATGTATTGCACTAAGCAACTGTACACAAAACCAATAAAAAAATCTTTCTGTAAAATTCAACAGCATCGTGCTAGTAGTTGCTTCAGACATTAATTAGATGCAGACTGCCATTTAATTGTGTGTCTGAAAATATTACAACTTATCAATTAATACATATCTTGCCTTCCCAAAGCCTTGGAGAAGTCTTGCAGTCTTGTCCATAGTCTTTTTATTAAAATATGAACGGCCATGCTGATCATGTTTATCGACAAGCGCAGGTCTCCACGGACATGTTTGGGTAGAGCTTCAGCACCACGTTCCTGCTGGTGTCGAGGAACAGCACAGCCAGTTCGCTCAGCTTCTCAGGAACGCAACAAGGCTCAGGAACTCCGGGAACAATCCCCACTGCCCTCACAATGCTTTGAATGGTGGCATGATTAGAGGGATGAACCACCTAGAGATGATAAGAGGAGAGGTTTGAGTCAGAGATTTGTTCACTGTCATATAAAAGATTTTGGCAGGATAAAGATCTAAAGTTCAGAGACTAAGAAGATCAATATCTATATGTTTATAACAATATCTTTGAGTAACAAATCAATTCCCTTCATCATTCATCACAAAGATTAGTCACATTTAATTGAATAAGTTCTGCAAATTTCATGAAAAAATTGACTACTAATAATTTATTCATTATCTAACCTTGGGCATGGGAAATCCACATGTTCCTGCACAGTAATATGCATCAAATGCTTTTGGGGCTAGAATCCACTCACTCCAGCCAATATCTGCAAAATCCACTCTCAGGTAACGTCTCGTGCACACTCGAGGCTCACTCCACTGTTTACGCCGAGCCTTTTTCATGGTCCTTTTATCAAAGCTCAGCTCCTGAGTCCTACTTCCTCCGTTGCTAACTTCAGGACCTTGTCTCCCAGCTTGACCCTTTGACAAGGTTTTGGGCTTTAATGCAAAGTAAGTGTTGTACCACAGTTCCTTGTTTTTTTGATCATCATACTGGACATTGGGGAGGAAATTCTGTAATTGCTCTGCTGCTCTTCTGATCCTGGAGCCTGCAGTGACAAAGGGAGGTCTGTTTCCTTTGTCTTCTCCCACAGGGCTGTACCTCTGCAAGCTCAGGGCAATGCTGTTTGGTTCGTTTATGGTCAGGTCATTAGCAAAAATGAGAATATAAGGCAAAGCGTGAGGTGTGAGGCAATCCTGCTGCCATTGGTGCCTCTCTCCAAAATCAAACTCCACTGAAATTATGAGTTCGTTTCGAGCACGAGCCCACTGGACAACTGAGGACATGTCAAACATGTGCCAGTGTCCTTTTTTCAGAGGGGACAATGTAATGTTACCCAGATGGGGTGGGAAGGTTGTGTTTTGTGACATCCCTCGAAGAATCAGCTTTACTGGTGTGGAAGGCTGCAGGTGTTGGCTGTGACACAAGGGTCCTCTGGAACGCCGGCAGCTCAAGGGCCGTAGCCGGCTATGTGGCCTGAGGAAATGAAGGCTTGCAGATAGGATCACCTCTGACTCAGGCATGGAGGTCAGATTGAAATGAAAGAGGACCTTGTTGTGGGAGGACACTGGGGGGAAAAAAAGCATATTCCAAACAACACCATGGGTAATAGAACTGCAAATTGAATGGTAGCATTTGATTTTTCACAGAGATTTTACAGTTTTGTACGATTACTGTATAATCAAAATACTTTCACTTTGCTGTGGAATGGATGCTAACTGGATAAACCTCCAGAAAACAGTCTAGTAAGCTTAAAAGTATAGGATGCAGCCCAGATAGTAGAAAAACAAAGAAGCAATCAAAAATCCTATTTTGTAGCATTAGGAAAATATGCCATAAATACGTCTGCTATACACAAGTTTTGTAGCTACACACTCTTTTCTTCTAATGGATAATATTATCAAATATTAATTAGATTTAAATAAAAGCAACTCACTGGAGCTCAAACATCATCAACAACAACAACAACAACAACAACAGCAATAATATTAATGATATGTGTGTGTATATATATATATATATATATATATATATATATATATATATATATATATATATATATATATATATATATATATATATATATATATATATATATATATATATTACCCGGGAGTGCCTGGAAGCTCCTAACTGTATTGTCGTCCCGGTGTGATTGCTGCTCCTTGTTCAGTTTTTCATACAGTTTAAACATATGCATAGCCAGCATGTCCCTCGGTGCATCCGCATCCCGTGTAAACGAGTCTGTCTGCTTTACTTCCACCAAGTCAAAAAGCATAACAATATTTAACGCATAAAGCAAAATAAGCGCCATGTTTAATTCATGCATGCACGTTTATGCCGGTAGTTTCAGCAGAGGTGTCCGATCAAACAGCCAAAAGCGCTCCAGTCGCTGATGTTCCTGCAGTGTAGGAGGGATGGCTCACACAGGCTAGCGCACAGCACATGAAGTGCCTCATGCACTTGTTTCCTCACCCTACACCAGACCAAGGAGGGCGTAGTAAAAAAAAAAAAGTTGCCTAACTTATTTTTCTTTAGAACATATTTTAGTTGCTGTTTCCCTTCAGCTTACACATACAGATTTTTTATTTGGTCCGTATCACTAAATAAAATATTTAATTATTATCTATTATTATTATTATTATTATTATTATTATTATTATTATTATTATTATTATTATTATTATTATTTATTTATTTATTTATTTATTTATTTATTTATTTATTTATTTATTTATGTATGTATTTATTTATTTATTTATTTATTTATTTATTTTTTATTTTTATTTTTTTAAGTTTAAAATTGAAGTCTAGGAATATCCAATTTGTTTATTCATTCAGTAAATATATAAATAAACTTCTTAACAAAAGTTACAAGCTCCAAAAAAAAACTGTTTTTTTTTTCCTCATCCCAAATGACAGCACAGTTGGTCAGATTAAACTGACTTCTCTACCACACACACACACACGCACGCACGCACGCACACACACACACACACACACACACACACACACATACGTGTAAGTAACCTTAAATTTACCTTCTCTCTCACTCCATGGCACACACACACAGACACACACGCAATATGTTAAAAATAATATATAGGTTTTATTGCAATTATACTAAAATGTAATTGTTGTGTTTGACAGATTTTCCACGAATTAGTTGGTGGTGCACTGGCACAATTTTCACAATAAACAAAGCTGAAGCAATTATGCAATTCTCTAAACACATTTTATTAAACTTCATTCCAACTCCTTACACATTTTTGTTAAACAACACTACACCAGGACCTACACCAAGTAAGTTTATTATTAATGTGTATTTTTAGTGAAATATTAAATGTGCTACATTTGGAAATAATGCTGCTTCTACCAGACAAGCAGTAAAGAGCTTATGTGCAGACATCTATTCTAATACTAGAAAAATTAGCAGAGATAATGAGCTTTCATACTTCTGAACTATTGGACGTGAACATATGAATAAAAATACTGACTGTTGTACAATGGGAGAGGTGAAAGGAAAAAGAAAAGACAAGCTGTAGGTAAAATACGTGAAAGATCAGGAGGAATGTTTTTTTTTTTAACAGTTTCAATAAATGTTCATTTACAGAGCGGGCAATACATTTAAATATAGACAAATATTGTAACAGTTTAATACAGCAAACCATCAAACTTAACCAACTGATAAAGATTTCACATTGGTGAATTATTCTAGTGAGCATTTCTAGAGGTTGACTCATATTTAGACAATGAAGGGCACATAATCCAATATGACTTCCACATTACTTATGTAAGTGACCACTGACAACTGATCTCCAGCTGAATGGCTTGAAGGGAATAGTTGACTCAAAGAACTGCCTGAAATTGGGGACCAAGTTTCCAGTAGTGGAGCTTGATTGTTAATTAAGCTGGTTAGAAAGAGTGGAATTAAATAGTATAGGATCGATCCACTTCCTTTTTCTTGTGCTTGTTCACTGCTCTCCACATTGATGAACTCTGTTGTTAAAAAGGACATACTGCAGTGTACCTGTTGTTTAGGGTTGGTATACCACAAGTCTCTGTTCTAGGACCACTGCTCTTGTGGACAGACTCTCTCCAAGACTGACTGCTACCTTGGGGCGCAGTTATTTGCAAAACATTATTAGCTTCCACTGTTATGCTGATGACATACAGCTGTATGTTTCAGACACAACCTTAATAAATTTAGTATAAGGAATGTGTAAAGGCCATTAGACTCTGAGTGCTGAGTTACTTCCTGTTGCTGAATTTTATTAGTGCCACAGGGAGTTTGAAGTAAGCTTTCTGATTATGGAATAACTCTGAAGGGTTGTTGTGGTTACTGACACCAGTCTAGTTGCAGCTAATGTAAATATTAATAGGATAGCCTTTTTCTCCCAAAAAACACTGACAAGCTAAGAAATATAATACAGACACAGTAATGTAAGCAAACAAATTGAAACTCATATATGTGTAAAAACAAGCGCCGGTTAGTCCCAAATGCAGCAGCCAGATTTCTTACTAGAACCAATAAATGTTCATTACATTCTCTACTGCACTGGCTGCCAGTACATTGCACTGAATATAAAAAAAACTACTAATGTCTTAAAAAGTACTCATATTAGCGACCTTTTGGTCACAGTGGGGCAGCGTTGGCTCGAGTGGGGCAGTGAGGATGTGGTGGTCAAGGTTCTGGGTTGCTGATTAGAAGGTTGGGGGTTTGAGTTGCCACTGGTGGGCCCTTAAGCAAGGCCTTTAACCCTGTCTGCTTTAGGGGTGTCATATCATTGCTGAAAGCGTGGTCTAAAAAGTGGGGAATTTTACTGTAATGTAAGGTATATGTAACAAATATATTCTTTTTATTCTTCTGTGATCCACCATGCCTGTTTAATTTAAAAATTACAGGTAAAAATAGCCTCCTGGTTAATTTTAGGGATTGACTATAGGCATGGCCGGTGGAATAAGCACAGGTGGTTCCTCCCCCAATACTGGCAGAACATCTTTCCCTTTGCGGTAGCTTTTTACAGAAAGTGTGTGCAAGTTGCCTTCAAGCACATGGACTTCCAAAGTCTGTAAGAATTCCCTTTTCTAGATGTCTGGCTGCTGTCTTGTTGGTGCTGTCTTGCTGTCACCTGCTTGGCAGGTGATGAGCCAGACAGAGCTCACATATAGAATCTTTCTTTTGGGTCTTTTTGCTCTTACGGTTTCTTCCTCATGTTGCCTCAATGAGCTTTTCCGTGTCTCTGTCACCAAAGACTTGTTCAGTTAGTGATCATTTTCTGTATACATGTGTGCTGATTGAGGTCAGTGCCAAGTTATGCACTGCTTGATGAGTGGTATGGAAAGTTCAGCGCAAACATTTGACATACCCTTCACCATGTAATAGTGTTTATAATTTTGACAGTGTCTTTCAATTGATGGATGTGGTTTTGAACCAGTAGTAGTTTGCAGTCAAAAGATCCTGTAAAGAAATGTCTATTAAACCAGTGTGTATTTTGAATGAATTTAGATGGAAGCAGACCTACACTCTCTACTCCAGATTTATTGGCACACTTCAAGAGAACATTTTGGATGTATAAAATAAATATTAAACAGAATTATGAATAGATTATGCAGAGTTTTCCTCTCAGACATTTGTCAAGCAAGAGTCATTCTTTCTAGCTGGGAAGATCATGGCTATCCTCTTTCCCAATCTTGTCTTGTTGGACAGTTGGATTAAAAATGTAAGAGAATAATCCTTTATTTCTGGCTAATAATAATAATAATAATCTTATACTAATATTCACTGACAGAGTGGATTAATATAACATAGTTTTACAACTGCAACTCAAGGCAATACAGTGAGCTGTTTGATTTGCCAGACCTCGATGAAGATTGATAGATGATAGACATGATCTGTGCCCAAATTATTTGGTACTGATGCAATTTAAAGGCTTGCACAAGCTACAACATAATGCTGATAGTGTTGTATAAAGTATGGCTTAAAGGCTATGGCGTCCTGCTGGCTATTCATTACCTTCCTCTGATGCTGTATTACCGTAGCAGACATGATTGCAGAGCCCACTGGGGGACAAAAAAGTTCCTTCACAGTGTTGCAAGAACAGGAAGAGAAATGGGCAGAGGGCTTGGCTGATCAGTCCCATGAAGAGGAACAGTAAGTTCCTTTACGTTTTGGAGGAACAGAAATACAGGAGCACAAAACTGAAATATGGAGCTCTGACAGTGTCAGACATACTTATAGTGGTTTATACTTATAGTCACATCTTTAATCTTCAGACATACCATGGGCAAGCTTGATGGTAGTCCATTATAAAAGAAGTTTAAAAAGATAAGAAGGTAATACCGCACTGCAGTGGTAGTGAACAAACTACAGACTGGTGGTAAGACATGGCGCATCCTCAGACCAGAACAACAGCTGTTCAATCCATTACATAGTACATCCTCCCAAGCAAATATCTGGATATTTCCACAATATACTATTTAAGAATATATGCTCTTATACATGTCCACCTATTACCTTTTAAACAGGCATGTATATCGGGAGCATTTTATCTCTTTTAAACACTAGTAGCCTTGCCTTATTAGTGACAATGGTTAATTCCTTATGCATAAATTACATAGTAGCAAAAATTGTATATCGAATATAGTGACACATTTACTCCTGGCCCTTAAGGGAAATCATGCCCACCACAGAGGATGTAATATACAGAAAGATTTTATAGATTCAGGCTATGGGAGACATAATATGCTGTAAACAGGCTTCAGGGCCTGTTAACACAGATGAAAACACAGGTTTGGCTCAGATGTCATTGATGGAGGCTGGTAAAATCATTCTTTGCTCGCTGATACCAGGACCTGAACATTCACCGAGATGTTTTGCATGCAGGGTGACAAGACAGACAGAGCAAACACAGAAGTGTGCCCCACAGAGGGACAAGACCCCAGCCATTTGGCTATACTGACTGAGGACATGGATGGTGTAAATCACAGGCAGTTCCTCCCCCTTACTAACAGTACAGGTGTAGAATCTTTCCCTTTGGGTTAGTTTTTACAGAAAGAATGTGCAAGTTGCCTTAGAACCCCTGGAATGTCAAGGTCAGTAAGTACTCCTCTTTCTGCATGGCTGGCTGCTGTCTGAATAGGGCAGGTGATGAGCCAGCAGAACTAACATGTAGTAGCAGAACGTCTGGAAGGAGATTATGCATTAGGAGTTTGACTCACTTGCCAAATGAGCCTTTAAAATGAAAGAGAGAGCTGTGTCGATTATGTATTGTGCCGCCAGAAAATTGTGAGTGGCCACACACCTTATACAGACTTTCTGGCAAGGATGTTGGCAGCAGACGCCCACTAGTAAAACTGGGAATGCTGACCAACAGCATTCTCTGTTGTTGCCTGTTGCTGCCATCACTGAAAAGCCTTGATGTATTCTACTCAACAGATTGGACCTTCTGTCCTATGGACCAGATGACCACACTTGAGCCCTTGTGAGCGACTACAGCATACTGGCATTATCAAAAAAAGTCATATACATGCTTGTGTGAGTGCATGCTCCATCTATGTACTGGTTGTATGCAGACATATGGAAAGCTTTACACTGTGATGTGAAATGGATCACTGACCCCTTATTTTGCACAGTAAAAAAGTTTGGAAGCTTTTGATAGAAGTTGGCAAGAAGTGACTCTTTATGTGTCTTTACTAAAAGTACATTTGTCCACATTGACTTTGGAAAAGGGACAGATTGACAGTTTGCCGATGAGCATACGTGAACTGGTCAAAGCCAGTTCTTAAATGTGGGGTACATATCCTTATACTTATCCCTTCTTCAGAAAACTACCATCCAACAGTAGGACTTAGACTTGATGCTAAGCAGTCTGTGCGACTTGGCAGATGAACCGCTTAGCCAGCCACATGTCCAATCTAAATACTACAGAAGTTCCAAAGGAAACCTCCCTGGCGGTCTTACACTCAATTATAGAACCATGCCTACATGCATAACTTTCTTGTTTTATAAGTATAACATGATTCCCCAGGTTTCACAGTTGAAGCATTTGTACAACATTACATATAATCTTGTTTGTCTGATATGGATCTTTTACTGTACTCATGAGAAGTGTAAACCTCATAATTCTGTTGTCAGCACTGATGGAGTAGATACTGAACGCACCAAGAATCAAAAAGGGGTTGCTTCTAATAATAATGTCAAAAGGATAGGGATGTGGAAGACATTTGCATAAACAGCTATTAAAAGCAGTTAAAAAATGTTAACAAGGTTAATATAAGGCAAAATGTATTATAATTTAATGCTGCTGTGCTCTACAAATTGGCTTCTTTATTCTGGTTCTTTATGAAGCATACACTATATACAGGAAAAACAAGTTATAGATAAGGACAGGTCTGTTTTGCAGGGGTATTTAGAACATGTATTTGAATAGTAATTATGCCAAATAGACAAAGCAGTCTTCCCTGGTTTTTGTCTGAAAAATACAAATTACAAATTCATCTGGTGCTCTCACAATCTGCTCGTCTTACCTGTAATCCAAGGAGGAGTTTTTGATCCCAAGTCAAATTACTATATTATTCATTTTTAACACATGGATGAGGACTTGGACTAAAATGTCTAAAACATTTGCCAGGGCATTTATCTAAACTAAAAGTGTGGATTTTGGCCACTCACCAACTTCCTTTGCAATTGGGGTTCCTTTTTGTTGGCTCTGACTAAATGGCCATTTTGGTTAATTTTGTCATGAACATCCAAGGGCCATGAAACCTCTGCTAACTACTTATCCTGTGCCAAAATCTCTGTATGCCACTCATGCAATTTTCATCAGGGTTTGGACCTCACCTCATGCTCTCTGACCGGTTCTTGTCAGGATCTGGATGAGAGAGTGATGCAGAAATATCTGGTGGATTACAACAGCCAGCTACATCATGGGAGTGGTAAATAGAGTAAGTAGAAAACATGCCACTAACATAGCTAGAGAGGCATAGTAAAACTTATTTCATAGTGCCAAGACAAACATTGATTTGTTAAAAAAATAAAACAAAACAAAACTATTAATGTCAGGTTCAGTTTGCGAATCAACACATTTTGGATTTTTTTTTTATTTTTCTTTGCAGGGGCCTAGTTCCACTAGTTTTTTTTTTTGCTTGCCTGCAGTGAATAGCTTTGACCCAGCTCTGCATGCTATCAGCTATAGGGATGAAAAGTGGATCATCCATCATCAGGATTTAGACATTTGGCCTCCATAACAAAAGCAATAATGTGCTCTCACCAGCCTTGTGGCACACCATTTCTCCAGAGAGATGTTGCTCAAATCCACACAAAACAACCACAATTATCAACCAGTTTCAGACACTACCCTCTTCTCCCCAAACCACATTTCCATGTTTTCACTCACTGCAACAAAAGCTGTAATTCATTGCAATTTTTCTGTCATAATCAGTTTTAGACATTATTGACAAAGATGAACAACACTTTTCTTAAAGTAAAACTTGAATCCCATCAGGAAGGTGTTCTGTTGACATGAACATGATGTATGCATTGCAGATGGCCATTTGTCTTTGTTCTGTTTTTTTTTTTTTAGGCATCCGAAAAAAAAAATTACAGATGTGGACTTTAACTTGGAATATCCATTGCTTCTCATAAAACTCTTAATTCCTAATCCTTTATTACATGTACTATATATATATATATATATATATATATATATATATATATATCTCAAAGGACTCATCAGTTTTGTAAAGCATAAAAAGAAAATGGATCATGCTGTTATAGGAAACTAATACACACCATGTGCAGCCAGATGTGAAGCGGATTATTTTCCCATAATCCAAGTGTCCCAATAATCCCAAAGTATTTTATTCTGCTCAGGTTTTAACATATTAATGAACAACATGTCATGCTTTTTAACTGTGTTAAGTTGTTGTGAAACACTTGCAATACAATTTCTTGTTATAGCTTATGTTATAATAGCTATAAACAATTTTCCCCTCAAAAACTTATTTGCCTATTTCTTGAAATCAGCAAAAAAAAATAAAAAATACAGTTTATCATATTACAGAGAAATCGAGGAAGCGTAGAGCCTGAAAATGCTGTCCTGCTGTAAAGAGTTGACACTGGAGACTCCTTCCATAAATTGATAAATGTTCTCATACAGAAAACGTCTGTTTATCATTAGCCTTAGATTATGCAGCTCATCCACCAAACAAATCATGGTGAGTTATTGCTACAAAAATGATAATGAGCACATTTTCAACAAGTCCACCATTTACAGTACTTTTACCAAACAACAAGAGTTACTTAGAATACTGAGGTCTACAGATGTGGGCTTGTATTTACGTATGACACAACTGCATCTCAAGGGCCATCTGGTCTTGCTTCCTCTTCTTTTCAGCAGCCAAATCAGTTACAGGCTGCTTGTCTGCTTATCTGTGCTTTCACTAAAGGGGAGCGTGACTGCTTGTAGGCCAGTGCACTTCTACCTCACTGTTATCAATCACTTCAAGGGGTTCTCGAACAGGAAAACCATTTTCCCACCATCGTTTCCCATCACCAGCTAGACCGTTAAACTCCACATTAATGCACCAAATGGCCTAACAACATGCACTCCTTCTCACTCTGCCTTTTCATTTCACTGACTATAAATCAGACCATTCTAAGTAGCTTCAGGACAGTCAGTGATTTCTCCATTCTCCCTGATCTCTAACCTACAAATAATCTAAAATGCTTTACACAAATGCGGTATTTTAACACTTCCTGATAACAAAACAGGGCAATTGCAGTCTTTTGGGGTATTTTCTATGAGTTCATTGTTAAAAGGAGACTGTTGTAAGCTTTGTGCTAAATCTTTGTGTTATGGCACTTTTAGAAACAGCAAACCGCACTTGGCACTGGGGTATTTAGAGGTTTCTCTAGGCTCAATCAAACATGTATGGAAAAACTCAGCTGTAGATGGTAAATGGAAAGATCAACAAAGTCCTCTTCTTCCGTCTCAGAATAAACATGAAATTCAGGCAACTTTGTGGCTAGTAAGAATAGGAGTGTTTTAATAACTTCAACTTACACTTTTATTTTTTCTAAACCATGTGATATAACTGTTATAGACCATGCACTTCCATTAGTTTAAATAACTCTCTCTCTGCCTTTCTCTGTCTCATTGTTACCTCCCCCCTGCCTTTTTTACACCTTGAATAATTCACAGGATGAATATTGAAATTTGTGATTATTTATTTATTTATTTTTATAGGTTTCTATCTTATTTTACAGCAATATATAAATCTCAGTCTGTGGTGGAGGTGGTGGTGGTGGTGGTGGTGAGGGGGCAGGTCATATTTTGTGTTGTCTTAATGATCAAGGGATCAGTATAATTAAGCTTAACCTTTTTCATTCCATTGTACCGCTTATCCGATCTATTCTCGGATAATATGATATGATATGATGCCTATCTCAGGCGTCATCGGCCATCAAGGCAGGATACACCCTGGACGGAGTGCCAACCCATCGCAGGGTACACACACTCATCAATCACACACTACGGGCAATTTAGAGACTCCAATCAGCCTAGAAGCATGTCTTTGGATTGTGGGAGGAAACCGGAGTACCCGGAGGAAACCCACCAAGCACAGGGAGAACATGCAAACTCCACACACAGAGACACAAGACTCGAACCCAGGACATCCTTGCAGCCACAAAAAAACCCAGGATATGATGAATGAGATGGCACTATGCTGATAATAACAGTACTATAAAAATTTATAATAAAGCATGCCTTGTTTGAACAGATATTTAACTGGAATCTGCCAAAATGTTTGGATTTAAAAGCAACAAGGCGAGCATATTTCTACAAAATAAGACATAACGGTTAACTGATTTTTTTTTTTGGTTTTGTCAGACATTTCTGGATTTTGCAGAAATGAATGCAAACTTAAACAAACTTTGCTATATTTTGAAATACTTCAAAATCACCACAGATGTTTTGCAGATGGGCCAAGGTGCGTTCAGTCAAATGGGTACAGCTCTCAAAGAAAGCAAGTATATATTTTCTTCACTGTTTTTAGTTATATGAAGAATCCTGTGTGATTTCACCAACTCACGTAGTTTTTGCAAAAAAAGAACACACAAAAAACTGGCAATGAAAAATTTTGAAAAAAGCAGCAGCAAAATCACATCAGGCTTTAAACCTGAAATAAGTGAAAACCATCAAACAAATCACACAATTTTTTGATTGTCACTTAACAATTAACGACAACAAAAAAAATTCATATGAAACATCAGTATATTTACACATAGTACTACGTAGTACTGTATATTTATGTGTATATGACTCGCACTGCCCTTTTATTACTGAACAACATGCCAGTCAGCAGAGAAATGCCAACAGTCTGTTGTTTTAAATAAAATTAAAAAAGTTAACAGAAAGGAATTGCGTTTTGCAGAAAATATGAGCACATGTGCTATATTCTCTAATGCTGTCTTTGTCATTAGACTGAAATATCTATCTAACTGACTTTATTCACTTCGAATCTTTCATCTCAGACTCTTGAATCTTTTACACAGACTACAAGACTTCAAGTCTCCAGCTCTGGCAAACTCCCATCTTGTAGACGTAAATATCTCAAAAAGTAAAATAAATTGTGCAAGTTGGAGGATGAATTTTCAAGACTTACATTTCTAGTCATTTCATTACCCAATTGCCAAAGCCAGAAGGCCTCAACTGAGCATCTGCAGACGAGCCAAGGTTTTTTTTTTATTAGTTTTGTTGAGTTTTGTTTTTAACTGCATCTCTCATAAGACCTACAAAGATCAACCCTGAAATATTTACCAGGGGAGTGTAATATGATTCACTTTAGTATGATAATGCTTTTCACTCTCTGGGGGAAGCCTGATGCTGTGGAGCTGGAAAACAGCATGGAGCTGCAAATTGGAATTAAGTGGCATGACGCAATTACATTAACGCAAAGAAAAAGAGCGACAATTAAACGTAACAAATCCTGTAGTCTTGTCAAACTTATAGTGGTTACTACTCTCTGCTGTTCATTAACTACTATACAATAAAAAAGAATATATTAACTAATAAATTGTAATAAATAAACTAATAAATGTCTTTACTGAATAAGTTGAAACAAACTTTATTTCCCTCATGCATAAACAATAGTACAGCTTCCTAGAATAGTCCAAAATAGCAAATTTAACATTACTATCATTACTAAATGCTATATTAACACTCTCTCTCACACACACACACACACACACACACACACACACACACACACACACACACACACACACACACACACACAAAAGCACTTTCAATCCAAGGCCTGGTAAAGCAATATTCCAGCTGTGATCTAGCTTCTTGGTATACTCATGTATTTTTTTGGGTAAAAATCTGATCTGCAGCCGGGTGACCAGCTTTCCACAGTTCATATATTTGATTATTAGCATCTGGGGATTTTCCAGACATTGGTGTCTGATTCCCAAAGTCAGATTCAGTAATTAAATTGTCTGAGGATGAAATACGTTTCTGGGTTTAATTTCCATGAAGATTTTCTTTATTTGTTTTTCTTCTCTCTTTGAATATGTTTCATTTGATGAGTGTTTTTACATCTAAAGTGAAGTGGAGTGCCTTTTAATTGTTTAAACAGTGCTGGTTTAAAGGTATTTGTGCCTGTGCATTCATTTTAGCTGATTGATTCCAGTCTATAAAAGTTTCACAACTGGAACCTGGTCTGGTAAAATAGGGACAGATAATATTATAATATTTCCCCCAAAGTTCCAGTTTAGCACAAGGCTTTTGTTTTTAAATCAGTTTGTGATTGAGTAAGCTTGTGGCTAAGGATATTTTTCCACACAGCTATGTACAGCATGCACATCTAGCCCCTGTGTTAATGCATCCAGTAGGTCCCTCAGAGCCTCGTGTCCTGATGAATTGCTCAGAGCTTTCCTGAGCCAAGTGACGAATGACACGTTTACATTGTGGCTAGAGCGCAACTCCGCAGCAGGGGCAAAATGAACTGAAACGCTGACTACCGGCAGTTGTACAGACAATATTATTGTAACACTTACACCACACAGGTTTGTTTCAGTGTAGGATAGACACAAGAACACAAATAGGGACGTAAAATACAAATATTTAGATCTGAGACTTTTAAATTGCAAATACTGTATATTTAAGATAAACTTAAAAGTTATATCTATTATATATTTATATATATTCATATAAATTAATGCACTAATTTGCAGTTATTTAAGCATTGTGACTTTAATACTTTAATAGGTGTGTTAGGCAGCTATGTAGGCCAGTGGCTTTAGGATGTGGGGATAGAAAGCTGTATTGTATGTATTGTCTTCCCGCATTCCCCCATTGACAGGAGGATGTATGTGCATAAATACATCATGGCAACAGAAATGCAACAGGTATCAATGGTATTTGTTGCTGATGAAAACCAAATCATAAGTAAATAATAATTCCCCATTCTAATAAAACATATGACAAAATGGACTGAAATTTCATGTCCTGACACTGGGTCACATGGAGGTTTGAGTCTATTCCAGCAGACTTGGGGCACAAGGCAGGAGATACCCTGGACAGGGAGAACTCACACAGGACACAACACACACACACACACACACTCTAAACAGATTATTTAGAGACACCAATCTGCCTACAGTGCATGTCTTTGGACTGAGAGAGGAAACCGGAGTACCCAGAGGAAACCCCCAAAGTATGGGGAGAACATGCAAGTGCAGGTGGGATTCAAACCCTTAACCCTGGAGGTGCAAGATGGACACAACGCATTCAGCCAATTACATGAAGGTTTCACATAAACAAGTCACTGGCATAGAAACACCCAGCTATGGTGAGAAGAGAGAGGCCATGTGGTAGCATGTGGTCATAAAATGTAGACACGCAGTCATACTCTGTATATGTTTGTGCTTGGTGTAACTACATTAATATGAGTTGGGGAGCATTGCCTTGATTCAGGTTCCACTATGATTTAAACTGAGACCCGTGAGTGATCCATTACTAGTAAATGTAGCTAGGAAATTGCATTTAAGATGACTTCAATTAGAAGATCTTAGATAAGTTAAGTAAAAGCTGTTATACAGATTTAAATATTTGGAATATTAGCATTTATAATATCAGGCTTAGCTTTTTTACAGTTGGCAAAATACAGGATTATTACAGAAACTAAAACAATTACTGGCAGCAAATAACGGCATCATGTTTTATGTGTTTTAGGCAAGCATCCATTTTATCTTAATGTTAATTATATAGCTTTTACTCATAGAAACCACATTCTTAAAAGTTAAGGGTTTTATAAATGACCTGAACAAATGTTTCATTGTAAGCAGAAAGTGTTAATCAGGTTAACGGTATTCTGGCTCTGTAAAAGCGGAAAAAAAAAGAATTTTGCCAATCCAGAATATAATTACTCCAGCATTCTGTCCAAGATGAAATATAGTAAACAAGGGTGGTTATTTAACATTCCGCAAGTTTTGCTTTGTATGCAAATATATATTGCATGTATATATAAGCCTCAGCTAGGTCATGTTTTTCTTAAAACAAGTTCAAATCCAGCAGCAGCAACAATGCTGAAAAAAAAACAATAAAAATATCTAGTTCAATACTTATTGATTGGTTTCAAAACTTTCAATCCTCGAGGATTTTTAAAAAACCCTGTTTATGTTACAAGCAGTTTGTCAGGTCAACTCCGTCTGTGGACTTTTTTTTCCATAACACAGCACAGTCTACAGACACAGCTGCCCTGTACTACATTTCCCCAAGCCTATCCTTTCTCAGTCCCTGGACTTCTGATCACATTCCCCCATTCCCAATCACATACAAAACATACAAAATGTTTCTCACTCACTAACACATTCCCAAGCCATGTTTGTATATCACTATTTTTCGATCACCAAATCTTCTGTCTGTTTTTAGACTGTGATCCTGCTTGGTGTTTAAGCTTTTTCTGCTTCCCTTCCATTAAATGTGAAACTATGTATAAAACTGTGTATAAAACATACACATATTAAACATATTGTTGGATATATTAAATGATCAGATACAGTACTGTGCAAAATTCTTTTTTATACAAATTTTGTTTGAAATGTTTTTTGTATGACTTCTGCATTATTAAGTCAATAAAAACACGTTTAGATTCCAAAAATGACTTTTACAACAATTTTTAATAACAATGAAATGTTACAGCACAGTGTTTGTATAGTAGTAAAGAAAGCAACATATTAGCTAGTAGTTAGTAGTATGTTACTTTTTAGACCACAGTTATAATGAAGTCTAATTTTATCTGCAAAAAAAAAAAAAAAGCAGGTATGACAGTCAGAGTTCGGTTCAATTCAATTCGTTTTTATTTGTATAGCGCTTTTAACAAAAAGCATTGTATCAAAGCAGCTTTACAGAACTCTGCTTCACAGAGTCTCCTGAAGAACTTTGGAGAATTCTCCAACATGCTTAGAAAAACTTACCAGCGAATTACTTATTATATACTGCTAAAAAAAAATTAAATGAACACTTTTGAATCAGAGTATAGCATCAAGTCAATTAAACTCCTGGGATATTGATCTGGTCAGTTAAGTAGCAGGGGGGTTGTTAATCAGTTTCAGCTACTTTGGTGTTAATGAAATTAACAATGGGTGCACACGATGGGCAACAGTAAGACGACCTCCAAAACAGGAATGGTTTTACAGGTGAAGGCCACTGACATTTTTTTCCCTACTCATCTTTTCTGACTGTTTTTTTCTAGCCCTGCATTTGGCTAGGGTCAGTGTGACTACTAGTAGCATGAGGTAATACGTGTACCCTACAGAGGTTGCACAGGCAGTCCAACTCCTCCAGGATGGCACATCAATATGTAACATTGCCAGAAGGTCTCAAGAGCATCGAGGAGATTCCAGGAGACAGGCAGTTACTCTAGGAGAGCTGGACAGGGCCATAGATGGTCCTTAACCCATCAGCAGGAACGGAATCTGCTCCTTTGTGCAAGGAGAAACACGATGAGCACTTCCAAAGCACTACAAAATGACCTCCCGCAGGCCACTGGTGTGAATGTCTCTGACCAAACAATCAGAAACAGACTTCATGAGGGTGGCCTGAGAGCCCAACGTCCTCTAGTGGGCCCTGTGCTCACTGCCCGGCACCATGGAGCTTGATTGGCATTTGCCATTGAACACCAGAATTGGCAGGTCTGCCACTGGTGCCCTTTGCTTTTCACAGATGAGAGCAGGTTCACCCTGAGCACACGTGACAGATGTGGAAGGGTCTGGAGAAGCTGTGGAGAACGTTATGCTACCTGTAACATCATTCAGCATGACTGGTTTGGTGGTGGATCAGTGATGGTCTGGGAAGGCATATCCATGGAGGGACACACAGACCTCTACAGGCTAGACAATGGCCTTGGACCTATTGTCAGACCTGGTGCAGTGGATCCTGGGTTTCTCCTGGTGCACAACATCTGGCCTCATGTGGCGAGAGTATGCAGGCAGTTCCTGGAAGATGAAGGAATTGATACCACTGAATGGCCCCTATGCTCGCCTGACCTAAATCCAATAGAACACCTCTGGGACATTATGTTTCGGCCCATCTGACGCTGGCAGGTTGCACCTCAGACTGTCCAGGAGCTCAGTGATGCCCTGGTCCAGATCTGGGAGGAAATGTTTAGTTTAGTTTATTTATTTATAAAGCACATTTAAAAACAACAAGAGTTGCAACCAAAGTGCTGATAAATAGAAATAAGTGGAAATACCCCAGGACACCATCTGTTGTCTCATTAGGAGCATGCCCCAACGTTGTCAGGCATGCATACAAATACGTGGGGGCCATACAAACTACTGAGTACCATTTTGAGTTGCTACAATGAAATTTCAGCAAAATGGACTAGCCTGCTGCATCATTTATTCACTTCGATTTTCGGGGTGCCTTTGAATTCAGCCCTCTGTAGGTTGAGAATTTTCATTTCCATCAAATGATATGGCATCCTTTCATTCCTAACACATTATCCAGTCCATATCAGTATAGATATCCAGCATGATATTTTCCCCCATTGAGATCAGATGTGTTTTCAAAGTGTTCCTTTAATTTTTTTGAGCAGTATACAATATAAAGTGAGACAACTGATGCATTTAAAACAGCCAAGAGTTGTTACACTTAGTATTGACTTTGTTTTTTTTTATGTACAAACGTTTAATCTTATTATTTATTAAGCCATCTTTGCTGTATATAATTTCTTTGCATGTGGACTTTTACACATATTGAGTGGTGTAATTCATTGGAGTGATGTGTTAGACAGTACACTCCACACTTTCCTTTGTCACCCATCTTTACATATAGTCTATTGGTACAACATGACAGTATGGCAGGATTAGTTATTGTAGCTTTAGTCATTGTGGAAGAATGATGAATTATCTTGACCAATTAACAACATAATTGAAAATACTGTTTATAGAAAGATTGTAAACATTCTGTTCCTGCAAGATAGAGTAAAAATATTACAGGGGAAATGATTAATAATCTCACTTTCTGGTGGGTTCCCATTTGAGTCCAGTTCCTCTCAAGGTTTCTTCATCACATTGTTTCAGGGAGCTTTTTCTCATCACTATTGCATCTGCCTTGCTAAATTGGGACACATTTAAAATGAATTTTTATATCCGTATTTCTGTAAAGCTTTTTTGTGACCATTGTTAGAGTTCTATACAAATCAATTCAATTGAATATGCAAAGAAGAGTGGGTGAAAATTTAACTATATAAGAATTTAAGTATTTTTGAGTTGTAATATCTGCTAAAGGGTGTGTTACTAAGTCTCAGCATCTTGGTGTTCATACTTGTGCACATGCCACAATTCACTATTTCATTTTTTTCTAGTTTAATCAAATGTAAAGTTTAAGGCATTGGTGGCTCAGTGGTAGGTTGCTTGCCTATCATGCGGAAGGCCCGGGTTCGATTCCCAGCCACTGGATGCAGTGCCGGTCCCAAGCCTGGAAAAATGGGAGGGTTGCGGCAGGAAGGGCATCCGGCGTAAAACCTGTGCCAAGTTGTTGTGCGGACCAGTTGGTACGCTGTGGCGACCCCGAACAGGGAGCAGCCGAAAGCAACTTCAATCAAATGTAAAGTTACCATTTGGAAAATAGTTTGCTTGCAGAGGTTGTTTTTTATTATCATGTGTTATGAGTTATTATATTTATTATTACTATACATTACCATTTGAATAATTTCTATCCTAAACAAAGTAAAAACACAGACACACCTGTGTTATTTTGTACCTTAGTGTTCTTTCTCAGGCAGGATGTGGATGTGGTAACCTAGATCTTCTTTTCATTGTCTACCGCTTATCAGATCTATTCTCGGGTCACGGGGAGCCTGTGCCTATCTCAGGCGTCACCGGGCATCAAGGCAGGATACACCCTGGACGGAGTGCCAACCCATCGCAGGGCACACACACACTCTCTTTCACTCACGCAATCACACACTACGGACAATTTAGAGATGCCAATCAACCTACAATGCATGTCTTTGGACCGGGGGAGGAAACCGGAGTACCTGGGGGAAAGCCCCGAAGCACGAGAAGAACATGCAAACTCCACACACACGGCGGAGGCGGGAATCGAACCCGTGTGAGGCAAACGTGCTAACCACCAAGCCACCGTGCCCCCCTAGATCTTCTTTTGTGAAGGATTAATGCCTCACATCCATACTGAGATGCAGATCAGTGGATAAAACACACCAATTCCAGTATCAACTGATGAACCAAATGCTAGTATGCATGAGCAGCTTTCCTTTCTTAAGATTAAATTCAATTCAGTTTTATTTGCCTAGCTCTTGTCACAAAGCATATTTACAGAAATAAATGCAATATTTCTACACTTTTCCTTAACTTGTGCAGTGTAGCCCAGGTTTAAAGAAATTTACACAATGTAATACTGAAACATGCCCAACAGTTCCAACACTTCCTCCCACTTGTCCTATAAAAACCAAAACGAAATCCTTAATACGGGGGTGACAAACAATTGAGGAAAATGTGGAAGCATTTACCTGTCTTAGGTTCACAACATCCCGCAGCATGAAGCGGATCCTAGACACGGTTTCCTCTGCTTCATGATTTGCTCCATCTGGTGGAAGTACAAGACATACGGCGCTACGTAAACAGATACAAACATTGTTTACATACTGGATATGCTGCCATTGCACTAAATCACACAAGCTATACTATAGAGAACTGACGATCTAATGAGAGCAGAATATACAGAGGAAGAACATTCAGCTTTTAATTTTGACAACATAATAAATGTTAGTATATTATGTCATCATTTTGTCAACATTTTTAATATAAAGAATAAATATCAATATAAAATGTTTATATTTTTCAAGAAGCCATTTTTGGACATATCAATACAGACATATCCTATATCAAAAGAACCGTTTGACTGTCAAGATTATATACTCAAAGCACCATCACATAAATTCAGACACCGTCATTAGGTAAACAGAGGAAACACACTGTGGTCTCATGGAGGCATCTTTATCCTACTTCAACATTCCATCTTAAAGCGTCTCCCCTGCTGTGGTTTTACTGCTAATGGACCTGGTGTACTCAGTAATTATCTCATTACACAGAGACAAAGGGCTTCTCTTTTGTTTTCTATTTTGGCTAAAATCAGATGTACTGAGACACTTTGTAAACTGTACATTATGTACCTGTTATGACAATCTGCTGTGTGGAATGCTGGGACACTGTATTTAATACCTCACCATAGCTACTATCTGAATTTGGAACGTTGCATTAAATCTAAAACTATACAAATTGGGACCAGAAAGCAGGTTAGCTAGCTGGATCGTAGTGACAGTGAATATAAACTGAAATCAGCTCTCCAGACGTGGAATGGCTGCTTGTGTTAGTTCAGTAGTTACAGTAGCAGAAGGGCAGCAGGAAATGACGAATGAATGGGAAATGCACATTGCAGTTGTTTTGGGGTCACTGGGTGAATTTATGCTGATATGATAACAATGTCAAAACAATTACAAAGGTAAAATGTGAAACTGTCTTGGCTGTGAGCTGGCAAGATGTCTATTTTTGAAGGGAGGGACCAGTGCAGTAAAGCTGAATGCAATGAAAGCTGAATGGAATTAAACAGTAATTATCAAAGAGGTCTACTAATTCATTAAAGTGCAAATTAATTCATTTACTAATGATTTTAATTAAAATGTTTATATTGTTATGATAGAGTTTCAATGAAGTAAGCAGCAGGTACCATCTGTGCAGACACTAATTGGCACAAAGTGGCAAAAATAAAGTAACAACTTTCATCCATCCATATTCTGCACCATGTATCCTGCACAGGGTTGCAGGGAATGTGGATCCTATCCCAGAGGACTTGGGGAACAAAAACCTGGAACACCTTGGATGGGGTGTAACCCTAATCACATCTAGGTTTTCCATCTATGTTTAATGTCTGTTGAGTCATTCCCAGGATACAGTGCCTTAGCAGTCCCTTATGAGGGCCCAAAAACACAATGTATATGGAATGATCCACATAAGTATATGGTAGTACTAAGATATTTTATTCTGTTATACAAATTATTTTTCAGACCAACCTCTACAATACTCGATATCAATACTGATAATATGACTGTTACAATACATTCAGTCATCAGATCAAAACAAAACTCTAAATGGGGCTGATTAGCTTTTGGCCAACACACCCTTCTGTTTGTCCAACACAGATTTCAACAGTGGGTCTTTTGTTTGCTCTGAGAATAGAGCGCTGTATGGGGTCTCCACAGGAAGCTGACCACAGACAGAAGGGAAGCCGTAAAGTGGCATTCCTTTTCTCCTATGAATATTTTATTAGCCAGGCAAATAGGTTTGCAGGGTCAGAACAACAACCTACCCTGCCACGAGGCACATAACTACACAATATTACAAGCTAGTATACAGTAAATGTGTCTAAAAACGCTTGTGCCTTTGCAGAAAATGTGTTGGAAGCTACAGAAATATTGAAAAACATGTCATTACTTACTTATAATTTCATATGTACAGCACTTCCAGAAAGTATCCCACCCCACAAAATTTGCTCTGGTTTTGCTTTATTGCAACATCATATTTAAGCATATTAGAATTTTATTTCCCTCCTGCTCTTTTCACATATAATCAGTTTATTTTTGAGATTTCCCAAAAAAATTACATGTAAGTATTTACCCTCTGTTTGTTGAGAACACAGAGTTGAATGTGCCTCTGGTGATTTTGCCATTTTTCTTCTATTCCTCAATGCAAGTTTCCTTCAAATCTGTCAAATTACACAGAGAATGTTGGTATGCAGCAATTGTGGTCATTCTGCAGATTTTCAATTGGATTTAAATCCAGGCTTTGACTCAGCAATTTCAAAATACAAACCTGCATTTATTTTTCAGGCAAGTAACTTTTGTCCTGTGCTTTGGCTCATTGTCCTGCTGGAACATATATTTCCACCCTAATTGCAGATGTCTGGCTGACTGGAACATGTTCTCCTTGACAATTTCCTTATATTTAGCTTGATCCATTTTGCCTGTACGGGCAACCAGCTTTCCAGTTCCTCATACTGAAAAACAACCCTAGCGCATGATGCTATCACCACTGTGATTGATCTCAGGAATCCCAGTGTTACCTGGCTGTTGTACTGTGTTTGATTTGTGCAAAACATTCTGCTTTGCCTTAAGGCCAAATGGCTCTCATCTCAGACCACAGAATCTTCTTATAAAGAATTTTCTAACCTTTTTAATAATTGGCTTCTTACTGGCCACTCTCCAGAGACTGGATTTGTGAAGAGCTGATGGTATTGTTGACGTCTGCACAGGTTCTCCTGTTTTAGTCAGTGAGCTCTGTATCCACCTCAATGCTGTAACTGGACAGACAGTTGCATTTCTTGCCTGAGCACTCAGTCTGGCCTGATCTTAGTAGTGAAATATCAGAATGGAGAATATGTGTGATTTCCGTGACTTTAACTGTGGCATGGTTGTTGGTTCCAGATGGGCTGGTTTGAGTATTTCACCGCTGATCTGCTGAGAGTGTCACACACAACAGTCTCTAGAGTTTACACGAAATGGTGTGAAAATTACTGAGTGTTCTCAATAAATGAGAGTTCAGTTCTATGGGTGCGAATGCCTTGTTAGTAAGAGAGGTCAGAGGGAAATGGCATGCACAAAACACTGAACCTTGAGGGGGATGATCTACAACAGCAGTAGACTACATCAGCTTATATTCCTGTCAGCTCTGACCAGTCTTCTCATTCTCCTCTGATCTCTCCTATAAACAAGGTGTTTCAGCCTGCAGACTCTCTGATCACAGGATGTTTTTTTTCACACCATTCTGTGTAAACTTTAGAGACTGTTGTGCATGAAAATCCAAGGAGATCCTCAGCTTCTGAAATACTCAAACCAGCCCATCTGGTACCAACAACCATGCACAATTAAAGGCAGAAACATCACACTTTTTCTCCATTCTCATGTTTGATGTGAGCAGTAACTGAAGCTCTTGTCCTGTATCTGTATATTTTTATGCATTGTGCTGCTGCCACCAAACAAATCTCTAATTGAATAACTGCATAAATGTGCAGGTGTACAGTGAGTGTACTTGTTGAAATTGCAGTAAAATAAAAAAGAAAGTAAATAATCACGGTGTGTAAATATTTTTCTGGAGATAATGTAGTTGTTACATTGTGTTTGTGTCTTGTGGCAAATAGTAAAGCATGTGGTCAGGGTGCGCTGCAGTCAGCATTGTCAACAAGCTTATTGCCATGCAGGAACAAGCAACTTGAGCTAGCTACCACAGACTCTAACTGCTCCTTGGCCCTGCTGACCACAAGAAACAAACTTTTATTTATGTTATTAATCAAATGAATTCATAATAATAATAATTCAATTTTATTTGTATAGTGCTTTTAACAATGAACATAGTCACAAAGCAGCTTCACAGAAATCCTAGGTTTACAGCTAGCTTTAGTGGTCCTAGTACAATTACTTATTTCTCGTCAGTATTAATTAGGTGAAAGTTAATGAGCATCCATTGTCTAATGTCCTTTACTCAATTATATTACCTGGTGTCTCTCATCTGGCTTTGCTGAAACATATAACTGTGTGCATCAGTATAACAGTGGAAGCTAATACCATGTTTTTAAAGAGTTAGCATATATGGAGAAAAAAGAAGTAGGCCTAAAACAGAACTTTGCATAACACCACACTTTACGGTAGTCACCATTTACACACTGATAACAATTAGTTAAATAAAAACAGAAAGAGCACAAGACTGTTTCCTTAACTCCAACGTTTTCTAGCCTATCAAAGTAGAATAGTATGATCAATGGTGTCAAAAGTTGCACTAAGGTCAAGTAACACCAGCAAGGAGACACAACCCTGATCAAAGGCCAGTAATAGGCCATTTATCACTTTAACCAGTGCTGTCTCTGTGCTGTGAGGCCTAAATGATATTTAATGCGATTGTATATCATAAAATGTGGCCTAATGTTATGTTAGTTATGATTAAAGCACTAGATGACACAGATTATTTTAGGTGTGCACCTTTCTTAAAATAATCTGTGTCTGATGAAGATCCTACTCAGGACATTCACACATAGTCCACCCCATTGTATAAGGTCTGGCAATAACCCTGTTTGGAGCCCCTCTTAAGCTCAGGTTACACCAGACCGCAGTGGTGCCTCATTCAACACCCTGTCACGTTACTAAAAGCAGCTTTTATTGCAAACACTGTGAGCAGAGCAGAAATTAAAAATATAAATATGCAGATTTTTTGTGAAATGCTTTTTTTTTTTTTTAAGATTGAAACACTACAATATTCATGCTATTGAATCTAAGCAGCAAATGGGTGCCATTCCGGTCTATAGCCTACTACAGCACTGCACACTGGGTTAAAATCCAAACTTTGAGAACTTTGCCACAGAGCTAAGAAGTGAAAACCTCACTGGATTAACAAATGCTTTATGGGGTCATTTGTAATGGTAATGAATGTTTATAATGTTTACAGACATTTGCAGATTATACAGTATTGATTCAACCAGTGCAAGAAAACACAGAAATGATTTCTGTTTTCCGTCTGGTTTGCATATGACCAGGATTTAAAAGTGATGTGTTGATAAAATAACAGTGAAAATCTAGATTAGACTGGAATCTCTTGATGGAAATTCACTTACATGCCTTTGTCTATCCTTTTGAGCTAGAGCTTCCGAAGCTAAGACCACCAGGTTGAGAAGCAGTAATGAGAGCCAACTGTGAGATGTTTGTGAGAATGTCTTCCAGAAAGTTCTGGCCCCAGTTTCAGCTCGCCGTCTTGACTGTTTTACACTCAAATCCAAACCCTTAATTTTTTATAAAGTTGTCTTCTTTGTTCATGTTTATTTTGATCTATGTGGTTGCTCTTTTCAGTCTGTTTTCTAAGTAAAATGCTAGTCACAACCTCTTCTCCTTTAATGTTTTTTTCTTTTCAGTATGCACAAAACATCAGTGGTGCTATTCTCTGTGAGTTATCTATCATTTTATCCATGTGATGACATGTCTTTTAATTTTAATAGATTAAATAATAGCATGATAAATAGTATTTGTGACAGATGAGGCCTTCAGACTATGGCCTCACTGGTGAGGATCATGCAGGGGATTTTCTCAGTAGTCTTTGAAAGCAGTAACTAACTGTTGCATGACTAAAACAGACCAAAACACTTCTGATCTGCTATGACTACATCAGTCAAGATACTCAAAGCCAAGAGTTTTTGGAAACCATTTTGTTGCCCCATAGCAATGATCAAATGGTGATGTGACTTTTACATGCGAATTATTGATTTAGTCGTCCATTACATACAATATATAACTTGAGGTTCCTGAACTCGGCTCTGTGTGCACTTCTGGGATGTTTCTCCAGTTTGTTTAGAGAGCAAGGCTACTGGGACAGTAAGATCTCTGTTGCCTAGACAAAGCCAGTGTTTGCCTGCTGAGAAGTTGTCTTGGCAAGAGCAGGAATTTGTCCCCAATCACTATGTCATGCTGTCACTTTTTTATCCCGTTATTAGAAAGAAAGCAACATGGTAACTGCACTTAATGGCATAGTCACAAAACCACAACATCTAGATGACCTTCCAGCATGCTGATCAATGGCAATCATCTGACTTTTACAGGCCAAAAAGATTTGGATGGATGCCAGGAAATACTTTGGAAACAAAGGAGGAAATAATCAGCACATTCAGACAAATGCAGCAACCTATGGTCTTTTTAATATAGGACATTGTACAGGCTTTTGTTTTGCATTGTTTCACTCAACATCCTAGCCATTGAATATAGAAGGCTGCAGTCACTCTTTCAAGCTGTTTTGCCAGCTATTAAACCTCATCTTGTGTGCTCTCAGATGTTTTGCATGACCTCTGCAACACCCCATGTCGTAATGTCTTCCCTGTACATTTTCAGCCACTGAATGTTGGAGACGATTCGATGATGTATCAAGATTACAGACTACAGGTGCCGGGATGCTGATGAGAATAAATTAGCAAAGCAAAGCTGCTCAGCTTCATTTTTTTTACAGTGACATTGTGCAGTGTTATGTTATGACCGTGGCTCTCCCAGAGGTGTTCTTTTTGCAAATGTAAGGTTTTTTTTAATGATCTACTGTGTCATGAGTTTCAGGGAATGATATGCAGTTATACATATGTAGACAACAAATTCAGAAGAAACAGAGGGTGAGCTAATGGAGAAATTTTGCTTGTTTACTTAAATATGATGTCATTTTGTGTCGATAATTAGAGATCATTTTTTACAATTAATTTGAGTGCATAGAAACAAAGTAAAATTAAGAATGTTCATATCCTGAGAGTGTCTACAATTGTCCTAGCAAGGCTAGGACAACTCATTTTTCCTTGAGTTACTTAAGGTACTATAATGACCTATAATGAACCATTTTGTGGAAACTGGCATTTGATATCAAACATTAGACTTAAGAAAATGCAAGGAATAATCATGATTTGTGATATTTTATGGATTTCTACGAGTAGGCACTGGCCCAAAACCTTGTTAATATAAAGCTACTGGCTTTGACAAATACACTTTTTTAAGTGCTTTTTTTTTTTTTTTTTTTTTTACATTAGCTGCCAATAACCTTATATCTGAATGTCAAACAAGTGGCAAAACTGATATGTGTGTCACACATCTAAGTGAGCTATGAATTGCACTACCTTAACAAAAATCACACAGCATGTCAGAATCCATATTTTTGTTACCAAGCCACCAAAGCTGAGCTTTCCAGAATGGGGTAGCGTGTAATTGAGAAAACAAAGTGCATCTTGGAGGAGTTTGTTTTTGGGGAAACAGCAGGGGTGTGTGTGTGGGTTGGGAGGATTGCCAGGGTGGAGGCCTGCAGTTATCCACCCATGCTGAAAAGCTTTACTTTTCAACACTGTTCCCCGATAACCCAGACCCACCACAGTGCCTGCCTACACTCACTGGTCTATAGGAGCCAAATGACACTTATGTCATGCATTACAAAGATACTGGACATACATATATTCACAAAGTTTGCAAAACAACTATTTAAAACTGATCAATATAACTTTTGTGTCAGTAAATAGTATTAAAAAGTTGGCAGACCACCCCATTTTTAGGTGAGGAAAAATTTTTTGAACAGATAGTCTTAACATAAATAAAAGTAAATACTTAAAATATCTTTCTTGCAATAACTGCATCAAATTGGAGACCCACTGACTTCACCAAATTGTTGCATTTGGCTTTGGTGATGCTTTTCTAGGTCTTTACTACAGCACCTTTAAGTTGTTACTTGTTTTAGAGGGTTTCTTTTTTCAGCCTCCTCTTCAGGAGGTGAAATGCTGCTTAGTTGGGTTGAAGTCTAGTGATTGACATGGTCAGTGTAAATCCAAATTTTTGCTGTGATAAAGTCCTCTGTTGTGTTGAGGTTTTTTTCATTCATTGTCATGCTGCATGATGCAGTTCCTCACGATTAGATTTGATGCATTTCTCTGTAAATTGGCAGATAGAATGCTTCTGTAGACTTATGAAATCATCCTGCCGCTGCCATAATGAGTCCCATCATCAATAAAGATCAGTGAGTCCATTTCAGAAGTAGCCATGCAAGCCTAAGCCATGACACAACCACCACTGTGCTTGACCAACGACCTTGTATATTTTGGATCATGAGCAGATCCTTTCATCTTCCACACCTTGACATTTCCTTCACTTTGGTAGAGGTTCATCTTGGATCCAGATCTTTGTTTGTTCAATCTGGTCTTCTGATTCTTACTGCTAATGAGAGGTTTGCATCTTGTGGTATGGTCTCTATATTTCTTTCTTCTTTTTCCAGTGACAGTATGTCACCCTGGATATAATGATTTTGTCTATTTTAAGGACAATTAACTGTCAGTACACCATATAAATCAAATAAAATAATTCTTTTTAAGGTCAGTCTGGTCACTTGGTGCAAATCTCAACAGTAGATATGTTTTTCACCCCTATTTAAGCTTCATGCTTGCTGTCACTGTGCAAAATAATAGGAGGTGCTATTTTATAAGCTGCCAAATAATAAGAATGAAAGCCATATTCCATTCAGCCATGTACTATAATGCTCACGCAATACAGGGTTAGAGGGTGCCTTGAACTGCAGACAGTTTAATGAGTTCAATGGACTAGGGGAGGAAAACAGAGCTCTTAGAGAGAGGAGGTGGGAATCATCCTCAAGGGTATAAGGCAGACATGCTAACCACTAAGCTATTGTGGCCCTAGTTAAATTGAATTTGCAGTTATTAATGTAATGATTAAAACTAAGACTAACCATACAGCAATATACTGTACTGGCCATACACTAGACTCTGATTAGATGTCTATGTTTGCCTTCTTCATTTACATATATAATTGTATTAGTATTTCTTTCTTTTTTATTTTCTCTTTCCTTTATGTTAAATCATACTGCAGTTGACTTGCACTTAAAGGCAAGTTTTGCACCTAAAGGAAAGTCTTTGTTAAAAACCACTCTTTGTTAAGAAAAATCTGTCAATCTCTGAGGTGTGAATTACATACAGGTCATTTTCATAATCGGAATGGGCCTCTTAGAAAATTACTCTGAACCCAGAGAACTTTCCCTGAATAAATATTGACTTATCTTTTGAACTGCCACCGACTTTGAATGGCCCAACAGTAAAACAAATCCTTGATCCTTGATTATTATTAATTATTAATTTTGTGTGTTTTGACAAATACTATATAATGTACTAAAACTGCTATAGATGGTAGAGTAAAAGTGATCAAATCAGGGTAGAGGTTTAAAAAACAGCTTCACATAATAGAAATCTCTCTAAGATAGGGTTTATACACCATCTATGAATGGTCTGGAAAAGGTACAAAATCCTTCAAGCGCTTAGTTCAGAAATTGTTTTTCTTTGTCTGACCTCACTCAGCCCAAGCAAAGCTCGAACCGTCAGTGATGGAGATCGAATCGCGTGGCACTGCAGAAGATGGTGGTTGTTATTTCAGTGATGTAATGATGGAATTATACCTGAGGCTTTATGAAGAGTGAAGTGAAGGATAACTGAACCAACCATTAAGGCAAATATATTGCTTTTTTTCTCTTTCCTGGAAAAGTCAAAGCCTGCATACATTTGATGGACAGCTTTTGAACATCACTCTTTCACTAGTTTGAATCTTTTTCAGTTTTTATTTGGGTTTTGGTCAGAAGACATGAGGATTTTGAGGCTTAAGACAAATGACTGTACTTGATGGAAAATGAGGCAATTTGCAGTCAGAAAGGCATAAAATGTCCAGTCGTCTAATTTGTTAAAGCTGCCATAACAAAAAAACCCCTGCTAAATACATAATTATAACTCCAGAGAACAGCTTACTTGACATCTTCATCATATAAAGTCATGAACTAAAATGTGGAGTCAGTCTCATGATTAGAAACTTGGTATTGCTTTGACATTTAAAATGGAAGCGAAAAGACCTCATGGTTGAACATACCGTACATCCCCAAATAACAAGCAACCTTAGTTCAGTCATCATCTTTTTCTGTCCAGTCTCCTCTTGAGCATGGGTAGAAGAAACTCAGAAATGTCATTGTGGTTCACAGTTCAAGATGATGATGACTTTGTGACCTAGCGGGAAGCCAAAACATCCACTTGCAATCTACACTCAAGCCACTGCCTCTGGAACAACATTCCGGCTAATTTGCACCATCTGCTGGTGTTTGACTTCTGTGATAAACATATCCTGTTGTGGTAGCTGAGAAGTGGAAGTACTTTAGTTTTTTAACAGATGTGAGAGGCTTTAGAGCTACTAGCTATGGCAGCCTCGGTAAATGACATTTTTGTGGCTTTTCAGGACCACACAAATATTGAAATCATCAAGCCCTTCACAGAATCATTTAAATGTATGCTCTCTGAGTTGGCTCCTTATAGGTGCAATGGAGCTCAGGATGAAGACGTGGCACTTATGTGAAGCCATATCACAGAGGAATCCCAAGCATCTCCTCAGAATTAACCAGACAGAAATGCACTCTCGCAGTTACATCCTTGTGGTGAAGTGTTACAACAGCGCATTGATGTCATTGACTCGATGTATTCTAGATGTGTAATTCTTGCTGCAGTATTGACGCTGTACTAGTAAACACTTAACATCTGCAATAAACCATTAAACAATGAGTTGAAACAATGACTAACATGGAAGTTAGTATTATGACATGGAAGTACATTATACAGCTGCTTTGCATGAGATGAACATGAACTCTGTTGATTTGTAGAAAAATAAGAACAATGTTAAACAAAAACATTTCAGAGTTCAGGTATTCACTGTTGAGTGTTGTTTATATTCTTGATTTGGTTTGATTTGGAATGCTTCACTGATGGACATGCCTTAGGAATTTTCCATTTTAAATAAATGAACTCATACCCTTTGGATAATAATCTGTCTTTTCACATTCATGTTGTACGTTTATACCTTCTCCCTGATCCTAATCAGTCCCTTCAGGAAGTCACTATTGTGTGATTAATTAATGCAAAATTAACGCATTCAGTAAAAGCCCTGTTCAATTCACATGGGTCAAACATGAATACAGCTATCAAAGAAAGTAATTACATATGTGTCTTCCCTGGTAGGAGTTTAAAAGAAGAATCCTGTGACTGCAATCTTGCTTTTTCTAGTAGTTTTTGTCACAAACAAATGTAAAAGAAGCTCAAACAATCACAAAAACAAAAATACTGCCATGGCTCCTCTCACTCCCCTGAATTGCAAATCATGCTTGAATACTACTAAAGATTTGCACAGGCCAAACTGTTCATTTCCAGGATACACCCAAGATGCATCTCTCCTGATGCGTTAGATTTGAAGAACTGCTGCTGTAACAATAGTGTAAGTATTTTACTTCACACTATCCAGAAGAGCATGGATTTAATTCATTTTGACTCTGGTTCCTGTCAAAGCTCCTTCCTCATATCATCTCAGAGAGTTTTTCCCTTGCTGCTCTTTCCTTTGGCTTGCTCAGTAGCGTTTGAAATCTATATCCAAGTTTCTGTAAAGCCGCTTTGTGAAAGTCTATTGCTAACAGCCCTGTACAAGTATAATTTAATCAAATAGTGTGACTGTTGACAGATTTGCATAGTCTCATAGATGATAAGGTCAAGGCTCTGGTTCACGTTCGGTCTAATTGGCTTTACTTCCCCTTAACCATTCCTTAAAAAGAGGCTTTGTTGGCCAAGGAGAAGTTGTACAATACAACACTTGTACAATAAAATAACCATCACTAATACAAGACCCTTATAAACCAACTCCAGCTGAAATGTGAACATTGAGTAACATTTTTTTTGGAAAATGAGTGACATTTCTGTCACATTAGGAAATGCAGATCCATTTTCAATCTAAAATACACTTCTGCCGCGTCACTGCCACTTACCTAAAACTTCTCAGATAACGGCACTGCAGCATCAAAAACCTCTTCAAAGGGAGCATTTATGAATGATGACTCTTTAAATCAGATGTTCATTGTTCAAGTTGCTATGGTGTGGGTTGAGGAATGGAAAGGCTGTGGAGAGGGTCAACTTCTATGTGAGCTTTTCCACCCCCACATATGTTTATTCCCAAGTTTGAGTGTGCACGCTGCTGAAGATATGGTGGTAGAGTTGTTAGACTGACATCAAGTAAACCTTCATTTTTGTCTAAGCACTTTAACATCTTCATTACATTACATTAGAGATTTATTTATGTATTATTTTTATTCTTTATGTCTGGGCTTACACTCTCATAGATTTTTAAAGGAAAAGTCCAATAGTAGCAACAGAGTCATATTTTCTGCATGGTTCTTAATGTTTTTTATAGTTTAAGATTTTTCAAAACATACATGTGTGATTTCAGAATAAACAACATCACATAAAACAATTAAATGACCATTATTTAGCTGTCAGCTTGATTGATAGTATTTTGTACTCATAGAGGAATAGTTTGAGGTGTACAAGACAGTGGTGAGACCGGCCATGCTGTATGTTTTAGAGACAGTGTCACTGAGGAAGAGACAGGAGTCAGAGCTAGAGGTAGCAGAGCTGAAGATGTTGAGGTTCTCTTTGGGAGTGACAAGATTGGACAGGATTAGGAACGAGTACATCAGAGGGACAGCTCACGTTGGACGTTTGGGGGACAAAGTTAGGGAGGCCAGATTAAGATGGTTTGGACATGTTCAGAGGAGGGAGAGTGAGTATATTGGTAGGAGAATGTTAAACATGGAGCTGCCAGGCAGGAGGCAAAGAGGAAGGCCAAAGAGGAGGTATATGGATGGAATAAATGAGGATATGAAGCTAGTGGGTGCAAGTGTCAGGAGTAGCTGGACAGTTCCCTGCCAGGCCCGGGGAGGGCGCTGGCAGGAGAATCCTGGAAGCCTGTTTGTCTGTGTGATTCCCTGCCGATTGTTCTCCTTCCTGTGTGTGTCACCTGCTCCCCATTACCCTGATGTGTTTCCCTATAAAAGGGAACCTGGTGTAGTTGTGTAGTGTGGGTCAATGTTTCTTGTATAGCTGTCCCGTGGGTGTTATGTTAGTTTTGGGATTTGTTGTATGTTGTAACCACGAGTCTATTGTAATGTTCGTCTTTCCCCTGTCTCGTGTTTATATAAATAAAACAGTGCTTCACTGTATCCTACGCTTGGGTCCGCTCTTTCACGGTGTGCTGCGGCACGCCACACCACGGAGGTCCGGGTTCGAGCCCCGCATAGGGCGAGTGGCGACCGGACGTGACAGCAAGTGCTGAGGATGCAGAAGATAGGGAGAGAAATGATTCGCTGTGGTGACCCCTGAAGGGAAGAGGAGGAGGAGGAGGAAGAAGAAGAAGAAGAGGAATAGTTTAGGGGGAATTTAGGGAAAGCATCTGACTCAGGGCTCATTATTAAGCATCAGAATTTAAGAAAAACTCCAAAATATGTTATACAAGATTCTTGTAGGAAAACAATATCTAGGACCCAAACTACACCCTATGCACCCTGTGCTCTTGTGTTTAATGTATGAATTTTATAAGGGTAGCGTTGTCTCAAATGGAATGGAATATTTGTTTTTACTGACCGGAAGTATGCCCTTAAGTATTACACAGCTTAGGTTAATTTAAGACATTTGTAAGATAACGCTTGTCCACTGCAGTGTCATCGGCCATCTTGAAAATTTTGTCTATATCTTGAAATGTTTATATATCAGAGATGGTTTCAACTATTTAGCTACTGTGGATCAGTAAAATGAGGGCATGGGATACACTTGATGACCATGAACTAATCTGGTATAACAAAAACATGTAAAACATTCCTTCATTCAATGCCAATTTTATGAGGTTACAAAGTTTTCCAAATTGTTCTCTAAAATCTCTCTTTAGGTTTCTGTTGTGGTGCCTCAATCAATTCTGCAGCACACAAAAGAGCTCACATTTTTATGTTCTAATCTGAAAGGTTATGTGAGAGTCTTGCACCATATGGAAGCAATGGACTGTGCTTTGTATAACTGCTGGGGCTGCTTCATTAAATGTGGTATTTTAAGGTCCCTGCAGCTCGGTGCACCATTTCCCGTGGCCATTCAGCCTGAACGCATGTCATGTGTGACACAAAGATTTTCATTTTTAAACACAAAAAAAATCATCAATATTTTGAGAATTTTATCAGCCTTTTATCAGCAAATTATTCTTAGACGTAGAGGCAGGGACAGTAAAAAGTATTATGCCAAAATATTATGTCTATTAAAATCATGACTATAATAATAACAACAATCCAATGCAATGCCAGGCTTTCCTCTCAGCTGTTTTCTTCTCCTAAAGCAGAAAGGCTTATGACATGGATTTCCGCTCAAACCTCTTTGAAATCGGCCTCTTGTGTGCCAAATCCCTGATGCTGGTCAGGACCGCACACAACAATGTCCACACACTTGGGTCTGGTGCCAGCTGTGTACACACTCACATAGTACATTCATATAAAGTACTCTATTACATATACACAAACAAACACATACAGTGTCTGTGTGTCTGTTCTGAATACATGCAATTAAAAAAAATCTGCATTGAATACATCCCTCCTCTCTCTTTCTCTCATTTTCTTTCCAGGTCCTAGCTCATGTGCTAAAAGAAGGTGATTTGAGGAACGTATGCCTTTGAAGACTTTAGAGAAACACTGCCATTGCCCTCTTTACTCATGGCAGTTCAATTAAACCACTAACAAGATGACTGTAATAGACTGTTGGCAGGACTGAAAGGATATCACAGGCTAAATGACCATAAAAGCATACAAATCTGTCTGGATGGCACAGTACAGCAGTGGAAAATGTGAAAACTTGTTCTCCAAGCATTATAACTTCAAATATTTATAGATGACTGACAGCCCGCTTCCCTCAATCCAAAGATCTTATAATGTGTTAATATATGCAGGGAAAAAAATTATACACAGCAATCAGCCATAACATCCACTGACAGGTGGAGAGGATAACATGGGGTGGGATATATTAGGCAGCAAGTGAACTTAAAGTTGATGTTTTAGAAGCAGGAAAAATGGGCATGTGTAAGGATCTGAGTGACTCTGACAAGGGTCAAATTGTGATGGTTAGATGGCATTTCCAAAATAGCAGGTCTTGTGGTGTATTCCTGGTATGCAGTGGTTAGTACCTAGCAAAAGTACTCCAAAGAAAGGTAACCTGGTGAACTGCAGAGTGGGTCATGGGCACCCAAGGCTCGCTGATGCCTGCGGGGAGCAAAGGGTAGCCCTGTCTAGTCCGATCCCACAGAAGAGCTACTGTATCACAAAAAAGTAATGCTGACTATGAGAGAATGGTGTCTGCTTGTATAAAGCAGTGCAGTTATGTAGCTGCAGACTGGTTAGAGTGTCCATGCTGATCCCTGCACACCATTGCAACCTCCCACAATTGACATGTGGAGCATCAGAATAGGACCACAGAGCAATGGAAGAAGGTTTCATTCCAATACTTATGAAGGGGAATGTATATGTAAATACAGATGCCAAAAGGAAAAAATAAATATGTTACAAATTAAATAATGGGGCCAACAGAAGCCATCAGCTCAGCATTACTGCACACTGGTATCAATTCCACAAGTCTCTGGAACTGTATTCGAGCGATGCACCATTCCACCAAAAGATAGTCTGAAAGATCAGTTGTTGTTTTTATGATAACTAGACTCTAATCAAAATGTCAGGGGGCTTCCTTTCGGTATGAAACGAATAGACAGTGACACTTATATAACTAAATTAGGCCACTAATGTAACTAAAGCTAGCTGATCATGAAGAAGTGATGGTCAATTAAAGCCAAAATACTGGTACGCAATAAATGCTAATTAATTGGATTTAGTCCATTTATCAGATTTCTTGAAATGAAAACCCTTAGAGGGTAGTTAGTAGCTCACTAGTATCTAAAGTAAGAAACATTGGGCCAAGGTTAATTTGCTAGCTTGTTACTGTTAGTTATGTCAAAGTAACTTTATGAAGATTTTGTTTTGTTTACTCTTGAATATGAAAACAATTAGTGAAAGTGGTGGCATTACCATTTTAAACGAGATCCGTCACAATCTAAAGGTTAAAAAACTTAAATACATAAAACACAGAAATGCTCATTTTCCCTGGCTTGATATTAACTGAGGGGGGCACCGTGGCTTGGTGGTTAGAACGTTTGCCTCACACCTCCAGGGTTGGGGATTTGATTCTCGTCTCCGCTATGTGTGTGTGTGTGGAGTTTGCATGTTCTCCCCGTGCCTCTGGGGTTTCTTCTGGGTACTGCGGTTTCCTTCCCCAGTCCAAAGACATGCATTGTAGGGTGATTGGTATTTCTAAATTGTCCGTAGCGTGTGTGTGTGTGAGGCTCCAGGTACCCTGTGACCCAGTAGTAGGATAAGCAGGTATAGAAAATGGATGGATGGATATTAGCTGATGTTCTACAATCAAAGTAATGAAGTAATCTTTAACCGGTATGCATTTATAATACATTACTGTTTTCAGTCTTTGTGATTTGCATCGAGAATGCGTGTGATGCAAAGCAGTGGGTTATTGGAGAAGAGTATTATGAAGAGTTGATATGATTGAGAATGTATGTTGGGGACCTAGACCATGGCAGCAAAATGACCCCAAAGTTTTTCCTTTGTTACAAATCTGCATAAATATATTCTTATTTTTGATTTGTAATTTAAACCTTTCTACCCTTTGCATTGATCATATATTACATTCCAGATCAAGCAGCTACAAGTGCGGAGAGAAACACAAAATATCTTTTTGTTTTAATTGGTACAATCATTACATGTATCATTACATATTACCTTTGCTTTCATAGCAAGAATAACTAACCATAACTCGGCGGCAAATGGGCAGTCATTCATTATATGAATTGCTCACCTGACCCCCAGTTCTTAATAATACCGTATAGTTCCAGATCTAGACTGTTTACTGCCAAAAGAAGGCAATCATGCTACTATTGGGCTTGCTTAACTGAAACCATCCAGGATCATTTACAGCATTTACAAGGCAACATGCTCACAAATGGGATCCAGATGCACACTCAAAGTTCTCAACAGCACAGAGAAACCTTTTATTTATGAGTAGAGGTGAAGGGTTACTTGCACGCCAGTGAAGCAGTCATCTCTGTGCAGAACCCCAAAAGACAACGGTTCTGCACTATGACCCTGGGGAACACCGCTGCAGTTTTATGGGGTCAAATCTCGTTTCAGGCTAGACTGAACTTGTCATAGTCACCTTTGTGTGTTATATATAGAATATATACACTTAAAACATTTGCTTTTTGGGTTATTTAATGATTATATAATGTTCTGCAATGCAGAAATGTTTATTGAAGTGCATATTCTTTGAAATGTTTCTTTAGTTCTGGCATGCTCTATTTATTTTTCCATTATAATTATAGTGGACTTGATCACAGGGTCATTTTCGCTTGAAGGCACATCACAAGTAACCACTGCATGACAACACAGATAACACAGAAGGTAGTCATTAAGGTGCTGGATATGATAGTGAGCAGTTAAATTGATAGAATCGGAGTATGAAACAGTATTTCTGTCTGTCAAACAGAAACAAACCATCACTGATGCATTATTAAGAACAGAAGTTTATGCATGCAACTGTAGAGTAGCGGCTTTAATCTTCATAAAGGTCTCCTTCAGAACTCTGTGCAGGTTATGTTGAAATAGTAATCACATATTTTATCTGACCAACAAAAATTTTGCTATTTGACAGATGCTGTTAAATGTTGTGACATCGTGGGGCATGGCGCTCACTTAGCTCAGTAAAGTTATTATTGCATCAAGTGGTCAAAATTGGGAGCATGTGGTATGTATAGAGTTCCACTGGGGAATGAACCGCAATTCCCTATGCTCAGGGGAAGAGTAGTGGACAGAGATAATGGAAGGGTTGGCAGGTTGGGTCCGTTTAAAAACACTTTGTGGACACCAAGTTCTGAGACCTGTCAGCTGGAGGTCATGTCCACATGGAGCTTGAGCGCTCTCGCTGGACACATGGCTGGCCTGGGGACTACTCATCTGCAAAATCAGACAGGCTGATTGTGTGCTAACCAATAACACATGCATTACATGGACTGTGTCTTAAAAGAAAGTGACTTTATATCCGTCTAAGATTTTAAATAGTTAGCACTGCTTAGCACCAAGCCCTGGTCCAAGGATTTGCTTTGAGTTTAAGAAAATGTATGTGGCCCTAACCACAAACTGTCAACTGTCTGAACAATGTAACTTTTAGAGCGGCTCCAGAAAGAACCGTTTTTAGCTAACTTGCTTGCATACATTAAGCATGCAGTCTTAAAAGCGTGTCTTACTCTTTGCGAACATGCATGCATACTGGGGTCGCTGCAAAGGTCCAGACCTTAAGTTCAAGGTGTGTGGACTGCTGTAACACAGTCAGTGACCCATTTATATAGGAAAGGTTTGGTCTGACAGGTAGCACACACCAAGGGCCCATTAACAACAGATGGAAACAATGGGCCTCATTTATCAATCTTTTGTGTGTAAAAGTCAACTAATAATCTAATGGAATTGCATGTTACAGGAACACAGATTTTCTGTTGATGAATGCTGATCACTCACAAATAACCAAGGGAGTGCATGGCACAGCTGGCTTACATATAGTAATTTGTAGCACAGACTACTCCATGAAAGCATGAAAAGAAAGATCTGGCGAAAAATATAAAAAAAAACCCATTGTTTTAAGTCGCTACTATTCAGTCCCTCCAGTATTTTATGATTACAAAAATGAACACAAAATCAAGCAACCTCAGAGGAGTTTGCAATTTTACAAAATAAGGCAGATTGTCTACAGATTTGGGGCAAGACTGTGTGACATCACCACAACACGCATTCATCCAAAGCCCTCTTTCATTCACATGCATTGAACATGAGTATAGCCATCATAGAAATTCACTACATATGCATCTGCACTGGTGAGAGTTTAAAACAAAAATCCTATGCTTTCATGTTTTGCTATTTACATTTACCTTCGTTTATGGGAATGTGTTGGCTCGCTTTCTTTAATTTATTATATTCTTTAATAAATGGCAATATTATAACACAGCTGGTTTTTACAAAATCTCCATGGTGCTCTTGGTCCCTGCCCTAGTGAACCAGCATGAGAAGATATTTTTGATTGCTGATTTTTTGATAAGCCATTCTGGGTTAGGATGTCTGCTAAATGTTGTAGACAATATAAAAATAAACCATTTCAACCTGATCGTTGTCAAGTTATCAAGTTATGGTGAATCTATGTAGCAGGGACTCAGCTTTCTACAGGGTAGTTGCAGGCTGATGTCTCAAGTGGAGAGCCAAACTCGGTCGCCTGGATGGTAAAGAGGAGTGTCTTGGCGACGGACATCCCCCTGGAACTTCTGATGTCGGACTGACTGCTGCAGGTGGATGTGAGCTGATCCCCATACCCTCTCACTCTCTCGGAACCAATGATCCATGGATCGTACCTCGGACGGCTCTCCTGTCCATGGGAACAGTGGTGATTGGTAACCGAGCATGCACTGGAAGGTATTGGCTCCAGTTGTGCTGGTGGTTGTGGCAGTAGGCCCTGAGATAGGTATACGGAGGATAGGCTCCCAGCAGCCTGAAGAATCCACACCATACCCTGAAAATAAACATGATGTCCTCAGGAAGGCCGAAGTGTCTGAAGACGTTGTTGAAGAGGGCCTCTGCTGTTTCCAGGGCTGTAGGTAGACCTTTGAGCGGGATGAGTTTAAAGGCTTCAGAGAATCGTTTACTACAACGAGGATGGTGGCGAAGCTGTTGGAAGCTGGTAAGTCTGTGGTAAAGTCAATGCCTAGGTGGTACCAGGGTCGCCACGGAATAGGGAGAGGTACTAGTTTGCCCTCAGGCAGATGACGTGGTGTGGAGGTCATGGCACAGACTGAGCATCCCCTCATGAATCGTGCAACATCCTGGGCTATGTTGGGCCATCAATACCTTCCTTCGAGGAGTGAAAGGGTTTGCTGCCTGCCTGGATGGCTGGGTCACGGAGATGCATGTACAGAGTCCAAAAGGGAAATACGCAAGGATGTGGGCACATAAGTCCTACCTTCTGGACCTCCTGGTTCCTCTTTGGTGGCAGCATGAATGTCATCATCAAGGGACCAGGTGATGGGACATAGAAAAATGTCTGGAGGGAGTATGGGTTCAGGTTCTTCCAGTATAGGGTCTGGTGAGTGGATTCTGGAAAGAACATCAGCTTTAGTATTTCTATGTTCGGGACGGTAGGTGACTGTGAAGTTGAAATGGGTAAAGAATAATGCCCAACGAGCTTCTTTGGGGTTTAAGCGTTTCACTTCTTTGAGGTACTGCAAGTTTTTATGATCAGTGATAACTTCGAACGGGTGATTAGCTCCCTTCAGCCAGTGCCGCCTCTCTTCAAGGGCCAATTTGATGGCTAGCAGTTCTCAGTTCCCGATATCATAATTCTGCTCCGTCGGGGATAATTTCTTGGAGAAGAAGGCACATGACAATACTGCTCCAACTCCAAGGGACAAAGCATCCACTTCCATGATAAAAGGCCGGGTTGGGTCTAGATGGAGGAGAGTTGGAGCTGTGCACAAGGCGGCTTTCTGGAAGGCTTTGACTGCATCTGATGTCCAACTGAGATTTTTGGGTTTCTTACATAGAAGGGAGATGAGTGGGGCAGTGAGTTCACTGTAACCAGAGCTGAATGTGGACAATACACGTGAAGAGATTAAATTTCCCAATGAACCAGAATCAAAGAGAATTTTGACTGAGAAAGACCAAAGGGCATAGATTAACATGGTATCATGATATCCTGGGGTAGTCACAATGGAATTGATATGGATAGTACTCACTGCTGGGTGTGGAGGATGCACTGGGCAGGATTGAAGTAGATGGCCGTCCTCTCCACAGTACAGACACAGCCTTTGGTGGATACAAAGTTGGCGTTCATCAGCGGATAGATGGTATTGATTTGTTTGTATGTGTTCGGGTGCTGTGGAACTGCTGGAGGGTGAGGTATCCGAAGAAAATTTTTCCTTGATGGAGACTGCAAAAATGTGTTGTGAGACATGCTGGGCCATTAACATGAATCTGTCTAGTCCTCGTAGGTCGCCATCTGCTGTCGGATCTTGGGATTTAACCTGTGCTGGTATGCTGATTGGAGTGCTATTTCATTCCAGCTGCTGGAGGCCGCTAGCATGCGGATTTGATGGCCATAGTCTAAACAGCTCGTCATGTAGTACATGTAGAAGTACTAGAACCAATATGTCCTTAATGTGTGCAACAAACGAATCAAGGGATCGGATTTCCAGACATTTAGGGCTGGTATTCTGTCACAATACACCAAGGATGAAGACCAGGAAGAAGCATGTAAGTAAAAGTGCTCTTTATTTTAAGCACAAGCACTGATGAGATGGTGAGGTGAACGAAACGGTGATTAAGGTAAGGCACTCAATGAATAAACTGAAACAGTCTTATCTGAAACTCCCGATGACCGTACACAGTCCAATGTACCTCAGGAGGTGAGCTAGGTAGGAGTAATGAAGGTAAATCCAATAGAGTCCATACCAGTAATTAATCATAATACCAGCCGATGACTCAGTGGAGTGAGTGTGCTTATATGGTGCTCTAGTGCAGGTGCAGGTGCTGAGTACTCTGGTGATTGGGGGCGTAGTTGGGTGGTTGGTACTGTGGCTGTGGTCGGTACATCTGTGACAATAGTATATTCCAGGACAGTATCTATACAAATGATATGATTTGAAGTAAAGAATGGCAAGGTTTACATTAGCTAGTTTTCTTATGCATAAATTTACACAGGAGTGTAATATTTACGACACTAGTGTTGCGACACCCCTTGTGTGCAAATGAAAAGGCGTATGTACGTTTTACGGGCAGTCACATGTAGCTGTGGTACGTGTTGCATGCAGATAATAAACGGTACGTTTTACTTGGAACTGAAGCCCTTTTATTGACTACACGCGTCCTCCAGAAAACGAGACAAGGAGCACGAGTCAGATACCAACATTTTTCCAAATTTATGGGATTTTCATGAATACTAATCTTGTTGTGTGCGTAAAAGCTTAGACTAAAGATTTGACAACTAACAATGTTCATATCTGGTATGATAAATGAGGTTTGATGTCTGTTCAGAATGGGCCCAACAATACCGATTACATCATCCATTGGATGCGTGGAATGAAATTATTAAATTATGAGTCATGCTGGACAGTGAGTTTTCTGTATATTTTCAAACAGACCAACTTCCACTATATTGGTCAGTATTCCAAACTCCAAGGCACTTCTAACCCAAGGGAAGAATGGAATAGAGGTGAAACATAATGTAGGGTTGCCCATTTATAGGCAGTTCATGTAGACTCTTAGCCATGGGTTGACCACTTTGCTATACAGGGTTAAGAAGGGGGAAAAAAATCACAAAATCTCTACTTGTTCACAAGTAAACTGGTCTGATGGTCTGAAATGTAAAGATGTACTGAAGAACATCTGAGCATTAGCTGAAATAGTTATAACTGTGTTACAGAGGGTAAGTAAGGTGTCAGATAAGTCTCTTGGCCATGTGTTGGAAAATGTACACATAGTAAAGGAAACTTTTAACAGTTTCTGTAGATAGAAAAACGGGATCTGTCACTGACATTATACCAGCTCACTATGGGCATAGTGTTGAGATATTCTATAAGTCAGTCAAGATTTTACGATTGTGCAATCAAAGAAATGAACACAAAATCATTGCACATTAGCTGAACAGGATATAACATGTATAAGCTTTACCCTATAGCTGCAGGGGCAGTGTCAAATGAGGGCTCAGGAAAGTCTCTTGACAGTGTGTTGGAAAATTTAAACATAGTAAACAACCCTTTTTGACAGTTTCAACAGCAGACAGCAAAACAGAAACATTGTTACTGACAGCCTATCTGCTCACTATGGCCACAGCATTAAGGTGCTTCTATAATTGGTTTAATCTCTGTGTATGCTGATAGGCTGATATTTAATAAAAAAAAAAACAGCCGAAAAGTTGAGGCTAAAAGGGAACATGAAAAAGCTTCTCCATTTACAGTGATGCCACACACCAGGACTTTTCAATGCTTTTTCAAATGTTCAAATGTTTGCAGCCATGAAACTTTTTTTAGCTGTTGAAAAAAAGACAGATTGGACAGATTTATTTTATGAACTAGTTTATGAACTAAATAGTAGATTCTAAGTTCGTTATAATTATTACAATATACAAGCTATGTATTGGAGTTTTCTTTTGTTTTTTGTTTTTTTTATCTTCTAGACAGAAGTGGGTCTAAATGAATGTTATTTATAGACTTATAGGCCATTTTTCAGTTAGTAAAGTTTAGATTAAAACCATTTAATTCCACAGGGTAATAACTAAGCTAATATTAAATTAGGCTGACTCATAAGAAACACAATTTAGTAGTAGCGGATTGCAAAATCTCCAACATCAGACGATGGTGGAAATTAATTTAATTATTTTACACATAGAAGAAAAGGTTGGGATAAAGAAGAACTTTAACTTGAACACTTTTCTCACTCGCCAGCCAGGTTATAATTAATAGCTGTGAATCTGTTAAATGGTGAAGAAGAGGGGGAAGAAGGCACTCTGTAGCTTTTAATAATACCAAATCATCTCTGGTTTTCCTTTTTTTTTTTTTGAAGTAATCAATATTTTGAGAACGTATTGATTTCTCCAGGGCACGGTGGCTTGGTGGTTAGCACGTTTGCCTCACACCTCCAGGGTTGGGAGTTCGATTCCCGCCTCCGCCGTGTGTGTGGAGTTTGCATGTTCTCCCTGTGCCTCGGGGGTTTCCTCCGGGTACTCCGGTTTCCTCCCCCGGTCCAAAGACATGCATTGTAGGTTGATTGGCAACCTACAAACCTCTAAATTGTCCGTAGTGTGTGATTGCGTGAGTGAATGAGATGTGTGTGTATGCCCTGCGATGGGTTGGCACTCCGTCCAGGGTGTATCCTGCCTTGATGCGCAATGACGCCTGAGATAGGCACAGGCTCCCCGTGACCCGAGAGTAGATCGGATAAGCGGCAGACAATGAATGAATGAATGATTTCTCCAGATCTCCAAATTAACTGAATGAATGTTCCTCACATCAGTTTCTTTACAGACTGTAATATGCTGTGGTTGTACAGTTAGTATAAGAAGAAGTTGCTTTCAGCTGCTCCCTGTTTGGGGTCGCCACAGCAGACCAACTCTGCACAGATCTTTTTTTACACCGGATGCCCTTCCTGACACAACCCTCCCATTTTTCCAGGCTTGGGACTAGCACTGCCTACAATGGCTGGGGCTTTGGGCATTGGCTAGGAATTGAACCCGGGCCTTCCACATGGTAGGCAAGAAACCTACCACTGAGCCACCAATGCCCTATAGGTACCCTTAATATAAGATTGTTATAAATATTTGCGTCCCCCTTAAATGAACTTTACACTTATCTTTACATTAAGACTGTTTTTAATTTCTCAGCAAAAAATGTCCTAGAGCCAACAAGCTATAGACTAAAATCTTTAATTATAAAGTTCTCTTAGAATATTTAACTTCATAACGATAAAGAGTTCCAGTTCATATCATTATTAGTTTATTAATGTTTATAGTCTTAGGCTCTTGCGCCACCTACTGGTCTATAAAAATAAGAACGTCCACATTTCATACACTTTTTTACAAGACCAGCAAGCAAAAACCTAATGCCGAGATGTTCATCCAACCTACAGCTTTTCTCTTAATGAAGTACATAAATCCATGTTTACATTTTCATCAGTTCACCTGACCTTAATTTAGCATGCTTTACTATTTATGGTAGTACAGTTACATGTACAGAAGAATAACAAAAACTGCTTCATTCACACTAATTACAGTACACTAAGTAACTCAACTCAGAATGCAACTTCAGGCTGAAAATATATGTATAGACTATTTGTCTTCGTTGTCTGATCATTTACTGTGCATTTATCAACTGTTTAAACAAGTCTAACATGTAAAACAAGACAAATAAACAATAGTGCCGTTTGTCTTGCGCTTTGGTGATCACACATGCGACAAAACATTCTTTGCCCTTCCATCCTGCATTATTATTAAAAATCAATAATAATAAAAAAATAATGTGACAAATATTGAAGCTCTAATTAAAGATTTTGCTAACTACAGGGGATATCCTGAATTTATCCATAAAAATATTTAAAAAAAAAAAAAAAAAAAAGGAAAAAGAAAAAAGAAACAATAAAGAAAAAAAAGGAAAAAATAAACAGTAATTATGTTGCTATTTATACAATAAGGTATTGTACACTACTGATATATTACATGTTAAACTCACATGTTAATTTTATTACAGTGAACCATAACTCACTGCAGAGTGATGATTCATAAAAAGTGATTTTTCAGAAATGTGCAGTGGGAGACTCTTTCACACTCTCTCACTTTACCCTGCAACTGTAAACAGGACATACAGTATAAGAATGATGTATGCTAAACACAAGTGATTTATATTACATATTAATCTACAGAAATATAACAAAAGCAAATTGTACTATATGTTTTTCATATGCTATGTAATTGTATATGTAATTTCATTAACATTCAATATTTTGGACCTGAAGGTTAGCATTTCTTTCTATTTTGTCAGGTGTATGTTTTATCCTTCTTTTACACATTTACTTTTTAATAAAAAAGATATGTTTTCAAATCTTTCACTTCACGTGTAATTTTAAGTAATAAAAAGATCTAAAGAAATATCCTTTCATATAATTTACATCTAAAACTACAACCACCATATTACCTGATATGGCAATCCCTTAAGTGATTCTCCATTAAGAGCTAGGATCTTCTGCTGTTTAGTCTGGAAACACTGTTCTAGTTCCACATCCCAGGGATTTGTTCAATGCTGAGAGCAGGAAACTGAAGCCAAGGCCATTTCCACCTTCCATAAGTTCCACAAGCCACCATCATGGTTTAACCTAGAGGTATAGTTAACAAAAGATTGCTCAGTGTTGTACCCCTGAATACAAGAATTTTTAATACAGACAAGCAGTTACAACTAAATGACTTTACAATTACAATTAGATGACTGTAATTGTGGGATCTAACAGTGAAGGGTGTTGTCATGGTAATGACAGGATTGTGCTGCTAGTGCCACCTCTTTCTGGACAGAGATGTATCCTAAGTCTTAGGACTCTTCTGTTCTGGAACCAGCTTCCCAGCACTATTTGAGAAATGTGTCACAGAGGACCAGCACTGCTGGTTCTCAAGCACCTGTAGCACATCCAAGAGCATTTAAGTACTAAAAATAATACAAAAAAGACAAAACAACACCCTTCCATTTTAGGTGCATTTCTTGTAGTTAAAAATACCGGTCAGTTACAGAATGTAGTGTCTTTCATTACGCATCATGATTATATTTGTGGTTTGAAGATGGGTTGTGATTAGCACTTCTGTGTACCAGCACTTCAGGAAATCACCAAGCTCTCTCTGTGCTTCCTACTAATTACTTGATCCAGCTAATCAGCTAATTACAAGCTTTGCAAGTCGCTCGCACAGCTGCACAGTATTCCCAAGATCTCACAGAGGTCTTTAATCAAGTCATAGCTATCTCCAAATATTCTACAAATAGAATCATGTCATCTTTTTGCCTCTTACATAGAATCAGATTGATAAAATCATACTTTGACATTCTAACAGCATGAGGACTAAAAGACTGGTAGATGACTAAGGGATCATTGAAGGTACGCACCACATCACCCATGACGAGGATCATCGTGTCAGGACCACTTCCCACATTCCAGCGAGGAATCGAGAGGTTCGGTAGGCTATTTGCTTTTAATGAATGGTTACAGTCATGGTGTCAAGACCAGAAATTACCCTTTGTTGATAATTGGAATCTTTTCTGGGAGCATCCTAGGCTCCACCGTACTGATGGCCTGCACTCAAGCAGAATCCTCTCGGACAACATCTCCAGGACACTACGCACCATCTGACTGAGGTAAGTCATACCTCAGATTACAATTATGATAAATTATACTGTTCAGCTCATCAGATTGATACAATTGCACACATAGCTCATCTTATAGAAACTGTGTCTGTTCCCCAAACAGTGAAATCAAAGAATAAATTCGTTAATAGCCCTCGAAATAATCTAATCACAATTATACCCGAAAAACGCCAAATAAATAAAGAAAAACAATTTCTAAAGTTTGGGCTTCTCAACATTAGATCTCTTGCACTGAAAGCACTTATTGTTAATGAAATGGTCTCAAATTTTAGTTTTGATGCACTCTGCCTTACTGAAAACTGGCTTAGACCAAATGAATACATTGGTCTGAATGAGTCTACTCCATCAGGATATTGCTATAAGCATGAGCCCCGTCAAACTCGTCGTGGAGGTGTTGTTGCGACTATCTATAGCAACTCTCTTACCGTTACTCAGAAAACAGGAACCAGGTTTAACTCATTTGAAGTGCTTGTCCTTAATGATTTATTAAATTCTTTTGGGGTTAAACAAAACGTTAATAGACCAACTCATCGTTGTAATCATATGCTAGATTTAATTATATCACATGGAACAGATGTCACTGATATAGCTGTTCTATCTCAAAGTGATGATATCAAAGACCATCACCTCTTAGTGTACACTCTACCTGTAGAACATATTAGGCATGTCTCTCCTTGTTATCGATTCGGTAGAACTATTATCCCGACCACTAAAGACAGATTCACAAGTAATCTGCTGGATCTGTCTCAACTTCTCACCAGACCCCTAAATGCAGATGATCTAGATGAAGTAACTAACACCACTAGGCACTATTTTCACAAGCACACTAGATACTGTTGCTCCCATCCGATTAAGAAAGGTCAGAGATAAAACACCTGCACCATGTTACAATAGGCATACTCACATCCTCAAGAGAGCAACCTGTAACCTTGCGCGAAAGTGGAGAAAAACGAAATTAGAAGTTTATAGAATTGCGTATAAAGACAGTATGTCCAGCTATAGACAGGCTCTAAAAGCTGCTAGGGTTGAGCATCTGAGCAAACTGATAGAAATAAACCAAAACAATCCCAGATTCTTATTTAGTACAGTGGCTAGACTAACAAAACATCAGATATCTGAAGAGAGTACTCCATCACAGTTTAGTAATGAGGACTTTATGAACTTCTTCACCGAAAAAATCTATAGTATCAGGAACAAGATAATGGATGTTCAACCTTTTACAGCATCCAGTGATCTAGTCCAGCCTAAAGCGCCATATTTAGATCTACAATGCTTTACAGGTATAGGACAGGAAGAGCTATATAAACTTATCACCACGGCCAATTCAACAACGTGTTTGTTAGATCCAATTCCAACTAGATTGCTAAAAGAAGTGATACATACAGCTGGAGAGCCTCTCCTCAACATTATTAATTCCTCGTTATATTTAGGTCACGTCCCTAAACCTCTCAAGTTAGCAGTTATTAAGCCTCTTCTTAAGAAACCTAAACTAGACCATAATGACTTATCAAATTACAGACCGATGTCAAACCTTCCTTTTATATCTAAAATATTAGAAAAGGTTGTGTCTGCTTAATTATGCTCCTTCTTACAGGAAAACTTTATCCTTGAAGAATTTCAGTCAGGTTTCAGGCCCCATCATAGCACAGAAACTGCACTAGTAGATGACTAGTCACAAATCACAAATGACTTGTTTTTAGCTTCAGACCAAGGCTGCATCTCAATAGATCTATAGATCATAACATTCTTGTAGACCGCTTACAAAATCACATAGGTATTCAGGGACAGGCATTAAAATTGTTTAGATCCTACCTGTCTGATCGATACCATTTTGTAGATCTAAATGGAGAACTGTCCAATGCAATGCCAGTGAAATATGGGGTCCCACAAGGATCAGTTTTAGGACCTCTGCTTTTCTCAATATACATGCTTCCCTTAGGCAACGTCATTAGAAGGCATGGGATCAGTTTCCAGTGTTATGCTGACAATACCCAGTTACACATCTCATCAAAACCAGATGAAATATCTAAATTGTCTAGATTAACAGAGTGTGTTAAAGATATTAAAGATTGGATGACTGATAATTTTCTATTACTAAATCCTGATAAGACGGAGATATAACTGATTGGTCCAAAAACCAGTACACAAAAGCTTTCATAATTCAATTTATACTTAGAAAGATGTTCTATTACTACTAGCTCAACAGTGAAAGACCTGGGCGTAATATTAGACAGCAACTTGTCCTTTGAAAATATTTCCGATATTCCGATATTACAAAAATAGCCTTCTTTCACCTCAGAAATATTGCCAAGCTTAGGAACATTTTATCTAAATCTGATGCAGAAAAGCTAGTTCATGCATTCATGACCTCCAGACTGGACTATTGTAATGCATTACTAGGTGGTTGTCCTGCATCTTCAATAAACAAGCTACAGCTAGTCCAAAATGCAGCCGCCAGAGACCTTACCAGATCAAGAAAATATGATCATATAACCCCAATATTATCATCCCTGCACTGGCTACCTGTTAAGTTTAGAATTGATTATAAACTGGCACTACATACGTACAAGGCTCTAAATGGTTTAGCTCCCACGTATCTAGCCAGTCTTCTAACACGTTACAATCCTTCACGTTCCTTAAGATCTCAAAATTCGTGACTTCTGTTAGTTCCCAGAATATCAAAACATACAAAGGGGGTAGAGCGTTTTCGTATTTAGCTCCTAAACTTTGGAATAGTCTTCCTGACAGTGTTTGGGGCTCAGACACAGTCTCCCAGTTCAAACATAGACTAAAGACATATCTCTTTAGCAAGGCATACATTTAATACATCCGATAACTTTGTGCTCCAATACATCTGATTAAATGCACATTATCATCTGGCACCTGCTAATATTATGAACAGCTACGCTAATTCCTTTCCATTTGTTTCCCTTCTTTTACCCGTCCTGAGACATATAGAGATTGTGACAGCTCCAGTGGCACCCAGAGATGGACCAGCTCCAGCTGGATTCTGCTTTGTGAGGACTGGGGTACTCAAAGCAACGCTGCCAACCCTATGTGGACGACAACAACCTCCTAATTAATTTACACATAACTTTCTACTCATGCTGTATTTGCATCACACAACTAATGCAGAAAGGACATTGTTCATATCACACTCTCCGGTGTCACCCAAAATGAGGATGGGTTCCCTTTTGAGTCTGGTTCCTCTCAAGGTTTCTTCCGAATACCATCTAAGGGAGTTTTTCCTTGCCACAGTCGCCTCAGGCTTGCTCACTAGGGAAAATTTTGTCCAACATCTAAGACTGTTTGTCTGTTTGTTGTTTCTTATGTTCTGTAAAGCTGCTTTGAGACAATGCTCTTTGTTAAAAGCACTATGCAAATAAAATTGAATTGAATTGAATGGAATCATTGAGACTTTGTAAAATTGATATAGTTCTGTACTCTTTTGTGAGGCAAAATAAGACTTAACGTTTCAGACAGATCCTGGCCCTGACCTGCTCTCTGTGACTGGGTAAGGAGCTTGGAAATCTGGAAGAGCCTTGGGGTAGAACCACCGCTCCTCAAACTAGAGATGAGGCAGTTGACGTTAGAAGAATGCCCATTGGCCTGGATTCTGGTAGATGTTTTTCAGGCACATTCCACTGGATGGAGGAGGAGGAGCTGATATCTTTGGCCATGGATAGAGATGTCTGAGTCATACTTCTCAGACCGTGGCCAAATTATCTCTCTGAATCAGATCAGCCTGTAAAAGATATGATGGTGCACTTTAATGTCAGAGTCTTTTTTCAGCTGCACTGTGAACTCCTCTGGTCTTGCACTATGACTATGTGGCATTCAATTGTTTCTTGAATTTGCTTGCTGTTGTTTGTGACATACCTGTACATTAAGTACATGAACTTCAGGCACATGGAGCCTACACCCGGTTTTTGGCGTCATCATTACCGTCACCAACTCGTCAAGACCATCTCCTGCTTGACTGTCTACAAAATAGAGATACACATATACATCATGCTGGTTGGGAGCTTATAATATCTTTTAAGAATATTGGCAGACAGGTTTTATACTTCTTGAAGATCTTTGCTGCCTAAGAATTGCAGATGACTACTATTGATTTCTTCCAGACTTACTATTACCTTTGTATTGGGAGATGATGAGCTCCACCTGGTTAGGGCTACTTTGTATGATTTCTGCTGCTTCGTTGAAGGGAACTCCCTCCAGACTGATCTGATTTAATGAGATCAAACGGCTACCTGAGGGAGGACAGGACAACTTGAGGTAGCTATTTCCACAGCTATTTAAACTGCACATTTGATTTCTGTAATATGACCCTGGATCCTGTTGCAAAATATTTCATGAATATAGCTTGGTTTTTTCATTGACCTGCTTTGATACGCCCATCTCTATTAGCTGGTCCTCCTGGCACAACAGATGCAATAAAAATACCTAGATCCAGACCACTAGCACTGTCTTCTCCAAGAATTATAATACCTTGTATTAAGATCAAACAAAGATAAAGGGCAATTAGGACAAGAAAAACATTTCCCTTAAAAATTCATAAGGTTAACTGCACCTAAAATGATGAAATTAAAATTCATCAACCTTACCAAGGCCTAATTTCGCATCTTTCTTCAAAGTTACACAGAGAGTTTCTCGTGTAGAAGCTCGAGGGCTTGTTGGAGTGTCTGCAAGTTGGGAGGACAGAAAAATGCATTATAAATATCTCCTTTTGTGGTGAAAAATAACAAAAGTTCCAAGAAGATAAACTCTCTACTTTTTAATGGGTGACACATAGAAATCACAAATATGAAGAACTTCATTAATGTGGTATCATTGCTCTGTAATGTTTAAAGTTTCAAATACTCTAAATGCCCTTGATCAAATGGACTTGGTACATATTAAGCCTCTTTATGTGCTGGACAAAATGTATTAGAAGGAGGGTAAGCATCAGACCATGCATATGAACACTATCCTGCAGTTCAGAACACATAACATACAGGAACATGTTGAAATGCTAAAATCTGGAACCTGGAAGTTAGGAAGTTAGAGTGATCTGCCTCTGAATAGATCTGGAACCTAAATAATAATGGTTTAGCTACTGCTGGTCAGCTACTCACCCTACAAAGTGCTATAACTTGAACATGAATGGAAAAGTGAATGGATGAAGATTAGTGAAGGGGATTATCTATACCATACCTCTTAAAAAGGAAGGAATGGATGGAAACCCAGAGCTTCGCTTTGAGGATACAGTGAATCTCTGAAGATCTTGACTTAAGGCACTATAAGGACAAAATATCCATTACCCATTAATATCATTATTATCTTACAACAGATGTAATGTAACATCATCTTGGGCATATTTTCATAGACATTTATTATATTCTTTCATTTTTCTTGCTACTTGTACTTCATTTTTTGTACAGATCTGGACTCCATGATTTCCCATCACCCACTATTGTGTGTTTATCTGACTACTGATCAGACACAAACAATAAAGCACACACATAAATATCCCAGACAAACTCATTGCAGTGTTGCAGTTGACATGATGTGCTGTTTTTTAAAGCATGTAAAACAAGATCTACAGAATGTAGTATTCTAACTTGTAGCGCTGCTCTTTGATTCTGGTTTCGATACGATTGGCAATTTCATCACACAGCTTGCTCATGGAGTCAGGGCGAGCTACATCAGGTCTGCCATCACTGGATGTCCCCTCAAAAAAGGAAATCTTCCTGCTTGTGTCATTCTGGTCACTGGACACTTCACAGTGTAAAGTACTATCCTCTGGGGAAAGATAAAGGCTATATCAAACAGCTAAACTGGTTGGATTTATGTGATATTAATATAACTAGTAATGAAATTACTAGTTAGCATTGATGCTAGTTTTCATTAGCTTTAGTTTAGATACCTCTATCACTGTTATCTGTTAAATATTACAGAACCTGTATTACAGTAGGACTTGCCTGAGACAAGGATGTGGCTTAACTGGCGAGAGCTCATCTCCTTGTGAAACTTGTGCTGTGCTTTGCACAGGCTGCAGAGGTACCTTGCAATTCTGGATTTCTCCATAAGAAAAGTGTGTTTCTTCTTACTAATGCTGCTCACAATTATGAATTTACGCTTCTGTCATAGGAAAAGAATCAAATATTTATAAAAAAAACAAACAAACAAACAAGCAAGCAAACAGAAAAAACATAGAATGTGATGTTATAGACAGATAAATGTGACTAAATGTGATGTGTTATGACATCAAAGGCAATTATATTCAAAATCTCTTTATGTTGGAAATCAGGTCCATATTTCTGATAGGGTGGACTTACAACTGCAAAGATATTGATAGTTTCTTCCCAGTGGAACCTAAATCTCATGGTGTGGATGTGGTTTTTTACTTCATACACAGCAATGCCTTTGGCACACACCCCCAAGAGCAGCTCTCCTTCACAGAGCATCTTTTCTTGGGCCACATGATGAAAAAGCATACCATACTCCGGAAGCTGTTGGATGGCCTGGAGGTGTCAAAAACAAGAACAAAAACACTTTCTAATTCATGCACCCATCATCAAATTAGCCTATCTTTGCATGCAAGTCAGGCACTATTCACCTATCCATCAACACGGTCTCAGGGAACGTGGAACCTATCCAAGGGGATTTAGGGCACCAAGCAAAGGACAACCTGGATATTGTGCCAACCCATCACAGCTCACAGTCGCACTGCCACGTCTGGCTCAGCCTCCACCCTATGCGGGGCTCGAACCCGGACCTCCGTGGTGGCGCGTGCTCCAGCACGCCGTGAGAGCACAGACCCAAACGCAGGATTCAGTGAAGCACTGTTTTATTTACATAAACACAATACAGGGGAAAGACGAACATAACACTAGACTCGTGGTTACACCAAACCATAAACCCCAACCCGACATAACACCCACGGGACAGCTATACACAGAACATTGACCCACACCACACATGTACACCAGGATCCCTTTTTATAGGGAAACACAACAAGTTAATCAGGGGCAGGTGACACAATCAGGGTGGAGAACAATAGGCAGGAATCACAGAGACATAAACAGGCTTCCAGGATTTTCCTGCCAGCGCCCTCCCCGGGCCGGGCAGGGAACTGTCCAGCTGCTCCTGACACACATTCACACACCCATTCACACACTATGGGGAGGAAACTGAAGTACCCAGAGGAAACTCCCAAAGCCCAAGGGAGGACATGCACACATAGGATGGAGGTGGAAACCAACCCTTTGTTCTAAGGAGCAAATTTTATCATGAGCAGATATCATGGAAAAATACTAGGTGGTCCAATTGTGGACATCAGATGCTATGCAGTAAATTGAAATCATGGTTCAGAGATTTAATATATACATTTTTAAGCACATCTTTTAAGCAAAGGGGAATATGTGCTGATTAAACTAGAATTCTCTGCAGAAAAGACAGCATAATTATAGAAATAGAATTGAAGAAAAGTGTGATTTACCTTAAGGAATTCTAGCTCAGACTCCTCAGCAGTCATATTCGCATTATTAGCGTGTAATTGCAGTAACTCCTGTTTCAGGCAAGGCAGGGACATTTTCTCCATCATGCTTTTAGCGATGTAGTGCTCAGGCTGATAGTATGCCATCCCATACATCTAAAAACAGATATACAAATGTCGTTGGATATTTGGATATACAAGTTCTAAAAACTTGACCATCCACACATCCATTTCTATTACGAATGTGACAACCATCCAATGCTAATTTCCATTGGGATAGAGAGCCTGGACTCAGGGCACAAGGTGGCAGGGATACCCTGTTAGGGTGCCAACCCTTCACAGGGCAAAGTTGCACACACTCATACAGGACAATTTAGATATACTAATCAGCCTACCACACATGCTCCATGCACCTAGGGTAGAGATGGGAATTGAACCCCCAACCTCAGAGTTAAGAGGCAATTGTGTTAACCACTAAGCCAACATAAACCCATATTTCTTCCACTCTCAAGCATTTCCTAAGCTGTGGTGGGACATCATCAGCGACATCACCTGAAGTCATCAGGTGTTTGGGGTCTTTCTACATCATGCACCCTTTCTCAGGTGTCCCAGTTGGGACCCCAGCTTGTAGCCCATCTGCATTAGCCCTCTTTATTCAACGCCACTTGGAGACTCTTCCTGTTGCCTCTGTGGTGGCTGTAACAGCATTTTTATATTGCAGTGATGTTGAGAAGAGTGTAAAGTCCATACAATCTATTTCTATAGGTTTGCACTGTGCTCACCAGCCCTGCCTCTAACTTTACCCCACCAGTTCCTGGTATTTGGCTACCTTCCATTGGCCTTTTCAATGCAGTCTTCTCAAATTACGGTTAGTTCAATCATGAATAAGCTGTTTATATAAGATATATAAGAATAAGATCTTTCAATAACAAGCCAGATTTTCAGGCCCTTAGACATGGTTGTAAAAATCTACACAATTAAATGCATTGTTTTGTGTGATCATCAGATTTAAGCAATTTGAGAAGGACTGAAAGGCTATATCATCCTTAATTTACAGTTTTGGCAATACCTCAGGCAAAATGTCACCAAATTCAGCTTGCAGAGCCAAAGCACTGAGAAACAGGCCTGTCTCTTCAGTACAGGGCAATCTGTCTTCAAGAATATCCCTCCTGAGCTGCAGGTAGTACTGGTGTCGTGTCATCTTGTGTCTGCCAAAATTATATGATCATAATGATACCCAGGTTGATATATCTGATGGAATTTTTTTGAGACTGAAAACAAGGAGTAGGTTTTCATTTTTGTGCCTTTAAGACAAATTATAGCTGCAATGAAAACACAGCCAGTCTTTCCCTTGCCCCTAAATCACCCCACCCATTAAAAGTAAGTATGTTCAAATTACACATGCCATGTGAGCTGCCTTTTATTTACAGATTCATTATATAGCAATATTTAATGCTAGTTCCTTGAATGTTCATTATATAGCTATATGGGTATTACAGACTACACTTTTAAGTGAGAAAGGTAACTTACAAAAGTAGACTGACATCACTGATGAAAAATTTTATTCGGACATGCAGGACAAATGTAGACGTGGATACTTTTTTCCAGCTCTCTGGGGCAATTTTAGAAATTTTGGTGTCATTATCCAGAAAGAAGAATTCTTTGGCTGTAAATATAAGAACCACAAATTAGTAGAAAATAACTGTAATCTGACATTGATACTATAACCATGATTATTGTGATATTAAACAGCAAAGCTTTGGGGAAAAAATAGTAAATATATATCTGTGGGAACAGATTTTAAAGTAGAAATGACATTAGCACACACTATTGTCATTGTAGGCAAGGCCAAAGTAGAAGTGCTCCACCATTTTTGAATGGGCAATAATCATATCAAACACATCCCCTCCTCTAGTCTTGACATCACACTTGACTAGGATGGTCTGTCCATTTGGCATAATCACTCTCACGTCCCTTTGTGTTGAACATGATTTCCCTTTCCTTGACTACAGAAAGAAAAGACAGCAGACAGGAAAAGAAACAAAAAAGGAAGTGGATGACTGACACAACAGACATCACCAAACGATCTACTATTAAGTAACGTGTATTCGACGGTGTATTGTTGTTAATGAGAATCAAATTGAGAATCAAACTCACCACAATGGAACTTGGTAGCTCTAAAGTAATAAATGGCTCATCCAAAATTCGAACAAACTCCGGGCCGAAGTTCTACGAAAGAGACACAGCATCTTATTGATGTCATTTTTGCACTTTAATAATAATATTCATTCATTCATTCATTGTCTGCCGCTTATCCGAACTACACTCGGGTCATGGGGAGCCTGTGCCTATCTCAGGCATCATTGGGCATCAAGGCAGGATACACCCTGGATGGAGTGCCAACCCATCACAGGGCACACACACACAGAACAATTTAGAGATGCCAATCAACCTACCATGCATGTCTTTGGACTGGGGGAGGAAACCGGAGCACCCGGAGGAAGCCCCCGAGGCACGGGGAGAACATGCAAACTCCACACACACGGCAGAGGCGGGAATCAAACCCCCAACCCTGGAGGTGTGAGGCAAACGTGCTAACCACTAAGCCACCGTGCCCCCCTAATAATAATAATAATAATAATAATAATAATAATAATAATAATAATAATAATAATAATAATAATAATAATAATAATAATAATAATAATAATAATAATAATAATAATAATAAATAAATAAATAAATAAATAAATAAAATCATATGGGCTAGGACATTCTGTATGGCTAGTCTTTTCATCTAGGCTATTCCAGATCACTAAGCTGCTTTACAGAAATCAAGGTCTAGATCTTGATCACTAATGTGACAATGGCAAGTAAAAACTCTCTGAGAAGAAAGGAGAAAGAAACCTTGAGAAAAACCAGACCCAAAGAAGAAAACTATTATTTTCTGTGTGACAATGTGTTGGGAGATTTGGGTAATTACAGTAAACTGTATACAGTGAAAAGGGAAAGTATGAAATGCATCAAAATTCCTATAATTCCAATAGTCATGGCTGGAAAAATCCCAAAACAGGCAAGTATACAACAAGAATCGTAATCTAATGGTAATCTAATTTACAATAAGAATCAAAATCTGAGTAAGATTAAGATGACAAAACAGGAAGAAAAGGGGTTAACAAATAAGGCAACAGAGACATCAAGAAGACTTTTTTTTATTCTTAACTAGAAAGCAGTTCACCTTGACCTTTCTTTCACTGAGACTGAGTGAAGAGACAAATGACTGATCTGATCTGTCATTTAGCTGCCTTTGGATGTCAAGTAATGCACTGCTGGTGCTTCCTCTGTGATGGAAGGAATGGGAGATTCTAGGACATAAACAGACTTACAGTTACTTCACTGACTTCACATAATGCCAAGTGTAATATCCAGTATTTGGTTTGTAAGAGAGCCATTAATCAGGTAGGTTAAAATTACATCAAGACTGATGTGGTGGACTTATACAGTGGACTATTTACCTGCTATTTTCAGCCTGGTTTGTGTGGGATGGTGAACTGACTGCTTTTGGGATGCAAGCAGAATTCTCAGTGTAACCTCCTATTGCAAAGTAGATCTTATTCTATATTATTTATTTAATATATTTTTAGTTTTGATTTAGGATAAGCCAAACAAACAGAGTCTTACCTCGAAGCTTGTGCCTAATCATCTGACTCCTATCTGTTATTGATCTGTTAGCCAACACATTCTCTGCCTAGAAAACACAACATTAACATTTTATTATAAAACATAGATCTATCTCGCTTCATTACTAAATAACCTGTAAATTTCCAATTTGAGAGTATCTGCATCAGGATATTACTGTAGTTTAATGTAAATAATTGGAAGATTATTACAGCAACTACAAAACTGCTGTGTCTGTAGCTGCTTAAGGAGGTATATGTTACTTAATGTAAGATGAAGTTTGATTTGAGACACTCACACAAAAAAACTAAAAAATAGAAAGAATCAAACATGACAGGGAATGCTATTAGAAGAAATGTGGCTTGAAACAAAGCAGAGTTAATGTTTATTATTATTTTTGTATAACAGACTTTCCTCTCATCTTGCAAATCGATTAAAGACCACTAAAGACCATCATGTCATACTTTTTTATCTCTGGAGACTTTTCCGTGTTTAACTTTACATCTTTACCTATGACTCCTTACAAAACGCATATCAACAATTACACACATTTTTGTAATCTGTTTATGTATCAGCAGACACACAACAATAAACTGATCCAGACAGGAGACCAGCTGATACCAGACAAACAAAACAAAGTTTTCGCTTGGTGAAAGCACACTTACTGGGTGCTGTAGAACATCCTGGACCAGCTGCTTCATGGTTCTCTCTGGAGGAGGAAGAAGAGCATTGTTTTGGTGCTGCTCACATTTCTGCAGCACCCCTTGTAGATTCGGACGTCGATGAGACTCTTCTTCACACATGCTTAGTAGAAGGCTGTTCAAGTGGTCAGTAAGCTGGACAGACTTCAGGACAGAAGAGCATTAGTAGTAGGAATAATGTCATTCAAATAGGTTTAGAATTTGGAAACCATAGCATTTTTTCACCAGAAATTAAAGCTACACATCAAAGAATGAATGAAATATTGGCAGCTCACCTGATTTGGAGGAAGCTGATAATCAACAGTCCAGTACAGAGTCATTCCCAGAGAGTAAATTAGCATCTAGAAACAAAAACCCCCTTTGGAGTAAATCATGAAGTACAAAGAAATCATGCAAACTCTGCACGCACAGGGTGGAGGTTAGAATCACAGAAATGACAAAAAAAATGACCAATAATATACCTTTGGTTTAAGCAAAAGAGACACGTTGCCCAACATTCTTATTATAACATTTAATGTCATGGCTAGTCACTGCACATATATCCATAACTCTGCCACGTCTGTCTTGTTATAGCTAGATATGGTATAATGTTTTAGATCTGACTTTCCTAAAAAGGTTTCCCAGCCTGGAACTTTGGCTTATCCTCTGGGAGACTATCACATCCTGGATAGCTCACCTTCTCTACAGCCTCTTTGCTGGAAGAAGACTGAGCCACTGTCATCTCAGGAGAGGTGAAGGAGGCCACGTTGTCAGTGCGGCCACAGGTTTTGAAGGCAACGCTGCCACTAGGTGAGATTAGAATGGAGCCTGGGCTAATAACACTGCACAGGTTACCAGGACCTGGAGAGTTTAAGACAGTAAACAACAGCAGGGGTATAGTTGGTGGCTAATCTTGGTATGCTCAAGAATGTAGGGTGTCAAGAAGGTAGGGCAGTGCATTAATAATTGTATTGTTTTCCTGTAATGAGATGATCCAATAATAAAGCCTAATTTAGGGTTGCTAAGTGGCACTAACCCAATGAGTTTATCAGACAAAGTAAGTAAGGTAAGTAATTTTAAGGTAAGGTAAGTAATTTTTTTTATCCTATTATATGTACTGTTTAGTCATTTTATGCAAGTCGTTATGTAGAAAAATATGCATTCAAATTTGTAAATCTTCATGTGCATCCTAGTACCTTTATCTGAGATGCTTGTTAGGGTTTCTGCTGCAGTAATGAGAATTGCCCACACCTCATCCTCGTCCAGAGCAGACCCTCGGACCTCCAGCACCTCTAACAGGCTCACAAAAGTACTCATCCTTTCTGCAAACGTGGATTAATTGCTGGAACAGATTTATCTAGACTAAAAATCATAAATGTTGTTTAGTCTGAGCTAGAAACCTTAATCTAGCCATGGGGGTCACAGTCCAGTGACTTCTGTGCCGGTCCCAAGCCCGGATAAATAGAGAGGGTTGCGTCAGGAAGGGCATCCGGCGTAAAACGTTGCCAAATTTAACCATGCGAATCGTCAGTACGAATTTCATACCGGATCGGTCGAGGCCCGGGTTAACAACGACCGCCATCGGCGCCGTTGACCTACAGGGCGCCGGTGGAAATTGGGCTACTGTTGGTCGAAGAAGTAGAGGAGGGAGGAGAGTGCGCAGACAGAGAGAGAAGAGGAAAGGTAAGAGTGTAGGACTGAGAATAGGAACTCTGAATGTTGGTACTATGACAGGGAAAGGTAGAGAGCTGGCTGATGTGATGGAGAGAAGGAAGGTGGATATACTGTGTGTACAGGAGACCAGGTGGAAGGGTAGCAAGGCTCGTAGTATAGGAGCAGGATTCAAGCTGTTTTATTATGGTGTGGATAGTAAGAGAAATGGGGTAGGTGTGGTCCTGAAGGAGGAGTTTGTGAGGAATGTCCTGGAGGTGAAGAGAGTGTCAGACAGGGTGATGAGTCTGAAGTTAGAGATTGAAGGGGTGATGTTGAATGTTGTTAGTGGTTATGCCCCACAGGTAGGTTGTGAGTTAGAGGAGAAAGAGAGATTCTGGAGTGAATTAGATGAGGTGATGGAGAGTATTCCCACGGGTGAGAGAGTGGTGATAGGAGCGGATTTTAATGGACATGTTGGCGAGGGGAACACAGGTGATGAGGAGGTGATGGGCAAGTTTGGAGTTAAGGAAAGGAACCTTGAAGGACAGATGGTAGTGGACTTTGCTAAGAGGATGGACATGGGTGTGGTTAACACTTATTTTCAGAAGAGGGAGGAGCATAGAGTGACTTACAAGAGTGGAGGTAGGAGAACACAGGTAGACTACATTCTATGTAGAAGAGGCAATCTGAAAGAGATTAGTGACTGTAAAGTGGTAGTGGGAGAGAGTGTAGCCAGACAGCATAGGATGGTGGTGTGTAGGATGACTTTGATGGTCTGTAAGACGAAGAGGTCAAAGATAGAGAAGAAAACCAAGTGGTGGAAGCTGAAAAAGGAGGAATGTTGTGAGGAATTTAGACAGAAGTTGAGGCAGGCTCTGGGTGGTCAGGTAGTGCTGCCAGATGACTGGGAAACTACAGCAGAAGTGATCAGGGAGACAGGGAGAAAGGTGCTGGGTGTGTCATCTGGAAGGAGGAAAGAAGATAAGGAGACTTGGTGGTGGAATGAGGAAGTTCAGGATAGTATCCAGAGGAAGAGGTTAGCCAAGAAGAAGTGGGACATGGACAGGACTGAAGAGAATAGACAGGAATACAAGGAGTTACAGCGCAGAGTGAAGAGGGAGGTGTCTAAGGCCAAGCAGAAGGCATATGACGAGCTGTACACTAGGTTAGACACTAGAGAAGGAGAGAAGGACTTGTACAGGTTAGCTAGGCAGAGGGATCGAGATGGGAAGGATGTGCAGCAAGTTAGAGTTATTAAGGATAGAGATGGAAGGGTGCTCACAAGTGAGGAGAGTGTACAGAGGAGATGGAAGGAGTACTTTGAGGAGCTGATGAATGAGGAAAATGAGAGGGAAAAAAGAGTAGAAGGGGTGAACTCTGTGGAACAGAAAGTAGATAAGATTAGAAAGGATGAAGTCAGGAAGGCTTTGAAGAGGATGAAAAGTGGGAAGGCAGTTGGTCCTGATGACATTCCGGTGGAGGTCTGGAAGTGTCTGGGAGAGGCAGCAGTGGAATTTTTAGCTAATTTGTTCAACAGGGTTTTAGAGAGTGAGAGGATGCCTGAGGAATGGAGAAGAAGTGTGTTAGTGCCGATCTTTAAGAATAAGGGTGACGTGCAGAGTTGCAGTAACTATAGGGGGATAAAGTTGATGAGCCATACAATGAAGGTATGGGAAAGAGTAGTGGAAGCTAGGTTAAGGAAGGTAGTGGACATTTGTGAGCAGCAGTATGGCTTCATGCCCAGAAAGAGCACAACGGATGCAATTTTTGCTCTGAGGATTTTGATGGAGAAGTATAGGGATGGTCAGAAGGAGTTGCACTGTGTGTTTGTAGACTTGGAGAAAGCATATGACAGGGTGCCAAGAGAAGAGCTGTGGTACTGTATGAGGAAGTCAGGAGTAGCGGAGAAGTATGTCAGAGTGGTGCAGGACATGTATGAGAGGAGCAGGACAGTGGTGAGGTGTGCTGTAGGTCAGACAGAGGAGTTCAATGTGGAGGTGGGACTGCATCAGGGATCGGCTCTGAGCCCCTTCCTGTTTGCTATAGTGATGGACCAGTTGTCAGAGGAGGTCAGACAGGAGTCTCCTTGGACAATGATGTTTGCAGATGACATTGTGATCTGTAGTGAGAGCAGGGAGCAGGTGGAGGAAAACCTGGAGAGGTGGAGGTTTGCGCTGGAGAGAAGAGGAATGAAGGTCAGTCGTAGTAAGACTGAGTACATGTGTGTGAATGAAAGGGAGGGAAGTGGAACAGTAAGGTTACAGGGTGAAGAGGTGAAGAAGGTACAGGAGTTTAAGTACTTGGGGTCAACAGTCCAGAGTAATGGAGAGTGTGGGAAAGAGGTAAAGAAGCGAGTGCAGGCAGGTTGGAATGGGTGGAGAAAGGTGTCGGGAGTTCTGTGTGATCAGAAAATATCAGCGAGAATCAAGGGGAAGGTGTACAGGACAGTGGTGAGACCGGCCATGCTGTATGGTTTAGAGACAGTGTCACTGAGGAAGAGACAGGAGTCAGAGCTAGAGGTAGCAGAGCTGAAGATGTTGAGGTTCTCTTTGGGAGTGACAAGATTGGACAGGATTAGGAATGAGTACATCAGAGGGACAGCTCATGTTGGACGTTTGGGGGACAAGGTTAGGGAGGCCAGATTAAGATGGTTTGGACATGTTCAGAGGAGGGAGAGTGAGTATATTGGTAGGAGAATGTTGGACATGGGGCTGCCAGGCAGGAGGCAAAGAGGAAGGCCAAAGAGGAGGTATATGGATGTAATAAATGAGGATATGAAGCTAGTGGGTGCAAGTGTTGAGGATGCAGAAGATAGGGATAGGTGGAGAGAGATGATTCGCTGTGGCGACCCCTGAAGGGAAAAGCCGAAAGAAGAAGAAGAAGTCTGAGCTAGAAACCTTCCTTATCTAACATATTCAATAATAAAAAGGTTTAATTTCTTTAGTTATTGATATAGTTGTAAGTAGTTGTAGACTTACTTCTATATTGTAATGTCCATGTATACTTCTTTCAGAAGAAGATAAATAAATATATCATTTAAATAAATGATACAAAACACATTTCATATTTTAAGAGGGCACCCCAAAGCTGGATGTTCCCGTTTAAAACACATTTTAAACACATTTATTTCAATCTATAATAAGAAAAGTGTCCGGAAATTACTGACTACAAAAAAAAAAAAAAAAAAAAAAAATATATATATATATATAAATAAAATACGATTATTACACTCACAAGTGATGTTTTCTGTTGTAGGTCCTTCAGGTTGTCTGGGAAGTAATCCTCTCAAGCGTGCAGTGAAGTAAATCTCACATACTTTCTGGTATGAACTACTTATAAAGATTTCACCAAAATTCTCTTCTTATGGATAAAATAATCTTATGAAAATCTTATGAATTAATCATGCTTTAGCCTTAAAGCATGTGTGGGTGTGTATGATTTCTTCATTGCCTTATTCATTGCCTGTTTCTTATTAATATGCTGGAAACGTTCTTTATTCGTTCGTTCTGTTCTTAGATACACAGACATAAGAACTTAATTGTATTACCAGTGAGGCCAATCCAATCAGAGAGGCAAGGCTCTAGCGTGGGTGTGTTTGGTAATCTGACCAAACACCTTCCTGTGAATTCCAGCAGTGTGGCATTTCCATAAGCTTTACAAAACATTTTCCTAATAACCTACAGTCTTAAAAAAGAAATTGATGTATTGTAGAAAGTGCAGTTAGGAGAAGGGAGGGGGGTCAAAGAATGGGAAAAATAAATCTAGTGTGGAAAATGTTGTTTAATTTGCATCCCTTGCTGGAAAATCCAGCCTGGTATGACTATATACCATCCAAAACAGCTGGTAACTGCTGGTAGAAATGAAACTCAGGGGCTTTTCACACCTGAAATAGTGCATCTTGTGTATGAGTTCACACTGCTCATACTTTACCCAGGTTGAACAATTAATCCCGGCTATTCATAACCTGACGTTTCACACTGTACATTCTTAACCCTCTTTGTGCTGTCAGCAACCCTGACTGGATAATACAGCATGCAACCGCTTTAAATAATGGCTTGTAATTTGCATCAATGAGAAGAAAACATGTTGCCACATAAATACTCTTTGGCTGATTTAAGCTCACTGAGATGCATGAAATGTGAGAAAACAAAGATAAAATTCTTTTCTGACCATAACCATATATGAAAAAAAAATCTGTCTTCAGTGGGCACCAATTTTTCCCCTCAGCGCTGTTTACACTGCACACTTCTATTGTACACGTTTAGCTATGTAGGATTAATACTGTAAAAGTTTCGGAGCAAAAGTATGCTACTCTGTCATTTAAAGAAAAGCACACACTACTTGAGACAATGTATTTATCAGTTCAGTGAAGAAATAAGAAGGCTAGATAATAGCAAAAGATGATCTACCAGTTTGACTGGCTCGCCCTGTGTTTTGGCAGCTGGTCAGACCAAACTGGATTTTTTTAAGCAGGGTTGACCGTATTATCTCGCAACTGCCACTCTGCCCTTTTACTGCAGTATTTAGTATGCCTATGCTACAAATCTTTGCCTAGTATCTGTGAATTATGGGATTTATGTCCCAATTACCAACTCCTGGACACTTTACTGCAGAATCTAACCATGAACTGCGCTCTTCAGAAGCTGGATGTATATGTTATAATATATATATATATATATATATATATATATATATATATATACACATATACATATTGTAATGTGTATATATATATATATATATATATAATATATATATATATATATTTTTTTTTTTTTTTTTTTTTTTTTTTTTTCCAGAAGTTTAGAATTTGAAAAACAAATATAAAAACCATGCATTGAAGTGTTACTTTACATGCATTTATTTTACAAGTATCTTTATAGTGATACCTTAAAGATACATTATATTACTGTGGATGGTACCACTTAGAAACCTTGAAGATGGCTTTAGACTGCAAATGATATGAGCAGTTTTATGCTCAAGTCTCCAACAGTGAACAGCTGAATAAAGCAATTGAACTTTTTTATTTTATTTTTTTTACCATATATAAAGATGAAGATGAGTTTCCTTTTGAGTCTGGTTCCTCTCAAAATTTCTTCCTCATATCATCTCAGGGAGTTTTTCCTTGTCACGTCTGCCCATGGCTTGCCCATTAGGGACAAATTTATGAATTTTAAAATGTATATCTGGAATGTACCCAGATCAGGCATAACATTATGAGCAGTGAGAGGTGAAGTGAATAACACTGATTATCTCCTCATCATGGCACCCGTTAGTGGGTGGGATATATTAGGCAGCAAGTGAACATTTTGTCCTCAAAGTTGATGTGTTAGAAGCAGGAAAAATGGGCAGCGTAAAGATTTGAGCGAGTTTGACAAGGGCCTTTGGCTAGACGTATCTCCAAAACTGCAGCTCTTGTGAGCTGTTCCTGTTCTGCAGTGGTCAATATCTATCAAAAAATTGGTCCAAGGAAGGAACAGTGGTGAACCAGCGACAGGTTCACGGACGGCCAAGGCTCATAAATGTACATGGAGAGTGAAGGCTGGCCCGTGTGATCCGATCCAACAGACGAGCTACTTTTGCTCAAATTGCTGAAGAAGTCAATGCATTTTCTGATAGAAAAGTGTCAGAATACACGGTGCATGACGGGTCAGGGCTGTTTTCGCAGCAAAAGGGAGACCAACACAGTATTAGGCAGGTAGTCATAATGTTATACCTGGTCGATGTAAACATTTCTGGAAAGCTTTTTAAAAAAGTACACATGTGAACAGGGCTTAATTAAAAAATCAACAATGATATTTAAAGTATTACTGAAAAATTTGCATCAACAGAGTTGCTGAATGAAAATCCCAATCCACATACATTATAGTTTGTCTCAAATAAATGTCACCAATATCAACTGATATTCTTTTCTGTCTTCTTCTTTAATGTTTTAGACACAATATTGCACAAAGGGTACATCATTCAATCAACAATTACTGTAGGGTCTGTACATTTTCAATTTTCCATGTTAGGACAATCTTAGAATGAAAACGGTCTGTATTCATGAAGCTTTAACATGGTAACTATTATTTTAATAAGAAGGATATTACCAAGGAATTTACCAAAATGTTTATTATTGCTGAATTTACATTAGACTTTATACTGAAGAATGGCATAAAACAAGATAAAAAAACAACAAAGAAAAGGAATGTAGACTCCAATAAACAAAGATTATTCAAAAGTGTTGAGTGTCTTAAATTTATATGCAAATGTATGCATAATCAAACAGACAATTGCATAAATAAATGTACGTTTCTGAAAGTTCCAATACAAAAAAAAAAAAACATCAGCTGATTACATCTATTCTTCTGTCTACTGTTTTCTAAAATTAACCCACCTGTTACATTTACAGTCGCAACAGTGCCAAGCATGGGCGCAAAAGCACAGAAACTGCTTACGTCACCACCACGCATGATTGGATGACGTTTTACGCAAGTCTCAGATCCTGGCCTGGGGAAGGAAGGAAACGCAGCGGGCTTCAGGGTTTGCGGCTGAAAGCGGAAAATAGCTGGAATACTACATTGTTTCCTTGTGTCTGTCCAGAGAAGCAATAGAGAAGCGGACCTTCTTTAATATCTTTGAGAGTGTAAGTAGGCATGGTATGTTTTTCAGGACTTTGTTTTGGCGAAGGGTATTAAGCTCCGTTGTTGCAGTAGACATAGGCTGAATCCCAAATGGCTCCTTATTTCCTATATAAGTGCACTATACCAGGTTTCAAATAATGGCTTCTGCACTCATAGTGCACGAGTTGTAAGTCCATGAGGAGGCTATTTGGAATTGGGCCACTGTAAAACGTTGTAACCTGGCGGTTTAGCCAAACAGGCTCGAAAGTGTCAAAATGTGCTGTACAGCCTCTGTCTCCCGCTAACGTTAACGTAAAGTAGCACAAAATGAGGAACTTTACACGTCCATATCCAGTATTTTTGTCTTTGTTTTGTTCATTTGCTCAAGGCGTTGCGAGTCAGAACTCAAGAGTTTATCCCCAACATGGCTACTAATCTGCTAAATGGTAGTTATTTAGTAACGGAATGTAACGTTACATTTTGTGTTACAGTTGGGCAGAGTGAAAATTGGGGTAAGTCTGTACACTGCCCAAATGCTAAAGTAGACAGAAGACAAGGACAACAAGAAATCAAGAGCAAAACAGGCCACCTGAGAGCTCTCTGGCCAGCTAGGGATGTCAAATGTACACACAACTTGAGGTTGTGCTTCATTTTTATACGAACACGAACTGCAGTTATGTATACACTTTATTCGTCTCGTTGTTTGCAAGAGCATTGAAAAAGTTGACAACATTATACCTGAGTTTTTGATGTTACTCAAGTGTATCTGCTTGATTTTCACATTTTAAAGGCATTCAGTGGCAAAAGACAGTAGTGTCAGCATTGTAGACTGGCAGAAAATTTCCCTTCATTCATGTAGGCCTGCAGATTCCCAATGGGACACCAGTATATCAGGGAACCAAGCACACTGGGCATGTTTCCTGTGTCTGAATCCAAGCGTGATCCTGTCCTCCTGCAGCATTTGTCTGGTTTCACTTGACTCTATTAAACCCCAGTACCTTTGCATGCATCTTACATCAATAAAAACCTGATTTAAAAAAAAAAAAAAAAAAAAAAAAAATATATATATATATATATATATATATATATATATATATATATATATATATATATATATATATATATATATATATATATATATATATATTGGTGTAATTATGCACAGTAAGACATAACTCTTCTGTGTCCCACAACATTCCCCTCCCACTCATGCTACATGTGTGTTGTGGAAACTAATCATGCCATCGTTGGCTAAAACACTTGCACAGGTTAGTTTCATTCCTGAACAAGTGCGGACCCGAGTACATTCACATCCACAGGAATCGCAGCACAGTTCCAGCGCAACCGAGCTGGCACCTCTTTCTACATGTAGTCTTGGGTTTGATACCACCGCGCACTTGACAGCTTTCACTTTACTGTTTTTTTTTTTAATGCAAAACATGCTCTGTTTCATACCAAACTGACAGCGTGAAAGCCTCCTCATTACTCTTGCATCTAAGGGTAGTGTGTGTTTTTGGGAGGAAACCAGAGATCATTGAGTGAACCTCCACACAGAATATTAATGAATGCAAATCTGTGCAAGAGCAGTGCTACCTACCATAGTCTTAATTGTCTTAAGAGACTATATCACATCAATTTAGACATAGCATAGTTTTTTACAACCAGGCTAAAGTGTTTTCAAAACATGGTTAAAGGATGTCTTTGCACCTTTTGGAATCCCTGGTCGCAGCACACTGTGTGACTGGGACTGTAATGCTAGCACAGTGTAGTACTTTACATTACATATTGCAATACAGTTTTCTCCCTGAAAATCATGTGATCTTATTGCGATGATTTGAGTGTTAAAGTTGGCCTGCTGTCAGTGGAGTGAAATGAAGATTTCATGGACGTATTGTTTGTTTCTGATATTTATTCTGTAATTATTAGATGCTTTTTATTTGAAGTGACTTAAAGATAAGGTTGAATCAAATCAGAGCTGTTAGAGGAACGTTTTTGCACAATGTCCAAGTAAGAAGAGAGTGAGAGAGAAAGAGAGAGAGAAGGAGTGCCACAAGTAACCACAATAAAGACAATAGGCTGTAACTGTTAGTAACTCTGATTTACCTTAAAAGGTAACAGAACAGCAAGTACGCTTACACACACACACACCCCCACACACCCCACACACACACACACACACACACATTTGCATTCAGAAGAAGAGATGATGTTTTAGTGTTCTGAAACACTAGTCTTCTGGCTTTTCTGTGACAAATTCTAAAACTCTCGCCTTAGTGTCAGATGTGCACATGTACCACCTATGATGTCCCTGGACCGGATGAAACCTCTCTATTGAGATTTTGCGTGCTTTGGACGTCATCACAGAGCTACACACATTCAGCCAAAGTCTTCTGCAGACATAAGTACAGCTATCGTAGACTGCATATGTGTCTTCACTGGTAGGAGTTTGAAACAAGAATCCCATGCTTGCAATTTCACCAATTCGAGTAGCCAGACACATGCAGGCCAATGTATTGTTTTCTGGTACATTTTTATACAGTTACATTGACAGCATAGGAATTTAAATGCACTCATTTCTGCATAGATGTATGTGCTGTGATGTTTCCCTTACTGAACTCCTGCAAGTCTGGATTTAGGGGCAGTGTTGAAAGGGATGGGGGGACGGGGAGGAAAACATTACATTAACATTTACATGACTTCAGTTGGGTGAAGGAATGTGAAAAACCAGGTTTTGTATTACATAATATTACTTGCTTATAATGTATTGGTATTATAATGCATCATTATATATTGGGATTTTGTTAAAACCAGTACACAGAAGCTTTCAACTTGCATTTAGAAAGATGTTTTGTTACTTCTAGCTTGACAGTGAAAGACCTGGGTGTTATATAAGATAGCATATTGTCTTTTGAAAATCATATCACCCATATTAAAAAAACAGCCTTAAGTTGTCTTTATTTTCTATCTTTGCATATCCCATCCTGTGGGATTGGGGTCAGAGCGGAGGGTCAGCCATGATGCAGTGCCCCTGGAGCAGGGTGGGTTGGGGGCCTTGCTCAGTAGCCTAACAGTGACAGCTTGGGGCAGTGTTGTGGCTCGAACACCGATCTTCAGGTCAATGACCCAGAGCCTCAACCACTTGAGCTACCACCGCCACAAAAAAAGCCTTCTTTCACCCTAGAACTTTTGCCAAGCTAAGAAACATCTTATCTGTATCTGATGCAGAAAATCTAGTTCATGCATTTATGACCTCCAGACTAGACTATTGTAATGCGTTACTAGATCGTTGTCTTGCTTCTTCAATAAACAAGCTACAGTTAGTCCAAAATGGAGCCTGTAGAGTTCTTAATAGGTCAGGAAAATATGATCATAATCTGATAAACTGATTTTTCCCCCCTACAAAGTATGTACAAAGTATTAGAACAAAACCTCCAAAACTCTCAATTGTTATTGTCGTGGCAGCCATTTTAGTACTTGGTGACATGACGCACACCCTTTTTTAGAAAACAAAGTACACAAATGAATGAAGTTTTTTGTATAAAGCACATTTGATATTGACTAGGAAACGGCTTCTGCTTCCTGTATCTTTTTGGGACCATGCTGCCCTTCTAAATTTTCTGCGCTATACAGTACAATGCATAGTGTGTGGTATGGCGTTTGGGTTGAAGGTTATTCACTAACAGACTGTACCATTGTTGTTAAATTAATATTAAACGAAATATGGTTAATGCCTTATAGGTGACTTTTTCATCAAGCCGTGCTGGCACAGAGAACGCAAGCTGGACCAACAAACAGAGTAACGTCTGGTTGATGAAACAGATTGGGATGCCATGTGTTTCGCTTTCACACATTTATTAAAAATAGCTTTTTTGTGCTATACTGTATCTCTGTGCAGAACAGAAATTCCTCACTGTCCAAATAATCACATCATCAGTATTTCTACCATGTTTATTAAACACTGTGCTCTGTGTAGGTCTTGCTTGGGAATGATCGTGTAGTGTGAACTCCCTTATGTTCTCCGGAGAACTGATCACAAGCGATCAGAGTCAAGAGTCAGCCATTCTGAGGCTCTAGCACGGAGATTCATCCCTCTTTTGAAATTTGCATGCAGAACCCTCCAACAGAGGGATTAGCTGTTCATCAAAGGCCCCAAGTAAATCCACATGTAGAAAACTACAAATGTGAAAACATTCAAAGAATGCATGAGATCCCCCTTTTTTTTTTTTTTTATAAGCATATTGAATATTTCATTTTTGAGTTTTTTTTATTATACTTTTCTATAGTTCATTGATCTTATTTTAAGACACTGCATTTTTTTCTCTTCCAGATCTGGAGTCGTGGGAACTATTTGAATGCCCAGCACACAGTTAACACCGTGAGTGTATCACCATGAACAGGAATAAGCGTGAGAAAGAGTATTACAGTATAGATGTCGGCGATTCCACCTTCACTGTCCTGAAGCGTTACCAGAATTTAAGACCCATTGGCTCTGGCGCACAAGGCATTGTCTGGTAAGCCAGTTTCATGCACACAATCAGTACGATGGAAAAAAAGTCCTGTTGAAAGCACTCGCAAACAATCACTGTTTTTTTCCCCCCTCAATAATAGCTCTGCATATGACCACATCTTGGAGAGAAATGTTGCTATTAAGAAGCTCAGTCGACCCTTTCAAAACCAGACCCATGCCAAACGGGCGTACCGAGAACTGGTGCTCATGAAGTGCGTCAACCACAAGAATGTAAGCACCGCCTTTTTAGCGTTCTTTGTTTGTCTATGTTAACATGCAACTGTGTGTAACATGGATACAGTATACAGATGCTTACAGATCTATAACTGAATTATTAATTCAGTCTTGAAAGATCTAAAAGCGTTTGTACATGCATGCGTTTTTTATGCCTTAATATATGCCTTATATTACATAATGTAATATCATCAAATAAACATTATTAACTGCCATTATTTATTCCGCTTTTTTTTTTTTTACTAGCTTTATTGATCTAGATGTAAAAGTGCACGTTATCGATTTATTATTGCTGCTATGGATTAAATGAGAGGAATCCATTAGGCTTTAAGAAAGGCATGAAATGTAGCATTTTAAAGAATGTCACAATTTCTTTAATCTCCTTGTGTTTCGCAGATAATTGGCCTCCTAAACGTTTTCACGCCACAGAAAACACTTGAAGAGTTTCAAGATGTGTGAGTTTTGTGTTATTTCTGACTATGGGAGAGTTTATATCGTGAGCCAGTTTGTTCCTGTTTTAACAAATGAATACATCTGCATATAGATTTTGCCTCTATCTGCCCGTCTCGGCAGGAACGATATAATTGGCGCATTCATATGTTTTGTCGCTGATGTGTGTGGGGAAAAAATAGTTTTTGTTCAAAATGGTCTGCTCCAGTGTGCTGCATACTACAAAATGATTGGTAATTTAAATGCATATGTAATATTTCAAGCTGGTGCTTGTTAAGGCCTTCTGCACTGTTTGGAGCCACTACTTCTGGACTAGCTTAGAAGTCTTATGTTCCTCATCTAGAGACTTCCCAACACTGTTTCTCTGTTGACTTGAACATAGGTTTGGGGTCATTGTCTTGATTAAAAGATCTAATCTACTGCCAAATCTTGAACAAAACATCCCCAAAACAATGTGGAGTCTGATCAGGATTTTGTTTTGCACTTTTTTTCCTAACCCTTTTTGTCTTATCTGGTCATGATTTCATTTGTAGTTCAGGTGCTGCAATATGTTTTTTTTTTTTATGGCTTTGGTTAGTGAATTGTTTATCTTTTTTATTTATTTTTTGCACATTTTTCCCTATTGTCTTAAGGGTGCCAATAATTGTGGGATGAACGGTATGCTTTTTGTAATATTTCTCTTGTAAGGCACACATTTGTGTAAGCAACAATATGTAAAGGATAAGTGTGTGTGTGTGTGTGTGTGTGTGTGTGTGTGTGTGTGTATCTGCAGTTACCTGGTCATGGAGCTGATGGATGCTAACCTGTGCCAGGTGATTCAGATGGAGCTGGACCACGAGCGACTCTCCTATCTGCTTTACCAGATGCTCTGTGGCATCAAACATCTGCATGCAGCTGGCATTATACACAGGGTGAGCTCATTTCACGCTGAGTGCTTGTCTCATTAGTATTTCAATGCAGTTACCTCCAGTAGGGATTCAAAAGCTTGAGTCAACTATTAAGAATTGATTATACAGCTGCTTAAAAAAGATGTACATTTTATAAAGATGATGCATCACTGGTATATTGTTTTAAGCTTAATAAATTAAAAAAAAAGTCCCAATTATAACATGAACAATAATCATTTAGCCAGCAGGACTGACTGAATGAATCAGTAATAATTTCCCCACTGATGTTCCCCATGAACAGAGATTGGTGGAGTGAAGAGTGTGAGTGACCTTTACTGCAGGTGTAGAGACAGAGGCTGCTAGTAAACAGAAAATTCATTTCCTATTGTAAACGTATAACAATTCTTTTAAAGTACTCAAATATAGGTTTGGTTTTGTAGAAGGTGGTGGTGTGTCTTTCAGTGAAATCTTTCAGTCAATTCCTTTATATTGTAATGAAGACTACCAGTACACTACGGTCCTGGTAGTTAGTCTACGCGACTGGTATTGGGTCCTGTGTAGACTTTTAAACACATCCTGTGTAACTGAAACACTTAATAATTCTACTTGTCTAATTTGTATACAGAAGAGTATATGCTCTCCTAAAGCCATGCTCTCTCACCCCTCCTGTAGGACCTGAAGCCAAGCAACATTGTGGTGAAGTCAGATTGCACGTTGAAGATCCTGGATTTTGGCTTGGCTCGCACAGCTGCCACCGGCCTCCTCATGACCCCCTATGTTGTGACACGTTACTACCGTGCACCAGAGGTTATACTAGGGATGGGCTACCAGGCCAATGGTGAGTGCCACTCTTAGTGGC
>JAUCMX010000012.1:4185372-4292872 GCA_033459395.1 Hemibagrus guttatus | reverse complement strand
GAACTTTACAATAAAGGCAGCAACTAGAAAATAAACATATTAAAGCAAACACCAACATAACATTAAATAAATAAATGACAGATTATTAATAAAATTAAACCATAATAAGGGGTCATTTACATGAACACTCACCTTAACTGAGGTAAGTGAGGCCTGCAGTTCTTTGGATGATGATGTGGGGTCTTTTGTGACCTCCTGGATGAGTTGTTGCTGCGCTCTTGGGGTAATTTTGGTCGGCCGGCCACTCCTGGGAAGGTTCTCCACTGTTCCATGTTTTCACCATTTGTAGATAATGGCTCTCACTGTGGTTTGCGGCAGTCCCAAAGCTTTAGAAATGGCTTTATAACCTTTTCCAGACTGATAGATCTCAATTACTTTCTTTCTCATTTGTTTTTGAATTTCTTTGGATCTCGGCATGATGTCTAGCGTTTGAGGATCTTTTGGTCTACTTCACTTTGTCAGGCAGGTCCTATTTAAGTGAGTTCTTGCGAACAGGTGTGGCAGTAATCAGGCCTGGGTGCGGCTAGAGAAATTGAACTCAGGTGTGATAAACCACAGTTAAGTTATGTTTTAACAGGGGGGGCAAACACTTTTTCACACAGGGCCATGTAGTTTTGGATTTTGTTTTCCCTTAATAATAAAAACCTTCATTTAAAAACTGCATAATGTGTTTACTTGTGTTATCTTTGACTAATATTTTAAATGTGTTTGATTATCTGAAACATTAAAGTGTGACAAACATGCAAAAAAAATAAGAAATCAGGAAGGGGGCCAACACTTTTTCACACCACCGTATATATGTGTGTGTGTGTGTGTGTGTGTGTGTGTGTGTGTGTGTGTGTGTGTGTGTGTATGTATGTATGTATGTATGTGTATATGTGTGTGTGTGTGTGTGTGTATATGTGTGTATATATATATATATACACACACACACATATATATGTATGTGTGTGTGTGTAATATATATATATATATATATATATATATATATATATATATCTGTATTTTTATATATATATATATATACACACACACACATTATTACACTGGTCAGGCATAACATTATGACCACTGACAGTTGAAGTGAATAACACTGATTATCTCCTCATCATGGCTGTTAGTGGGTTGGGTAAATATTATATGACAGCAAGTGAACGTTTCGATAGCTGCAGACCAGTCAGGGTGCCCATGCCCCACCGAAAGCACCAACAATAGGCACGTGAGCATCAGAACTGGACCACAGAGCAATGGAAGAAGGTGGCCTGGTCTGATGAATCGTTAACACAATGTGGATGACCGGTGTGTGCGTGTCGCTTACCGGGGAACACATGGCACCAGGATGCACTATGGGAAGAAGTCAAGCCGGCGGAAGCAGTGTCATGCTTTGGGCAATGTTCTGCTGGGAAACCTTGGGTCCTGCCATCCATGTGGATGTTACTTTGACACGTACCACCTACCTAAGCATTGTCACGGACCATGTACACTCTTTTATGGAAACGGTATTCCCTGATGGCTGTGGCCTCTTTTAGCAGGATGCAAGGCAGTATGTGCCATGCCACAAAGCGAAAATGGTTCAGGAATGGTTTGATGGGCACAACAACGATTTGAGGTGTTGACTTCGAATCCAAATTCATCTGTGGAATGTGCTGGACAAAGTCTGATCCATGGAGGCCCCACCTCACAATTTACAGTACTTAAACGATCTGATGTAAACATCTTGGTGCCAGATATCACAGCACACCTTCAGGGATCTAGTTGAGTCCACGCCTCGACGTGTCAGGGCTATTTTGGCAGCAAAAGGGGGACCAACACAATATTAGGCAGGTGGTCATAATGTTATGGCTGATTGATGTGCCATGTAGATAGATAGATGGATAGATCTATTTGTGTGTTAGAGACGAAAGGATGCCATATCATTTGATGGAAATGAAAATTATCAACCTACAGAAGGCTGAATTCAAAGACACCCCGAATATCAAAGTAAAAAAATTATGCTGAAGGCTAGTCCATTTTGCTGAAATTTCATTGCAGCAACTTAAAATGGTATTCAGTAGTTTGTATGGCTCCCACGTGTTTGTATGCATGCCTGACAACATCGGGGGATGCTCCTAATGAGACAACAGATGGTGTCCTGGGGTATTTCCTCCCAGATCTGGACCAGGGCATCACTGAGCTCCTGGACAGGCTGAGGTGCAACCGGTCAGTGTCGGATGGACTGAAACATAATGTCCCAGAGGTGTTCTATTGGATTTAGGTCAGGCGAGCATAGGGTATCATTCAGTGGTATCAATTCCTTCATCTTCCAGGAACTGCCTGCATACTCTTGCCACATGAGGCCAGGCATTGTCATGCACCAGGAGGAACCCAGGCACCAGCGTAGGGTCTGACAATAGGTCCAAGGATTTCATCCCGATACCTAATAGCAGTCAGGGTGCCATTGTCTAGCCTGTAGAGGTCTGTACGTCCCTCCATATATATGCCTTCCCAGACCATCATTGATCCACCACCAAACCAGTCATGCTGAATGATGTTACAGGTAGCATAATGTTCTTCACGGCTTCTCCAGACCCTTTCACATCTGTCACATGTGCTCAGGGTGTACCTGCTCTCATTTGTGAAAAGCACAGGGCATCAGTGGCAGACCTGCCAATTCTAGTGTTCAGTGGCAAAAGCCACTCAAGCTCCATGGTGCCAGGCAGTGAGCATACGGCTCACTAGAGGGTGTTGGGCATTCAGGCCACCCTCATGAAGTCTGTTTCTGATTGTTTGGTCAGAGACATTCACACCAGTGGCCTGTGGGAGGTCATTTTGTAGTGCTGTCAGTGCTCATCCTGTTCCTCCTTGCACAAAGGAGCAGATACCGGTCCTGCTGATGAGTTAAGGACTTTCTATGGCCCAGTCCAGCTCTCCTAGAGTAACTGCCTGTCTCCTGGAATCTCCTCCATGGTCTTGAGACTGTGCTGGGAGACCCACAAACCTTCTGGCAATGTCACGTATTGATGTGGCATCCTGGAGGATTTGGACTGCCTGTGCAACCTCTGTAGGGTCCATGTATTGCCTCATGCTACCAGTAGTCACACTGACCCTAGCCAAATGCAAAGCTAGTAAAAAAAAAAAAAAAAAAACAGCCAGAACAAGAAGTGTTTCAAATGACTCATTTTTATTATTTAAACTGAGTCTGGTCAAATCATGCAGCATCAATGTTCATTTACATAAAACAGTAGTAGAATTATCTTAAAACTTGTGTGACTGATGCTCTGCAGCCTGATGGCAGTCAGGCAAAGCCAGGCCTGCTTAGTGCCTTTTTCCGAATGCATATTTATATTGATTAGTACAATCAGGCAAAACCTTTTTCTTTGTTAGTTCTAGTATTTCAAAAACATTTTGGCCAGTGATAACTACACCAGAGAAAAGGTGTTCCATACTAATTCAGTACACTCCTGTATACACCTGGCTCACAGCATTCTAAGATCATTCTGCTAATGATTTTGTGCAGAAGCGCACACACAGAGCAGCTTTTAATGAACAGTAAAAGTCATAGCAACGCGTGAAGAGAACATGGCTTAATGCCGAGTGGCTCTGACTGCTGGCTTTGCAATGACAGGGTGTAATAGAAATCATATTTATTGAATGTTATCTTAATTGGATTTGTCATGTACTATACCTGAAACTTATTCACACATTATGGCAGACCAGCATGTTTTTGCGAGGTGAAGCCAAACCCATATTGAACCACTGAGACTGGATTTGTAATGCAGTAACAATGGTTTTTACATTACTTTTGTTTTGTTTTTTGACAAGTCTGCTTATAAACATCACATGCACGCCCAGGGTCTTAATAATGCAAGAGTTATAATAATTTTTTGAGATTATTAAATAGTTATTCTTTGTTCCAGCCTCCACCGTTGATCACAGACAAGCAGCTGGATGAGAGGGAACACACTGTGGATGAGTGGAAAGGTGTTGATTCTTATTAGCAGCTTTAGTGTTGATGAGAAATGTTGCATGTGTTGTTTTTTTTTGTTGAACTGTTCGTTTGTGTTTGTTGTCCAAACTCCATGCCCCCTAAAACCCTCTGTTTCTTTATCTGATATCAGAGCTGATATATAAAGAGGTGCTGGATTTGGAGGAGCGCTCGAAAAATGGTGTAATCCGTGGACAACCGGCTTCAGTAGGTTAGTTTAACCCCTTATATTCTGTTTGTGTCAAAATGAGCCTGTTTGTTTTTAGATTAAAATGCAGCTCAAATGCTCATTACTAATTGTTCATGTCTGAGAGAGTGAGTTGAGGTCCTTTGACAGAGGGTGACATAAGTTTTGACTAGTTATAACCAAGAGCTCCTCTCTCTTTTTATGTACATATACAAATTTCAGGCTATACATTTTCCTGTTGATACTTTTCATAAATATTGTATTACGGCATTCAAAATTAAACTGAAAAGCATTGAACGGGGCATCCAGAAAAATCACAAAACAACTGTCAAACCAAACATGGCCAGCAATTCACTAGAAAGTGAAGGGGGCAGAAATTGAAAGATGTGCTTTGGTGGTTTGCCCTGTGGATTAATTAGCATCAGGTTTGTGATCTGATAGAAAATAAGAACACAGAAGTACGGTGTCTTTCGTCAGTTAAAAAAAGTGAAAACAAATGTGTATTCTGCAAAAACAGGATGAGTTGTTCCAAGTAATAGAGCAGCATCTCATTGGTTGGGGTTAGGCTCCTAGGATCACTGCTCTTTGATACAGTTTCCCGTCTGAAAGTCTGTTTTTTCTTTGCTCTTCATAGCGCAGGTGCAGCAATGACCAGTGGCTCCCAGCACAACTCCACGTCCTCCATGTCCTCCGTGTCCACCGTCCTCGCGCTGTCCTCTGAGACAGAAAGCAGCTTGGAGACTGTGTTCTCTTCCTCCACCGGGCCACTCGGCTGCTGCAGTTGACCATCACCCTATCCTTCTCGCCTCCGTGACGTTCCTCCATCCGTTTTTTCAGACTGACTAGTTTCTTTTCGGTCAGGGGAAAAAGTCTGAGTAAAGGTGGGAGTTTTTAAAAGGCACCTTAAGAAGCTTTGACACCAAACCAGCGTTACTTCGGTTGCTTTTTTTTTTTTTGTGTATGGGGGGGAATCGATTTAGTGTCAGACTGAAGCTACCCGCTACATCTCCTCAATGCCATGTCGTTCATCTATGACGGTTGTAAATTTATAATTGAAGATGCTTTGAATTTCAAGATTGGTGTGAGTCAAGATTCTGGAAGTTCATCAGATGTGTTAAAGACTTGGCTCTTTCGTTCTGCTCCTGTTTTACAGTCGAATATGATGCATCCTGAATGAATTTCCAAAATATTTGTTTGACATGCAGATATTACTTTGGAGGCTTACTCGCATGGCTTAATGCTGAGATCAGGTCATAAAGAGAGGATTTAGTCAATTTTTTCACCATTTTACAAAAAAAAAAAAAAGATTTATAATAGACATTTTAGCATACTTATTTTGTCCTTTCTCTCTCTTTCTTTTGGTTGATTTTGCTACAGGAATTTATAGACTCAGTACACCATTTTCTTTCACATATATCTCTGTATGTGATCCATACTGTACAGGTTTTTAATGTTAAAATCAAAAAGGTAAATTAAAGATTTATTATTATTCTTTTTATTATTATTATTATTATTATTATTATTATTGTGACTACTATTATTATTATTATTATTATTATTATTATTATTGGTCTTTAGTGCTTTGTACAGCTCAGCTGTGGAGCGCTGCAAGGCCCTTGTGAGGCGACCTTGTAAGGTTTTATTGTGGATATTTGACATAAAACAATTGTGAAGCCCTATTTCCAATGTCTCAGTGACCCAGTGCATTTTGGGTATTTTGTGTCATTTGGACACTATCCTCTGGGACTTTTTTTTTTCGAGTGCACTGGGAATTTTCCAGTCAGATTTTGGTTAACGCAGGAAATGCAGCTTGATTTCAGTGGAGTGTGTTCTATGAATAGAAGTACAGATTAGAAGGAATAATTTGAAGTGGTTTATGAAAATAGTGGCGCATTCTGTAAGACTAGATAAAAAAAGTGCTTTCGCTCAGCTTTAAGCATTCATAATGTGGCATTGTTCAATACGTTACTATGAACAATGGGAAAACAGCATTAATAATCCATAAGTAATTATTATCATCAAACACAGTAATGACACTTGTGTTTAATTGATGCATTTTTTTTAGTTATAAATGCAATATAAAACACCATTACTGAATAAAATAATGCCTACAGTAATGTGGGCAACATAAATATCACCCTGATTACTCACTGGGAAAGCTGAATACCAGCATTCACTAAGTTCTAAACATGTAATAGTATGCTGACAATTATGGTTTGCTAATTTTGAATAAAGCTCTAAATCATTTTAGTTACACAGTCTCTCCAGGATTTTGCGATTTTGTGATCGCAGAAATGAATGCAAAATCAAACAAACTCCACAATGTTCAGAAGAGCTTTTGATTTTTCAAAATTACTGCGGAATTTCTACAGATTTGGGCCAAGACGCGTTGTGTGACATCATCACAACACATATTAGCCAAAGCCGTCTTCATACATGAGTACAGCTATCATAAAAGTACTTGCATATGTGTCTCCACTTGTTTTACTCTATAAGGAGAATCTTGTGCTGGACATTTTGACAATTCGAATAGTTTTCCTAAAAAAGCACAAAAAACTAATTTTAAACGAAGCCATAGCAAAATCAAACAGCAAAAAAAATAAAAAAAACACACCAGAAATCACTCAGAAATCCTGAGGGGGAAAAAAAAAAAACCCCTCAAAAATCCTGGAGGCACTTTCATCAAGAGAACCTTAATGAAAGGTGATACCATAATAGGATCATTATTTTTTATTTTATTTTTGTAAAGGTTTTTATGTCTTCATAAATTTCTCATATCTCTGTAACCTTGACTAACCAGCCTTTTTAGTTGCCCTTTCACTAATTACATACCAGATAGACTTGCATGCTCGCTTGTTGATGAGACGCGACCAGACATAGCAAGTCGACGCTAGAATCCTAAATCTGTATGTAATTGTACACTAACAATAATACAGTAGTTTCAGTTCTGGTCATGTGAAAGTGCCTATGTCATTCATTTGCAAATATCTCGTACAAATTCAAATGTCTTGGAAAGCGCAGATCACAGTTGGTATGTTATACAGAGGGTTTTTTTTTTGTGTGTGTGATGAATTGTTGGATTGTTGGAGTAATAGTGTGTCTTGTGCACCATGATTAATGGGACAGACTTGTAGTTGGGTAGGATTTGTTGTTTTTTTTTTTTTAGTAATTGTAGCTGTAAATGTTTGTAAATGGGAGTTCAGAGTTGGAGGAGAAGCTAGTGGTGGTGGTGATGGTCTTTGACACGGTGTTCTAGAACGTAAAAGGTCATGTTATTGAGGGCTTTCCGTATGTTGGCCACTGGCAGAAAGCTAAACTGGAGATCACGCAGACAAATTTGACGACTCTGATCGTGTTACAGCGCAGGTTTCTACACGTCCGGCTTTTTCGTTCTTTTGTTGTACTTTTGTTCGAAGTGCTCTTATATTTCTTTGGCCTTTCTTTCCGAAGGCTGCTTCTAAAGAATTTTTTCAGATGAAATTATCGTCTTTTAATGAACTAGCTTTTCTTTTACTTCTTCTGATGTGATGGCGCAATTACAATTCTATCACATTTCAATGACATTAGAATTCTAATTAAAAGTACACATTGATCAACTACCTCACTCCAAATTTCTACAACTTCTTGGATATTTAGCCGCCCATGAGGTGTCCAGGATGTGTTAATACAAATTCCATTATTTATTTATTTTGAAAGTTTGTCAATAGTAGAAAACGTCTAGTTTTGTACAGTATGTATATTTTACGTAGAAGTAAAAGGACTGTAATGTAAATTTTTGTTCTTTTTTTTTTTCTTTCTTTTTTTTTTTCTTTTTTAAACAGTTCATGTGCAATACCCTCTGCTCCATGTGCTTAACTTGTAAGTGTATCTAGCTACAATTAGCTGTATGTTCCCAAAGGTAGAGAATTGTTAGGTACTGTCAATTCAGTTTCAGCTAAAATGAAATTCATTTTTAATTATGTTCTCTGTGATTCAAGTTAATTCGTGTCACAAACACTGATGATCTGGAACTAGACAGTGGTGTGTGATTTAAATGGCCAATGGATCATTCTAGTAAGGCTGAAAGACCACAAAAAGTATATGCCTAAAAGCCTACCCATTTAAGCTGGTCTGTAATCTTTGCTAGCAATACTGGCAATGCAAAATCCTTACTGTGTGCGCCTTCCTGCATACAGACTATCAGAAGTGCACTACTAGAATAAATGCACTGGGATCTCGCCAAGCCAATGTAAAAACATGTACTGCAAATAAATACTTCTGTTGAAAATATGCTTCTGGTTGTCTTATTCTGGAGCCACTGAAACCCAGAAGCTTAGCAAAACCTTTTTGGGATGAAAAACTTCAGCCCCTTTAATTTCTTCACTACAGACTTTTGGTTTCTGTCTTGGATCTACTTGCTGTATAGAAAAAACACCACATCTCTAAATTATTCTTTGTTACAGTTTTCCATTTAATTGCACATATGTTTGTACAGATATGTAGCACCACATTAACTGGTCAGTGATTCCAAAAAATATGAATAACATTTAAGCACATTGAGATGGATTGTTTGACATCCTAACATTCTAGAGATTTGGCCAACATATATTTGAAGTATTCAAAATCCTGGGTGCAGATCAACAAAACATCAATTGGTAACATGGTTGTGTGTCATTCATCAGTTCCGGTTGTAATACAGAACATAAACATTGACTGCTCTGGTATCAAGTATAAGAAAATGGTTTTTTTTTTTTTAAATGTTGTTACTAAAATATTATGCCTGTTTTAGACACATCGGACATGACGTATACACAGCCCATTCCTGCAATGCACTATTTTTGCACACTATAAATTAAATTCAAATTTAACCAACCAACACAGTGAACACATCTTTATAACATTATATTAACCTCTAATCACTTTCTTAAATATCTCATAAAATGTGAGAAGAACCATTTATGACCATGTACGATGTGTTTGGTAATGCGTCTTTTCATAATGTTGTCTCAGAATCTCACAAGTCCTTTCATTTTAATTACAATACACCATGAAATGTTTCTCCTATCCATTCCAAAACTGAGCTACTCTAGTCAAGCAAGCCAGGTGATCATATTTCAGCACAAAACCTTCAGCACAAAACAAAGGCACTGTCATTACAATTCTTAGTTCCTAGTTTTTTCCAGGGCAGAGGTCACACACAATGTTCCCAAACCAATTAATGCCAGCAATTTATATAGGCTTTGGTTATGAATGGTATATAAATGTTGCATTAGTTGGCAAACTGTCTGTTTACCTGGACTAAGAACCAGACGAAACAGCTGTAAGTGTAAACAACTGGCATTACTGGTAGGAGCTGCCTACCCTAACATCCACAGTGATATGTTGTAGACATTGGTGAGTAAGGCCATGTATTCATCCTTACATATTCTGTCATCGTTTAGGTCCTGGTGAAGACAATCAAGTAACATGAGGTTAGAGAAATAGTCCTGGAATAAATATGGAATTTTAGCCCACACACTTCTAAAGACACCTGAGGAAATGCCGAGACAGTACTGCCCGAGTTACCACAGACTGTTGTTGTGGATGATTTCCGTCATGTCCTAAACACACAGCAACTTAAATGTCACTTGTTCTAGTTCCAAGAGCCAGGTCCCCGAGTGTAGAAAAGAAGTCCTCCATTTCTTTTTCCAGGAGCCGATTACGGTTTTCGGCATCCTCCCGAGCCCTTTCAGAGTTCCTCAGTTTTATTTCCAGCATTCTTTGTTTCTTTCTTTCCTGTTCCATGTCATGCTCTAATCTTTCCATCTGGGAATGGAGCAATGCACTTGACTCTTCCAGCCTGTAAAGGGCGGGAGGGTGTGGGGGGGGGGGGAGAATCAAGGAAACTTTGAGACAATAGGTCCATTTTAGAGACAAGAAAAATAGGTTTTTTACTCTTAAATAGGGATACAGTTATGGATGAATCTTTAAAAATTTGACTTACTTGTTGATTCTGGTTTCGTAAACCAGTTTCTGACTCTTCAATTCCTCTTTAAGTGCTGTTACCACACTGACCAGTGCTGAGGCGCTTTCATCAGTGTCCTCAGCCATGACAGTGATGACCGGCACTATGTTGTGTATGTTGGCATCAATGCTGCAGGTTGACGCCATATTACCACTAGCCTCCTCTTGCTCTGTGAAGTTTACTTCATCCACAGTCATTTCTGGATCTACAGAATTTCCATCAGACTCTGTCCTGGTGTCTGCCTCTAAGTTGTCACTCCCTGACACTAAGATCTCACAAGATAAGTTAGACCACTGGGTGCTGTCTACATTGGGAACACTCCCAGTGCTTGACGAGTATGTGACATTGTCATAGGTTGACAATCTTTGGGATGACCCAGAATCCTTTGCACGTTCACCTGTAGAGGTACGACGGTGCCCTCTCAGTGACGAGAGTCCATTCATGAGCCAGTTTCCACTGGAGATATTGGTCACATCTGACGATTGACAGGCAGTTTTGGCAGGTGGTGGTCGTGGTGAGGAACCTTTGAAAGTATATTTCCAAGAAGGTAAAGTTTTGGCTTGCTTGCTTGGGCTAACGGCTGTCTCAGCTTTTCCTTGAGAGACTGATTTAGGAGATTGGCCTGCAGGGATACCATCCAGGGAAGAGGTACTGCTGCTACTGGGGTTGTCACTAGTGTTGGGGTTCTTCCCAGGAGGTGTCAGGCTTTGAAGATCTTCCTCAGAGATCCAGCCAACAAGGTTGGACTGCTGGTGTTGCTGGCACTGAGAGGTCATCTCCATGGAGACATCAAGAGCTTCAAATTCCTGATCAGGGTACAGCTGATCATGCTTGCTGATGAGGACTGTCATGAGATGCTGGACCAGGGATGTTCCTGCCAAATGTAATGAGATAATAACTAAATGTATGTACTTCCACACTGTTAAAATGAAAGAAAATACCACAAACTGTGGCCTGAAAGTGCACTTCAGTGCAATGATACTGAATTTATTTTAAATTGAAGACCAAACCATACCTTCCATGATAGCTACTGGGTCCTCCATTTTAGGACGAAGAATGTTTGGCCCAAACACAGTGGCTAAGTTCTGTACGCTCATTTTGTTTTCACTGGAGTGTGACTGTACTTCATCAAGGAAACTAAACGTTCAAACACAAGAAATACTTAATAGGCTGGGGGAAATTGGTTAGTAGTATTTAAGAAAGGTCCTAAAGCTTGTATTATGGCCATACTTGCAAATATATTTTAGGAGGTTGTAGTTAGCAGAGGGAAGAGTCTTCACTTGCTGCCCTAATTCATGTAGTCCCTGTGAATAGTGATGACAAAAGATTCATTTCATCATAGCACTTAAGCCAACAGTGCATACATAATACAAGTGTCCATTCTGTTTAGTTATTTGTTTGGCTAAAGGGTGCTAGCATATCAGTACTGATAATTACTTACCTCCTCTTCATCTTTGGCTACAAGCTGAGCACAAGTAAGAAAATCATCATACTTGCAGAAGGGGATGACTGGCTCAGGCAGCTCTCTGAGGTAAAGCTTCAGCAAGGAAGCCACAGTGTGGACATCAGTGTTACTACATTAGAAATGATAGGAACATTAGTCACCATAGTTAAATCATTCATCCATCTTAGCTAACCATTTTTATCATGATCTCAGTAACATTTTGGGTATGAGGAGGAATATACCAGGTTGGGATGCCAGTCCATTGAAGGACAATAAATCATACCTACAGGCAACTTCCATCCAGCCATCCAACTGCTTTTTCTGCAAAGGGTCCCTATCACTACTATCACATAGTCAATATCACAAATATGGCAGTTAAAAAAAAATGGCAGTTATTTGGTTCAATCCCTGAAGATAACACTGGCCATATCTTCTCATTTTATGGCAGCCCAACTGTACAATTTACTTCAAAACACCCAACATATTCTCATGTCAGTTCATATTGATAACAATAAACAACAATTAGAGATATTGATCCAAAACCCTGTACCTGTCAAACTGAGGTTTCTCTCCACAGTCAAAAGCATCTTGTAGCTCTTTGACCAGGTTGGCCTGGCCTGGCATCCTGAAGAGACCCTCCTCATCAAGTCCTCGCTCCCTAATGAAATTCACACACTGCTCGACTAAAAGTGGGGCAAGTCGAACTCCAAATTTCTTTTCATACTGAACTGTGTCCTCCAAGCCTTGTCCAAAAATTCCTGACAAAAATAGCAGGCACTTCAGTACTCATGCACAACTAAAATATTTGGATAATACATGAACGTAAAGTCTTTAGGATATTATGTTTCTGTAACACAACTATAATATAAGGCCTTGTCTAAATAGCATTTGAAAAATCCTGCCAAGAACCTGATTTTTTCCATGTGAAGTCCAAACCACACTTCTGGTGATGCAGCCGGTGTGCAGCACAATCACAGTTGTCATATACTGGGCAAAAGTCATAGTAATTCCAAGAGGAACATGAACTACAAAAGAACACCTGTTTTTCATTGACAAAAAATGGCATCTTCTTGATTTTCTTGAACATTTGCTTGTTGGTATCCAATTTCTGCCGCATGGTGCTCATCTAGTCTTGACGAGTGAGACAGAAATAGCAACACTTGCACGTTGACGTCTGTTCTATCAAAGCTTTAAAGCAGATGGACAATTTGGAATGACAAATAACCAAAGATGGATTAGTGATTTAGTCCGTATTGTCCTTATGTAAGACACCAGTTTATTTCTTTGAGGTAAATCGGTGACTGGCTAACAAACACCATGATGTCAGTGCTATTTCCGTAAGTGGGGAAGTCCAAAACATTCCTGACACTCGGTAAGAGAATATCTCTCTAGTCCTACTTGGCATGGATGCTATATTTAGTCTACATGAAATCTACATTTTCATGTATCATTATTGTTGTAGTAGGCCTAGCCGTCCAGGGCCACTGAAGTTATGAGCATAGTTATAATTGAAGCAATTCATTTAAGTTTTAACTGCAAGCAGCATGATTTATGTAATATGTACACACAGAGGTTGCAACACAATGTCTGTACTGTATATATGAAATTTTGGCTTCACTTTTAAACATCTTTTATGATGTCCATCCATATACAGTCATTTAATTATATCCAATTAGGGATTAAAATATTTGTATCTGTGTTCAGGCTTAAACCTGAAATAGGCATGGTTTAAGTTGGAAGGGTTTTTTGTGTGGTTTTATTTGTTTGTACCTGTCTGTGACATTTTCTAACAAATTTATTTTCCTCTATTTCACACTTTATAAAATGATTAATAGTGTACATCCTATTTGCATCTGCATTTGAATTTGTTTTTTATTATCCCTTCTTCCTTTCAAAGAAGAGAATTTCTTTCTTCCTGTCTTTTGTTGTCTTCCCCAAACCTTTATTAGTTACCCTATTTAAGTTGTTTGTTTTCCCTGCTTAATTTCCAAGCATTATATGGTGTATATCGTTATTAAACACACTATACTATACACTGGTCAGCCATAACAGAAAAAAAAAAAACTGAAAGTGGAAAGGAACAACATTGATTACCATGGTAAATGTCAAGGGATGTGATATATTACTTACTTTAGATATAGATATATCAGATATTAGATATTAGATATTAGATATATCAGTTACTTTGAGAACTTTGAGAATCAGTTGTTGCAACTGACCAGTTAGTTCTCAAAATTGATGTGTTGGAAGCAGTAAAAAAAATGGGCACACTTAAAGATGTGAGCAACTCAGATAAAGGCCAAATTGTGACAGCATCTCCAAAACAGCAGGTCTTATGGTGTCTTCCCGGTATGCAATAGTTAATACCTACCAAAAGTAGTCCAAGGAAGGACAACCGTTGAACCAGCATCATGGGTGCCAAAGTTTCAGTAATTAACAGAGTTAATGTTTTGTTTTATTGCCAAATAAAAAAAGTTTTTTTTGTCTGACCCTTTTTTTTGTGAGATGGGGCTATTGTAAAAAAAAATCTGAGATGTGCTGAACCTCATGGTGCACTTATAAAGTCAGGATTATTGTGATCAGGTCAGCAGGTTACCCTGACCTTTCCAGGTATTTACCTCCTCCTAATGGTGCCCATATGACTCGTCTGATTGCCTTCACCCAGTCGTCCATATCATTCTGGGAGTTGGCCATGAGCAAAAAGGTCTCATGGCTTACAGGGGTCTTGTCTTTTTCACCAGCTGCACCTGGTAAACAGATTAAATGTAACAGAATATATTTCTATGAATGGCAGAACATATTCATATGTTTAAATTTTATTTATTTATTTATTTTTTAATTTTGAGGGTTTTAACTAATTCACTGTTTTGATTTTACTTACATTTTAATCCACATGGTCTGTGACCTTTAGTTTGTTTAACTTACATATATCAGTAATCGCAAATCCAATTTTCAGAACAATAATCAGCATATCAAAGAAACATCCACAGTGTCTGAAACATCCACAGTGTCTGATAACCACAATGATGTAAACAATAATTGAAAAATAGCCTTATGGTGGAGCTGATACTGTATGATTTCATAAATAGAAAGTTGTATATATCACCAGCAGATGGCTCTGTTCACCAGTACAGGATTGCAGCATACTGACAGTATAGTGTAATAAACTTACAGTATATTGTAAGTAAAGTATAATCTATCTATCTATCTATCTATCTATCTATCTATCTATCTATCTATCTATCTATCTATCTATCTATCTATCTGTCTATCTGTCTGTCTATCTGTCTGTCTATCTGTCTGTCTATCTGTCTATCTACCTGTCTGTCTGTCTGTCTGTCAACAAAGAATCAGGATCTTATATAAGTTCTATAAATCTTCTAACTGTTTTAAACCTTATTTTATATACCATGCAAAACAAATCAAATACAATCATGAACATTTAAAATAATGGACTGGACAAAATTAGACATGTGAATGTCAAACAAAGCCTGCCTATGGTACAGATACTTCATTCTCGTGCCATTTGGATGCCATCTGTTCTCTTTGAGTATTATGTAATGCACAAACACTAACAATGTGTATGGCATGTTTTGAAATTTGCAGTTTAATTAGACTGTACTAGCTCCAACTGACCTCTAAGCGATGATGTACACCAATCAGGCATAAAATTATGACCACCTGTCTAATGTTGTGTTGGTCCCCTTTTGCTGCCAAAACAGCCTTCACTCGTCATGCACTGTGTATTCTGACACCATTCTATCAGAACCAGCAATAACTTCTTCAGCAATTAGAGCAACAGTAGCTCGTCTGTTGGATCGTATCACACGGGACAGCCTTCGCTCCCCACGTGCATCAGTGGGCCTTGGTTGCGAATGACCCTATCACCGCTGTTCCTAACTTGGACCACTTTTGATAGATACTGACCACTGCAGACCGGGAACACCCCACAAAAGCTGCAGTTTTGGAGATGCTCTGATCCAGTGGTCTACCCATCACAATTTGGCCCTTGTCAAACTTGCTCAAATCCTTACGCTTGCCCATATTTCCTGCTTCTAACACATCAACTCTGAGGACAAAATGTTCACTTGCTGCCTAATATATCCCACCCACTAACAGGTGCCATGATGAGGAGATAATCAGTGTTATTCACTTCACCTGTCAGTGCTCATAATTTTATGCCTGATTGGTGTATATAAGGAAAGGAACAGAATTCAGGCATATGAGCTAATGTTTTGCTTTTCAGGATTTACTGCACACACACATATGCGAAGAAAAGAAAATCAAATTTATTTCCTGAAAATGTTAGAAATGTACATAAAATGTAATACAATATCCAGAATATACTTGATATGAGGTGGGAGTAAGTCCTGGATGGGATGAGAGTTTACTGCAGGCACCATGCATACACACCCAAGTAGGTGTCATTTAGAGCCACCAATTCACCTTCTATCATGTTTTTGATCAGTGGGAAGAAACCAGAGAAAATCAACTGGACATGGGAAGAGTATGTAAAATTCTACTACCTGCCTATATACGTGCATATATTTTTTCTGTCATTAGAATTTTATTTTTTGGAAAATTCCATTTTTAACATATAAAATGTGATACCACATATCTATAATAACATTTCTGGTCCTGGAAAGATTGCTTATTTGCTATTTGTTAAGCTAAAATTACTTTAATTCATTATTTTAATCTCTAACTTACATTACAGCGCAGAAATATTTGCACACTGAATGACGAATATCTCCAAGCATAGGGCTCATTGAATGCTTTTTGTGTGTATATATATATATATAGTGCTAGTTATCAGGATAAAATATAGGTATTTAAAAAATAAACTCTAGAGTTGTATGGATGTAAAATCAAAAGAGATGGCTGCACTTCATGTGTCAGTTGCTCTGAAGGAAACACCTCTGTAATTATGATTAGAAATAATAACTGTACTGTACCTTGTAGTGGTTTGTTCCTTCTTGGTTTGCAGCAGGTTTGCCCCATGCTACATCAGGACCATGCCACTCACCTGAGCTTGTGTCCGTTATACCTCAACCTCAAATGGCTATAAGTCAAGCTGGCTCAATAGGAATCATTTGGAGCTGTTTGTGCCAAATCACTATCATGCAAAAGTAGAAGAACAAGTCTTCATTCCTAATCCGTTAGTTACTTCAATGACTAGCTAGTAGTTCAGGGAACCATTTAAATCAAATGCTATTTACATGTCTCCAAGAGGTTCAAAAACCCTTCTCAGCTTCATTTATCCTTTTCTCAATGTACGTTGATGCAATACACTCTGCATATATCAAAGACCCCTTGGCCAAGCCTGTTCTAGAGCTACTGTTTCCTCTCCCCGTTGTGAGTGAGTGTTGAAAGGGTTAAGCAGATGTTACAGTGTCACAGTTATACTCTGTAAGTTCTAAAGCCTGCATTTTGAGCGAAATTCCCATCAGCCTGCAGGCTTTTTTCACAGGTTTCACCACCCTCTAGGCACTGGCACCACAGTAATGAGCAGTGCCATTGTTGCTTATATTATATGCATATCAATGAAACAGTCCCCAGCTACCCCTTTTTCCCATAGGGGTATGTTTATTTAGTGCACTGCCATAGACACCTATAGTATGCATAGTGGTAGTATGCAGTTTCTTTTAAAGTAGCCACATTTAATAGGTCATTGTTGTTGTAATAGAGAAAACTGGTATAGTAGGCAAGTGCGTAGCTAGCAGTTTATTATCACTTGGTAGACTGTATCACGTAGCTTCCCAAACCTAGTACCTAGTTTATCTATACCTAGTAAACTGGCTTTAGATGTATAAATACTTCTAACTGCTTATTTATAGTGCAAAATGCACTACATTTCAGCCATCCATGGTCTGTATTGCTTACTACACATGCTTGCAGGCACACCTTGGACAAAGTGCCAACCCATCACAGGCCACATTCCTACACACTCATTCACATACTATGGACACTTTAGATATGCCAATCAGTCTACAGTATGTGTTTTTGGAGGAGGATAAAAAAGTACCCAGTGGAAACCCCCAAAGCACATGGAGGATGTGCAAACTCTGGGTATACAGAGCAGAGATGGGAATTGACCACCAGACCTGGTGGTGCAAGGCAAATGTAATTACCATTTAATGCTTATACTATTGTATGGAATCCATCTGAAATGCATGATCATATAGTGAATGTGGGGTTTGTAAGTGTATGAAATGTGCCAGTCATTAGGAAGAAGATGAACATTTTTACCAATCTGTAAATAGCTTAACATTAAAAGCTTGTGCTGGTTTTTGGGCTGGAAGTTAAGCAGAATATCTACCTGTATCTGTGTGGATATTGAAGAGAAAGAAACTGATACAGTGCCATTAGGGCCAGGAGATGTTGGATAGCACTGTTAGCAACATCTGTGCTTTAGTTTCAACTGACTTTGTTTCCTAGAGTGTGAAAATGAAATTCAATCTCTGTAGCAGTGGGACCACTAAACATATTCCCTTTCAGATATCATGGTACATTTAATAATTCCTCGAGGCTTACACTGTGTATTCCATTTGGATTACTTTGTAAAAGTGAAATCTCATAGTGTATCATATCACACTCAACAAAAACATGACATGTCTTTTCACAACTAGAGGCAATTAACGTATTTTCACCTCTTTTAAAATTATATTATATTATATTATATTATATTATATTATATTATATTATATTATATTATATTATATTATATTATATTATATTATATTATATTATATTATATTATATTATATTATATTATATTATATGATTGGAGGGGCACGGTGGCTTAGTGGTTAGCACATTTACCTCACACCTCCAGGGTTGGGGGTTTGATTCCCGCCTCCGCCGTGTGTGTGGAGTTTGCATGTTCTCCCCATGCCTCGGGGGTTTCCTCCCCCAGGCCAAAGACATGCATGGTAGGTTGATTGGCGTCTCTAAATTGTCCGTAGTGTGTGAGTGAATGAGAGTGTGTGTGCCCTGCAATGGGTTGGCACTCTGTCCAGGGTGTATTCTGCCTTGATGCCCAATGACGCCTGAGATAGGCACAGGCTCCCCGTGACCCTAGAATAGTTTGGATAAGCAGTAGACAATGAATGAATATTATATGATTATTTTCTTGGATGGTGGACAGATAGATTGTAACGTTCACGTGTCTGTAATGCCAAGAGCCCAGCACCCCCTGTTTAACTCTTTTAAATCATTATCTTTTCCCCTCAGTCTAATCGACTTACCACATCTGGCCAAGGTGCCTTCACAAACACATGAAAAAAAAAATGAAATAGGAAATGAATCAATAACTTTAACTCAGACAGTTACAAATATGCTGATTACAAAAATAACTGATTATGAGGTGAGAACACATGGATATGAGAACACACGGATGGCATGCTGTGTCACATTAGACTACAGTAAATGGTAACAGTACTAACATCAAGTGTAGTTCAGTTGGTACAAGGGTGTCATGCAACAAGGTTCTTCTGTGTCCTGGTACTTCTCTGTCCTTGGACAAATGTCCCTTGGCTGGGCAAAGTTCCCCTGGATGGACAAACTTCCCTTGCCTGGACAAACTTCCCCAGGCTGGACAAGCTTCCCTACCTTTTCACCAAATACTTAAATGAGGACTTTGTTATTTAAAAAAGCCATTACCTTTTTAAACTGTACTATCTTCCGCTAATTTGTGAGGAACTTCTAGGTGAGAAACTCCCTGACCTAGTGAACTAGCATGAGGATGTAGTTTTTGATAGAGACTTTAAAACACTCTGGATATGGTTTCAGACCATTGACTTCAGACTATATTAAGGTTTTTTTTTATACAGGTCATTACTTTTTTTTTTTTTTACCTGGGATAATCTCAAATAGATATCGTCCTGCTTCCTCGGGATTAGCTGTAAGCTCATTCACTTGGCTTCCCTTGAGAGAGATGCAACCCTGCAAAGGATTTAAAAAAAACCATTGTTTAAAAAACACAGATATTTTAGATTTAACATGTATTACCTTTACACAAAATAAGCATTAAAGTAGAGATTTGCTAATCTGTCAGCCTGGTTTAATTTGTCTTGGCTAAAGGTTTGAATGATCAAGTTAAAGAAGTGTCTAATCTATTCACCGTGATTTATTGAAGAATTAGCACCAGCAACTCACCAAGCATTTACATTCCCACCAGACTTAGTGCTAAATCCATACCTATTAACATCAGACCATGCCAGATAATGCTGTGTTTACACAAATTTCAGATTAGTTCTTTGTAGATTGTCATTTTGTCTGAGTTAAAAAATCTCAGTATTTCAAGATGCACAGTCACAGTTAATTTAAATGCTAAATTATATCACATAAACATATCCAGGTTTTAGATTTTCATTTATATCCAGTAATTCGTTCTTGTTGATCCAGAGCCTATCACAGGAATGCTAGGAATACCAAGTTGATTTGAGACCATGAGAAACTTGATCATGAGAAATCTCTGGAGACTTGTAAGGATGCGCCTGAAAACTAGTCTCACAATAAGCGCTCGGTATGTTGCTGGGAATGTTGCTGTGTGCACCTTAAATGTCCGACGTGAAACCAGGAAGTGAACCATGTGATTACAGTTTTTTATGATTGCTTACACACTAAAATAGAAAATAACACACAGTTACTAAAACCTTACACTCAAAGAGCAAAACCTCAGCCCAGATCTGCTCAACTATAAGCACATTCTCAGCCTCACACTTTTTGCAAAACACTACACACACTGTTTTGCAAATGACTAAACACACGTCTCTACATTAGACACAGAAATCTAACATAATGTCAGTTCTTTGCCAGTTCAAGACACTGCTTTCCAAAATACCACCCCTATAAACCAATTAATCAAACATGGCCATCACATGTGCAGACACTTGTGCTTAACTATAAACTCAACTCAAGGTGTAAGCACTATAAAAAGGCCAACAAAAATGGAAGGCAATGTCGCAGTAAGAGGAAGAGTTAGGATGAGAGGGGCAGTCCATGGAGGAAGGGGGGTAGAGAGAGGAAGAGGGCGAGGAAGAGGTAGACCTGGAGGACATGGACAAAGAAGGGACCAAATTTATCAGATGTGATTTGAGCAACCTTGGTTGACCATGTTGTAAACCATGGGTTGACATTGAGAGAGGCTGGGCAGAGAGTTCAGCCCAACCTCAGCAGATATACTGTTGCTTCAGTAATTTGTACATTTCGACAAGAGCACAGGTAAAAAAAACAACTTTTCTCTGCTGTCTACAGTACAATATAGCCTACCACATCAGTACTGTTTGGTACCATTCAATGTGTTCCATGTTTGAGACAATGTCTTGTGTGCTGTCTTGTGACATTTATTGTAACATGTATTTTGATTGATCTACATAGGATTGAAGGTCAAGAACGTTGAGGAGGAAGGGGCCCCATATTCACAGAGGAACAAGGGAGAGCTATTATAAACATGGTTTTGGACAATAATGCGATATGTCTTAGAGAAATTCAGACAACCATCCTGAATGACCACACAGTTTTCAATAATGTTCCATCCAGATGAAACAACTGTACCGAGTGCCATTTGAAAGAAATTCTGAAAGAGTAAAAGACCTACGGCATAAATATGTGGAGGTAAGTAATGGCCAATTCAGTATTGTCCACTGCACACAAAACCTTTTTTACATGTTCTCTATTTTTTTTTCTTTTTTTCAGAGAGTTATGCTAACTGATGGTGATCCAATCTCACATGAATTTATTTTCATAAATGAGGCTGGGTTTAACCTGACTAAAGTAAGAAGAAGAAAGAGAAACATTATTGGCCATAGAGCTATTTTGAATGTCCTGGGCCAACGTGGAGGCAACATCACAATGTGTGCTGCAATCACGCAGAATGGGATCCTACTCCGCCATGCCAAGTTAGGTCCTTACAACACGGCCCACATTATCGCATTTTTAGACAGACTTCACAACATTGTCACAGCAAAACAACAAATGGATGCCAAGCAGATGAGATACATTGTCATCTGGGACAATGTATCTTAACACCGATCTGCTCCTGTCCAAAACTGGTTTAATGATCATCCACAATTTTCACTCCAATACACAATGTATGAACCATGTGTGTTCCATATGGTGTTAAAGTTGGGTTTTGTTAAATGAATGTAAAGTTTTAAACAAAGTGTTCTTCTTGCAAAAGAACTGAGGTGTTCTGCTATTTGTGTGTGTGGATCTGTGAATTGTGTGTAGTGTTTTGACAAAATGAGCCTTGTTTTTAAAATTGTGCTTAAGCAATTGTAAAAAAAAAATTTAATTAAAACTCGGGAGAGGGCTCCCTCTGGTGTTCAAAGTTCTGGTGAGACATGACAAGACCCTGCAATGTGCCATCTGCCATGCCACCATGCTGCCTCTAGGCTTTAAAATGAATGTATTGGATTTATTTTTTTGTGATCATTGATATTTACCCATTTGAAAGTCACATTTGTCTAAAGATACTTTAATGCATGGCAGACTAGAACTTCGGGCCCAAGCAAAGGTTAAGGATCTTGCTCAAAGGCCCACTAGTGTCCTTACTAACCTTCCAGTTAGCAGTAGAGCTAAGCTACAACTATGGACAATTGTTTAGTTTGGACTGGACTTAACTGTATATTGCTGATTAGTTGCCTTTTAAAGTAAAATAAAAAATCCTTGCAGATTAGATAAAATAGATGTAATACAAAGATGTCTTTGTTCAAAGATTCTCTGTCTGCTTTTATCCCAGTATGTAATTTGCCTGCACAGCTAACCACTTGGAATTATATTGATTAAAGGCAGGAAAGCAGACTGGCTTGACATTTGCACACACACCCTGGTGAGTGAAGCATTTGTGGCTGGTTGATTATTGACAGGCTCTGATGAGAAGAGCTGTCTATTATACACTTCAGGCAGGCAGATAGAAAACCGAATGCTATTGATTGGGCCACAGAACCTTGACAGTTGTTAATGTCTGTATTTGTATTCTGAGGAAAATGTCAATCATTTGGAAATGGTGATGGGGATGTTGAACTCACTGTCAGGAGCAGAATTACACAATTTAAATGTGTGGTGTTTAGAGTTTAAAGCTTCATGTTTTTGGAGTGTACACAGTTCAGATACACATTCTTGCTGAATAACCTAGTTGTGTTTGGATGTCTTGTGTAAACTATGCATTATCTTTTTTATGCCATTCAGAAGCACGAGTTCCATAATCCTGCACCAAAATAATTTTACTCAAAACCTTTATTTCATTTAATTGATCAAGTTTGTATAGCACTTTTAACACTATACACAGAATAGCTTTACAGAAATATATACATTTAGATGGCAAAAAAATCCTCTAGCCTGTCCAAGGGCCTGTAGGCTCTTCTGTGATTTTCAAGCACCTTCTTCATGAGTATGACAAGGAGATGTTTAGAGGGTTCAAACTAGACATTCCTATGTCTAATACCCTGAATCAGCTTGTCAGTTCTAAAGTTAGAATATCAAGAGGCTGTCTCACCCTGACCCATTCAACAAAAACAACCCCCATCAATTATTAAAGTTTTTCAGGCACTTCTCACTGTCCAAAGATATTTACTCAACCTGCTGCATACCAGGTTCCAACTTCAGGTAGGTTTGTGGCAGTTCATCCAAGTTTATCACTTTCCAGCAGCCATGAGGATAGAACCATGTACCCCATCTGCAGTACACTGTACCTCTGAATACCTAAAGGTGTCAAAATCTTCCCAAAGTTCAGTATGCAAGATCCCACTGAAAGTATAGCTTTTCAAAAACCTAATTCCAGATGTAACCTTATTAAATATAGATATAAGATATTTGTGAATCATTTAAACTGGTTCCAACGACTTTCGCTCAACAGCACTGAGAGAATTGGTGGGCACAATAAACTAACCCTGGGAAGAATAATGAGTGTGTTGAAAGATCTATGGAGATACTGTATCAGACTTTGAGATATAAAAATTTAGTTAAAATGATGCATGAAGATATCATGTATGATCCTTGACGATACAAGAATGTTACATGATTTATGATAGACTACTCAGGGTAGTCTGTAATCAGTGATGTACTGTGATCCTGACCAAGACAAAGCATCTACTCTAGATTAAGGAATGAATGAATGTTGGTCACATGGTGGCTAAGGTATTTTGCCAAAGTAACACTGTCATCTCTGGAGAGTATTTGAAAGAAAAAGAAAGCCAAATGCAAAACACACTAAACCTTTTGTAAAAGTCCTTAGATTAGTGTTCTCCAAAGACTGGCTCAAAGTTTGATTACAGACCATTAAGCAATGCTGCCTTTGTCTAGATCCCATTGATCAGATTACTAACTTAAGAACCCTGTGGAATACCAGGCCAGGTCAAGAACCCATTACATGAAACCTGAATTACTGTGCTAGGCACACCTGAATAGTGTGGCTGACATTAAGATTATGCCAAAAGTCATTGCTGAACTTGTGCATTACAGAGAACTGACATGGGTGACATTTACATTTTTTGGCCATAATTCAGAGAGGACAATGCTACTAGCAACAATTAATACTGTATGCCTGTAGTGTTATTAGATAGCGTATTATTAGTATAGGTACTCCTGCTTCACACTGTTAACAAAAAGGCTAAGCATTATTTGAGTATATTCTTCTACCAAACCCACTGTGATAGTAATTGGGAGATTTTGAAAAGAGAACTTTCTTTTAAAAATGAAGTCGTGTATTGGAGACAAAATTCACCCCTGCTTTTTTCTCATCGCTAAGAGTATTGCTTCTACAAGGTTGTCAAAGGGACCAACTTCAGGCAATGTTACAACCTGAGGCAAAATGCTGATAGCTTTTGTTAATCTAAACAGATGTATACAAGGACATTCTCCAAAGCATCCATCAAAGCTCCATCTTACCCATCTTAGCTTTAGTTTAGCTAAATAAACATTCTATGGGGGTATCATCCTTCCTTTCAATGTGTCAGTATGAGATTGCCAAGAAGCATGATTTGATATGATATTGAATGTTCTTGTTGCTTCAGCTGCTCCCTGTTTGGGGTTGCCACAGTGGATCATTCAGTCTGCAAGCTTTGATTTGGCACAGGTTTTAGGTCAGATGCTCTGCCTGACACAACCCTCCCATTTAATCCGAGCTTAGGAGCAGCACTGAGAGTTGACTCTTCAGTGACTGGGTTAGCGCACTGTCCAGAAATCGAACCTGAGCCATGGCAACGACAGCGCGGGATCCTGCCACTGGACCACCAGGAGGATTTGATATGCTATGTCTGGTGGACAACTTTATTTGTTTGCCTTACACATATGTATGTTACTGACATAATAAAATTTTCAAATGCTACAGTAGGTCTGTAATATTTTTAGTTAGTGTTCAAGGCTTGAGGTCACATATGGGGTCTTTTGTCCAACACATTTGGAAACCCCTGGCATATAGACTAAATGCAGTAAAACACTAATGTTCACAGCAAAATTCCAGTCACAACATGCCAAATTATTGAACCTATTTGGCTTAATTTGCTCACATGCTTTTCTTTAGCTGTTCCTGCTGTTCCTCTGGCATGCATTATTTTCTTCCAAGTGTAAATCACAGAAAAATTGCCTACAGTTTTGTTTGGGCAACTAAAGAACATGCCAGATTCATGTTGAAGTGGGGACCCTGGAAATTCTTAAGTAATAAATGTGTAATGAACCATCTAACATCCTGGACTAACGTCAGCAATTCAACAACCAGTTGTGTTTCCTAGATGTATTTATAAGTCATGTACCTGAGGCTTTGTTTCCTCTTCATCCTTGTAGAAATAGAGATAATCAGAGCGCAGAACAAACCATCTCAGCTGCCAGTTCTTCATGATGCTCCTCTGCTTCTTGAGCCAGCCTGCCTTCAGCACTCCCTCATGAAGGCCTGGAGATGTTGAGCCACCTGAGCCATGGCTCACCTCACCCATCACCATGCTCTTTGACCTGGCTGTAGAGAAAGACAGCAGGCATACACTAACCTGATAATGCATCCTCAGCTTAAGATGTTTTGGGCAATTGAAAAGTATATACAAAAGGCAATCAAGCTTATTAACATGATTATTTTTCCATTAAACATGAACTTGACAAAACGTGACAAAACTCACTTTTAAATGACATTATGTTCAGAACATTTCCACTGCTACGCAGATGACACCCAGCTCTACCTATCCTCTAAACCCACTGGCTTTTCTCCTCCACATTCCCTATCTTCCTGTCTGGCTGAAATAAAGAACTGGCTTTCAGCCAATTTCTTGAAGCTGAACAGTAACAAAACTGAGGCTCTACTCGTTGGGACTAGATCTGTTTTGGCTAAATCTAATTGTTTTTCTGTGGCTATTGAAAATAATGTCATTAGACCTTCCTCGCAGGTAAAAAGTCTGTGTGTCATCTTAGATAGATCTTAGATGAAGCCAATATTAATAACATTACACGTACGGCATACTTCCACCTGCATAATATTAACCATCTCTGCCCCTTTCTAACAGCTAACAACACAGCAGTCCTTGTTCATACACTGGTCACTTCACGCATTGATTACTGTAACACCCTTCTCACTGGTCTTCCATCCAAAATGCTGCATAAACTTCAAATGGTTCAGAATTCTGCAACTTGTGTTCTCACCAGAACCTCTTCCAGTGAGCACATCTCTCCAGTGCTTCAGCAACTGCACTGGCTTCCAGTGAAGTATTGAGTAGACTTTAGACAAAATTCTGTTACTTACTTATAAGGCGCTTCACAATCTTACACCTTCATATCTTACTGAACTTCTGCAGTCATATATTCCTTCATGTACACTTAGGTCAGCATCTTCAATCTTCCTTGTTGTACCTCACATACATTTAACTACCATGGGAGCTCGATCTTTTAGCTATGCTGCCCCTCATCTGTGGAACTCTCTCCCACTTGATATTGATATCCAGATAATTCAGAGAGCCTGCAGACTTACAAATCACGTCTGAAAACGTATCTTTTTACTAAGGCTTTTTTATGATGTTTTATGAAGAATGTTGTTTTTTCCCCTCAATATATTGAGCCTGTATTGTTGTGTATGTACTTGTATATATTTTTATACTTCTATCTTAACTGTTGTAAGGTGACCTTGGGTGTTTTGAAATAAAATACATTATTATTATTATTATTATTATTATTATTATTATTATTATTATTATTATTATTATTATTATTACTATTATTATTATTATTATTATTATTATTATTAACCAGTAAAATGACTAATAATCAATACAAATTCATAAATGACTATATGCAAATTAGAATTAAAGGCAATTTTTAATATCAACGTCTCTTTTATTTATACTCCCATCTATGCACATATCCTCAGGATGTAAAGAGTATTGTACCTTCCTTAGCCAGCATTATCTTTTTCAGCAGTTTGTGCTACACTAGCTCTTCTGCGGGATCAGACCAGATAGGCTTGCCTTAACTCCCCATGCACATCATTGAGCCTTCGGCACTTATGACCCTGTTGCTCACCATTCACCATTTGTCCTTCCTTGGATAAGCACTAAATGCAGCATACGAGGAATACAACACAAAACCTGCTGTTGTGGAGCTGTTCTTACCCAGCTGTCTACACATCACAATTTGGCCCTATTCAAAGTCACAGATCCTTACACTTGCCCATTTTTCCTGCTTCCAACAAATCACTTACTGACAAATATATCCTATGCCTTGACAGGTGTAGTCTATGATTCTGATCCTGGGTATTTTGAACTAAATTGCTTTCAAAATCCTAACAGACGGGATCTGTACATCCAGTGATACATTTTGAACAGACCATGAAGGTTAATCAGTGCATCAGCATCAGCATCAGTGGCTGGCAGTAACAAAGTAAATGTAATTTGTTACTGTGCTTAAGTATCTTTTACCAGTATCTGTATTTTACTAAAGTATAAAAAAATTTTGAGACTTTTTACTTTTACTCCACTACATTCTGAAGTAACAAATCATACTTTCTACTCTACTACATTATCCCACATCTCTTGTTACTGTTGTCCATTTACAGCACAGGAAGCAAACTGAGCTACAGCATGTGCATTATTTTTCAACCAACGTAACGTATCTTTTTGGTTTAATTAAAATACAGCAAGCGCAAATGGTTCAGTAGAGCATTAAAACTGCACTGTCACAGCCTGAAATATGGAAGAAAACCCTAACCCCATCCTGCCACCTGCACACCCATGGCCCATGGCCTTACCTACAGGATTTGTTTTTAGTAGAACAGAAGAAAGACTCTTTCATATAAGATACCTACTCTGCCCACCTCAGTAACATACAATTTCATCTTACAAGAATTCGACATCATATTTGCGAAAACTTAGAGGTGAGCACGTCTATGTCATAATGATGTTTTTCTTTAATATGAATCTAATCTAATGCTCGTATTAGCATTGAAGGATTTTCTTGTGTATGTGAATAAATCTGTCATTACCTTAATTATGTCGTGTAAAGCTAGTCACACTTTAATTAGCTAGGTAAGCTAACATAATCAGTAACTCCTGAGCAGCAGTCTATACCGATCAGGCATAACATTATGAGCACTGACAGGTTAATTGAATCTCATCATGGCACCTGTTAGTGGGTGGGATATATTGGGCAGCAAGTGAACATTTTCTCCTCAAAGTTGATATGTTTGAAGCAGGAAAAATGGGCAAGTGTAAGGATTTAAGCAAATCTGACAAGAGCCAAATTGTGATGGCTAGACAACTGGATCAGAGTATCTCCAAAATTGTAGCTCTTGTGGGGTTTTCCCAGTCTGTAGTGGTCAGTATCTATGAAAAGTTGTCCAAGGGAACAGTGGTGAACCGGTGACAGGGTCATGGGCAGCCAAGGCTCATTGATGCATGTGGGGAGCGAAGGCTGGCCCGTGTGGTCCGATCCAACAGACGAGCTACTGTTGCTCAAATTGCTGAAGAAGTTAATGCTGGTTCTGATAGAAAAGTGTCAGAATACACAGTGCATGATGGGTCAGGGTTGTTTTGGCAGCAAAAGGGGGACCAACACAAAATTAGGCAGCAACCCAATAGCTCAACTTTTATTGTTGATATTTGGCCAGTCACCAAGTAAAATTTCTTTTTCTTAGTTTTTTTATGTAAAGTAGAATAAAATTACTGCACAAATACTGCAATTGCCCATAACACACCAAAGCATTAGTTACTAAATACTGAAATGCTGACTGTGCTGAATTTGAAGTTTTTTCCTCTGAGTCTGTAGAGCAGCAAGTTTCTGTTAAAGTCAATCTTCTTAGATCCTTGCTTGTCATTTGTTTAACTGATTCCCAGGACACAAGAGTGTACAGCACATATTACTTATTCTGAGTTACCAAGTCAGACTGTCCCGCTGTAGAACTTAATATTTTCTTCTTCCATGAAAACACTCACTCACACACATACACACACACTGCCACACAACAGCCCAACATCACTATTGACAGTTTATAGTAATTGTTAATGAGAAAGAAAGGATGATTTGGTTAGATTTCTTAGAAATGGAATCATAAGGAAAAGCTAAAATCTGAACTTAACCAATACATCCTTCAAATGCATTGCCTCTTGCTAAATGTGAGGCCATGTTGAACTCATGTCAACATGTTGAAAATTGTGTCAAATTGTGTGTGTGTGTGTGTGTGTGTTTGTGTGTATGTGTGTGTGTTAGCCCTTGGGTAAGTGTTTTATAGTGTCTGTCCAAAATATCTGTATATTTTCAGTGTTTGATGTCTTTAAACCTTAATGATTCATCAAGGGTATCAATGAAGCTGTAGTACAGGTCTGATGGTGCTGTATGTCATGCATTTATGTTGGATGAGATTAGATGTCCATGTACTATAGATACATACCTGTTGCCTTCATTTTAATTCCAACATAAATAGGATACTTTTTTTGTTATGTTAGTGGTCTAAAAGGATAAAAGGATTTGACAAATTTAGAATAGAAATACAATTCAGCATGAAATGCTCTCCAACAGAGTCGATTATTTTTGGTTATAAAACTACTGGAATATTTTTAATGAGTGGATCTAAGAGCCAGAAATGGTAGTACAGTTGTTCACATCAGTATGATATAATGGTAAACAATTTCACATTTGTATGTATGACATACAGTCATGCTGATAAAGTATATCATCACCACTCTATTTGTTATAAGAACTCACCACAGAATAAATCATTAAAGGATACATATCCAGATATGATGGAGTTCATGGAGAAAATGAGAACTGAATTGTTGCAGTTATGAACATTGAAAGGCTGCATTCTCCTGAACTGCAGGGGCTCAGAGGACAGACTCATCATGTATAATTTATGGAAATCAATCCTGCACACATTGTGCCTGTTGCCTCCGGGCTTTAGACACTCAATCAATGCATGTGCCGCTTTCTAAAAGAAAATCTTTTTCTACTTCCTCTGTTTTATTTGACCCTCTAATTCATGTGACTCAGAAAGCTTTGGCTTTGATAGAAACGTGGATATTGCACCAGGATTGCACTTAATCATTCATTGAGAACATTTAAAAAGATATTGTCTGGGAGAAAAAACCTTGTTAACATATTATGTGTTCATATTTGTATGTCACATCCTTTCTGTTTGAAGAAACAAGGCAATATATATATATATATATATATATATATATATAAATACTGATCAGCCTCTGACCACCTCCCTAATATTATGTTGGTCCCCTTTTTGCTGCCAAAACAGCCCTGACCTGTCAAGGCAATGACTCCACTAGATTCCTGAAGGTGTGCTGTGGTATCTGGCACCAAGGTGTTAGCAGCAGATCCTTTAAGTCCTCTAAGTTGTGAGGTGGGGCCTCCATGGAACGGACTTGTTAGTCCAGCACATCCCACAGATGCTCGATCGGACTGAGATCTGGGGAATTTGGGGGAGGCCAAGTCAACACCTGAAACTCGTTGTTCTGCACATCAAACCATTCCTGAATCATTTTTGCTTTGTGGCACAGCACTTTATCCTGTTAAAAGAGGCCACAGCCATCAGGGAATACCGTTTCCATGAAAGGGTGTACATGGACTGCAACAATGCTTAGGTAGGTGGTACATGTCAAAGAAACATCCACATGGATTCACAAAGCATGACACTGTCTATATATATATATATATATATATATATATATATATATATATATATATATATATAGATAGATAGATAGATAGATAGATAGATAGATAGATAGACAGTGTCATGTTTGCACTGTGGTAAAGGTAAATGTAGCCTTTTTCATGTGGAGCCGGTATTTTCACTGTGGAGACTTCTTGGTGTGATGATTCATACCTTCCCTGTCTGTCATGGGTGTTTCTAGGAAATGGTTTGTAAATCCCATTTAGCTTGCAGCAGCACAATCAGAATTAAAATCCACTTACAAATACTCCTTTTTTCTCTTCAAGAGTGCTGTAATCATAATTACGGCATTATCTTTAACCTCATCTTAGTATTTTTGTCTGTATCAGGTCTTAGAAATCATCAACAATATTGTTGCTATGGAATTACTGTGGTTTGGAAGGTTTAGATGGTTTCTTCTGGAAAGTTTTACTGCATCAATATTAATCATTATGCCTAAATCTGGAGTCAAATCTTAAATTACTAGTGCTATTCCTCCATGTAAACAATAAGCATGCAGCTGTTTGATTTAACACTGTAACTTTTGAATCAGCAGCAATAATACAGAACATTTTTTATTTATAATAATTTATCTGGTGATGGACCAGATTATTGCAAATATGTGTTTCATGCTTTTGTTTTAGCCTCTATATAAAACTCAGTGTCATCCATATTCCTTTTACTGACCACCTCCATTACATTTTCTGGTACATTTAGCAGATTTTGTGCTGCTGATGGTTAATAAAGATAGACGTGTATATGTGTGACTGTGTGTGTGTGTGTGCAGAAAGGAGGGATGTGCCCAGCTGCTAAGAGGTGTAACTGTGGCTGTGTATTCATGGTCATCCTCCACACAATGAAACTGATGTGAGCAGATTCTAAATTATGGTTCCTCATTCCCTTTGGCCGTTATAATATATAATATATTATATATTATATATCATCATATATCAAAGTATATATATATATATGAAATGATTCCACTACACTTGTATATATTATAAAAGTTTAACGCTATACTGATGCATCACATATTATATCTCATATCAGCCTGAAATGCTTCTTTGGTTTTTCCATATCATCACATCTCAAAGCACAGAGCACATATTAATCAGAACTAAATAAGCGGTGTGCTGATATGAAAATACATTTACTGCATACTTAGTATACTGTATATTGGTGAAGAGCATAAATAATGTCATCACCACATAAATCCAGTGTCAATCAACATAACCACATCACTACAGGTTCATCAAAGCAACATGAGCCGAGTAGAAGACAGCAGGATTTTATCATAAGCAGTGCAGCTCGACAAGATTCAATGATGCAAGCTGAACTGGAGATGCAGAGAGATGAGAGTGAATGATCACTGTGTGTGTGTCTGTGTGTGTGTGTGTGTGTGTGTGTGTGTGTGTGTGTGTGTGTATGATCAGAAACAGAAGCATACTGTACCTCTCCTGGTCTGCTTGATTTTAGGACTGAGCATAGCCGTCATCACTGCAGCCCTCAATCCCTCCTTAGCATATTATTCCTCCAGCTCCCTCTCTCTCCCTCTCTCTCTCTTCCCCTCTCCTCCTCTTCCTGTTCTGCCGCAGCTCCCTCTTCTCCTTCAGCCGGTTTTCTGTCTTCTCTCGCAACACTGTCGTTTTGCTGCTGACCTCATAGTGAGGCGGGGGAGGGATCCCTCATGCACGCTTACACACACCCTCATAAGTACTCTACACCCACCCTTCAGTGTAGTATTCATCCTCCCTCTCTTCACTGACCATTCAGTTTGTGTGTGTGTGTGTGTGTGTGTGTGTGTGTGTGTGTGTGTGCCTGCACGCATGGTATTACGACAATAGGCTTGACGTTTAATTGGCCACAGGCATGTGAGCTTAGCTTGGTTTGCTTTGCTCTCTAGGGATCTCCTCTTGTTCTTCCCTTTTTTCTCTTCAGCTCCAGCTCTCTCTATCAATTTTGTCCCTTTTTTCCTACCACTTCTCTCCCTTCACATCAAATCTCCACTTCCCTTTACTCCTCCCTCAATGAATCACAGATTCATCATGTAGGCAAAGACTCATGGAAACGTCACCTTCTACAGCTTTTTTTTAATAATTTCTAAACATTTCAGAAGACCACCGGTGGTAGCATAATAGTCCTTGCTCTGCTGGTGCAATTGAATCAACCGTATGGAGAACAGCTGTTCCTCTTATAGGCTGTGTGGGGGAGGAGGCCACTGAAATGAGAGAGCAATCATGGTTCCTTCAGCACTTGCACCCCTGTCAGCTGCTGTGTTTCCCTTCATATAATAGTCCACAATTTTAGTGCAAAAATTCTAGACATTAATAATATATATTTACCATATTATGTCTAACCACTTTGAGTTAAGATAAGATGTCATACTACAATGGTATATTATTTATTATGCTACATTGCAGTTCTGGACATAGCCACAGGTAGTGCCTAGTTGCCATGGTAACCTGGAAAGATTGGATGTGCTACTGAATGTTAAGTTATCCAACATCATGCAATTAAGGCTGTGTAGCCCACGTGTACAGCCAGCCAGTGCTTACACCAACCTCTCTTTTTCTCAGTTTGAAGAAAAAAAAAACATAGTATGACATGTTACTGAGAAACTGGAAGTCATCTGTTCTAAGACTGTCAATGATTGAGTGTTTTTGTTAAATAAAAACATTCTTCCTATTTCAATAAAAATTCTTTCTATTTCTATATCATTAGGCTTAGATTATATGGTACGCTTTAAAGTGTACTTTACCGTTTCCTGTTCTATTGCTGTACAAAAATGAACAAAAGAAACATTTGATGTACTCTTTATATCTCTTTTACTAGTATTTGTTTGAGTTTGTGTTTTAGAGGTAGCCATAGAGGTTTAAATGTGTTACATGGGTGGCCATGTTGTGTTGTTGGTTAGCTTGGTGGTTAGCATGCTTGCCTCACACCCACTAGATTTGGGGGTTCGATTCCTGCATCTGCTGTGTTTCCAGATACTCCCTGTCTCAGGGGCTCCCCCCAGTACCCTGGTTTCCTCCTCCAGTCAAAGACATGCATTGTAGGCTGATTTGCAGCTCAAAATTGCTTGAAGTGTGTGCTATTGTGCCATGTGGTAGGCTGGCATCCTGCCCATGGTGTACCTGGCCTTGTGCCCCAAGTGTCCTGGGTTAGGCTCCAGGCTCCCCATGACCCAGTAGGATAAGTTGTGTATAGTAGGGATGTGACTTGGCTATAACAGCAGATGATCACATCAGGTTCTCTTCCTTTCAGCCAAGAACAGGAATCAGAAGATACAATGTGTTGGGATTCCCCATATCTGGACAACTGGAGATTTGAACATGACCTGAAACTCATGACCTGTTCTGAATAGTTAAGGTTGGGTGAAGAATAATAGCTAAGTGTGGGGATAATGATCACAGAATATTATATGAGATCCCAGATTCTCTGTCAGAATTCTTACAAATTAGATGGGAGATTGGTGCGAGTATGTAAGTTCGGGAATAAATAATTGTGCTCGCACTGATTTGCACACTGTAATCAATGAGATCAGTAAGGGAAAGGAGAAGAGGTAGCAGATCAATGGTGCTTTAGTCATAATGCTGATTAGCTCAACAGTATGAATGCTGAATTACTTTCTGGCATTCACAGCATGCCAGTTTATCAGTGCTATTATGGTGGCATTATGCAAGAGCCTTTCTACCTGCAGTTTGAAGAGCGAGAAAGGAGTGAAAGCCATATGTTACTCTCTCTCTCTCTCTCTCTCTCTCTCTCTCTCTCTCTCTCTCAAACACACACACACACACACACACACACACACACACACACACACACACACACACACACATCCTAATGTTGTTATACCTCAGTGTAGCAGGTGGGGTCTAGGCCCATAAAGCACCCTTATTGAGCCTTATATTAGTTACATAGTTTACATTTAATTGAATTTACGTTTAATTGTGTTATGGAACATCCATAAAACAGTATAGTTCCTGTTATAATTTTTAAGTTAAACAGTCATTAAAAAAACAGCTAGTTCTTCTCAATTTTAGCAAAAGAAATAATACATTCCAGCACACAACATCCTTTCTCTTCAAGACGTTCCTCTTGTTAAAATTATTGCCAAATTTACCTCAGACTGTTAAGACAAAGTCAGAGAGACTGGAGACTCCATTCAAAAATGTAAAATGAACATTTCTTTATAGAAGATTTTAACCTATCACTGATGTTTTCTTTGTAAAATAACAGCTTTTTATTATATGGATATTTTTCTTGCTTTTTATCATAATTTTATTTTCTGACCAGTCAATGGTCTTGTATAATAATGATTTTGTTATCATTTCATTAATATATCCAGTATGCATTTTTATTCTTCACATAAATCAGAGCACAGTTTTTCTGGTTCACTCATTGCCTTTATCTGTACATTGCTTTATCGCCCAGCTCTGTGGAATTAGTCATAATTAAGCCAGCAATGATGTTTTTTCTCTGTACAGAGCTTCCACTAAGCCTTCTGTCCAGCCTGTCTCTCTCTTCTTTACATTTTGTGAGACATTCATTACAAAGGCAATCTTTCCTAACCAAGAAGAGGCACTCTACCCTTTGAATAGGGTCCAGTTTTGGTGGATTGTCTACAGGTAGAGGGTTGCACTTGACATTGAGCATGTGAAGGTTGGGCAAATTCTGGAGCCACAGTGGGATTTTAGTCAAAAGGTTGTTGAAGAGCCAAAGCTCGCCCAGCTCCTTCAGTCCTGCAATAAAAGATGGAACCGTCTCGATGTGGTTCATGCCCAGGTTAAGTTTCTTAAGGTTCCTAAGAAGGCCGAGTGTATGTGGGATCCCGTAGGTGGTTAGCATGTTGTTGCACATGTTGAGGTTCTGGAGCTTCTGCAGGTGACCGATAGACTCTGGAAGCTGCTCCAATTGGTTGCTATGCAAGTCTAGCAAGCGGATGTTGACAAATTTATTGATTGAGTCTGGAATCTTCTTCAGCATGTTGCGGCTCAGGTCCAGTTCATCAACATCACATAGTTTCAGAATGCACTTAGGGAATGTGCTGATCTCCATGTTGCTGAGGTCTAAACGGCGCTTGCCATCTATCGTCAGCTTTACTGCGTTCTTGGCCATCTTAAGCGTGATTTTTCGACCTTTGGGGTCATTTGATTTCTTTTTACCCTTTGCCATTTGACTTAGAAAACAGAAATAGACAATCAAGTGAGTGGTTATGTTGTATATTTTATATGCAGTCACCATACACTTTATTAGGAACACCTTTACACTTTACATTCATGCAGTTATCTAATCAGCCAATCATGTCACAGCAGAACAATGCATATATATGTTTATTTTCTAACCACTAACTATATACATATACTTACATAGTGTATTGACTGTTATTTACTGCAAATTATATAATGAAACAGAATTTTTAAATCCATTTTTTTTCTATGATTTTCTTTTCGCCAATTAAAGTTAAATTAAAGATACTTGTCATCTTGGAAACCACTTTGACTAATGGGCTTTGACAGTAATTACTTGCCCAAGGATTAATCCATGCACAAATTGAAATTTTGCTCACTGTAATTCTTAAAATATGTAGAAAATACAACCTTGTGATGATTTTACTTATGTAAAAACAATGAGGCAGAAATTTTCTGCTGTCCTTCAAGTGCACTTAAGTTTATCAAAGTTTCCTCCAAGCATAGTCCCACAACTGTATACAGGGACAGATGTTTCATGTTAAGTTTAAGTGTAATGTACTGGCATGTCTAGGATACCTGAAAAAACTGTAAACTTCAAGAAAGTTGTTAGTTTACTTTTAGGAACACAAACTATAAACTCTTTGAAGTTAATATTACTGATGATAATTGTACTTCTATTGAATGTACTTCGCTAGGAGTAGAAATAAATTGACCTCTAAGTAAAGTGTAATAAATTGTCTGCATATCACTTTCCTTTAACAACACTTTCTGAAGTGTTTATTCTCATATACCATAGCAAGTTTTATTCATTACATTTTCTTATTAATCTGAAAATATCACATGATACTTTTTAATCAGTTTGTAGTTCAATTTAATGTTAAATGTTGGTTAATAATTCAAGCTAAGTTTATGTGCAGCTTGCTGTGAATCAGCTGTTACTATAGAGACAGTAATGTATTAGAGCAAACCTTACAGCCAAACTACTGTCAGAGCTGCTGTTACAGAAGATTAATCAACACTTTTGGGTCAGTCTGAGAATTCAGTTTGAGAATTAAACAGCTTTTTGGTTCCAAATAGAAGTGTTGTTAATTGTTAACAGTTAACTTAGAGGCTATAATATTCGGTACAGATGGAAAAAGGACTTCGAAAACATTGTTAAACCACCAAACTAACTCCTTAAAGCATTTAAATTTCATGTCTTAAGGCAAAACAAACATGCTTATTCAAATTGAGCATTCTTACCTGCTGTTCCAGACTTTATCCAGATAGCTTCACATCTCTAGCTCAGAAAACGTCCTCTTTAAAGCTCTTCCTCTACTCTTGACACTTCTTCCATATGAATTATTCAAAATCCTGTCTCACTATCCTGTAAATAAAAACGATTTGCTTGCTTCTCCCTTTCCCAAGAAGTTCTGAACAGTGCTCTGGCATTATTTAAGCTGGCTGTGTTTTCGGTAACCAGGCAACTGAAAGAAGCTGGTTTTATTGTTCTTAGGTTTGTTGGAAGAGTTGTCCTGAAACTATGCCGGATTGTAGTATTAATATTACTCTAGAAATAATGACATATAGGAAACATTATTATTCTCATACTTTCGTAATATGTTAAGGGATTGATGTATTATTTGTATTATATGTATTATTTATGAATGTATTGTTGTTTTTTTTTTAATACTATATCAATTTAAAACTTGAATTGAAATAACAGACATGAAAAAAAGATTTAAAAAAAGAACATTAAAATGCCTAATTTTATAATTAGAATAGTAGGGGAAAGCTTTCATTATTATTATTATTATTATTATTATTATTATTTTTATTATTATTATTATTATTATTATTATTATTATTATTATTACTATTATTATTATTATTATCCTCCACTTTCTGTAGCATTTATCCAACACAGGGCTGCAGGGAACCTGGAGTCTATCCCAAGAGACTTAGGGCACAAAGTATGGGACACCCCGATGGGGTGCCAAACCATCTCAGGGCACATTCATTCATTATGGACAATTTAGAGATGCCAATCAGCCTACAGTGCATGTCTTTTGACTGGGGTAGGAACCCAGAGTACACAGAAGAAAACCCAGAGAACAACCCGTGCAGACATGGGAATCACACCTCCCAACCCTGAAGGTACAAACCTGCTAACCACAAAACCACCAAGCTGATCATGCATCTTCTTCTTCTTCTTCTTCTTCTTCTTCTTCTTCTTCTTCTTCTTCTTCTTCTTTTATTATATTGCATTATATTAGAAGACCAAAATAAAGTAGGGACCAGTGAAAAAACTGGACGAATCCAGTCACTAATTACTTATACATCTAAAGGAATTACTATCAAACATTTGAAAAGATTTAGGGATCCATCAATCCTAGTACTGGTGATCCCAGTACATGCTCACTTACTCATACTCAGAACAGATGTCCTGTGTAAATGTTGCTAATGTTATTTACATGATGTCTTCATTGTCCTGTACTATGTCTATGTGAACCTTTTTTTTTTTTGCATGCTAGAAAAAACAGTTATCTCAAAGCTCATATTTGATTTGATATTATATATATATATATCAATGATGAATGAATGAATTTTGCCATTCATTCATTCATTCATTCATTCATCATTCATATATGTGTGCCATGCTTGAAAAAATTTATTTGTAGATTACAGTAGATAAAATACTTTGAGGATTGCTTTTATAGAAATTTTATTTAATCATGCTGTGTGTGTGTGTGTGTGTGTGTGTGTGTGTGTGTGTGTGTGTGTGTGTGTGTGTGTGTGTGTGTGTGTGTGTGTGTGTGGTGTCTGTGTGTGTGTGAGCAAGACAGCTTGCGTTCGTTGTACTGTAGTTGCTTGCATGTGAAAGGTGAGCTGGAGGTTTGTGTGTCACTGGAGTTGGACAATCTGGTTTCTTCTTTCTGCCACTGAGGAATCCATTACAACGTCTCCTTGTTTTTCGCCATGTTCTGTTTCTTATCTCCTCTGGTCTAAACAACTCAGATGGGAAACTTGACGATGGAAATGGGTAAATGGGACATTGTTTGGGGCTGTGGAACTGAATCAAGCAGATTCACTTATATTAATAAATATGTACTGAAGTAGGCCTACCAAGTAAAATACATGACCTATTTTGAGCCAAATAAAAAAGGTTCTTTCCATTTCACAAATAGATGCTTAGATGTAAGTATATGATAACTGTGATACCCACACCTCAGTATGGCTGTGTGCTATCGTTTAATAATATGGAATTGTATGTTATTTTATTTATCTAACACTTCCTTTGTTTGAAGTGCTTAAAGGGAGTTTCTTGTCTCTGTTGGCGTTTTAATCTGAGTTTATACCGTCTAATTTTCTCTTTCGCCTGAATATTTTATGAAAATTTTTATCAAAATTTTTTACTTACATATTGTACTTAATTGTTCTTTTTTTTTCGGGAGAAGCTTTTCTGTTTTTTCGGTCTTCAAACAACAATGGGAGAAATCCCACTTCGGAGCTCTTCAATATCCAGGCTAAGTTCATGTAAAGGGTACATAATCATAAAGTATGGCTAACTTTCAGCTTGTGTGTGAGCTGCAGGATGTTTAGTAATTCTTCCTCTGTCGTCAGTGTTAATTTTACTTGTGATATGTGTCCGCTAGTTAGCTCTCTGACAGAAAAGATATTAGCTTTAGAGGTGCACACTAGAGAGGGTTAGTGATAGTGAGAGTAGTGTAGTGTCTGTAGGGGGAAGTCTGGATGCCTTAGTTGGAGTTAGTAACCCCCAACTCCGGCATTAGAGTCCAAACAGTGGGCCGAATGGGTGATGACTCGGCGGCATAGTTGCAAGGCCTGCCCATGGGAGTGGGCCTGCCCACTCCTCTCCACTTCACATATCCAACAGGTTTTCTCTCCTCAGTAAAGCACCTGCTGAGAAACCTGACAGAGCTCTGGTTACAGGAGGCTCTATTGTAAGGCATGTGAAATTAGCTAGGCCTTTAGGAGCTCCAGCAGCACAGGTTAGGTGTATCCCGGGAGCCAGCTGGACATCTTAGGGTCCTAAGTTTTCCATGTTGGAGCTAACAATATACGCCTTCGTCAGTCTAAGGTTACTAAGAGTAATATTGTAGAGGTGTCTAAATTAGTGAAGGCGATGTCCGATGAGGTAGTATGCTCTGGCCCAATCCCAATGTGACATGGGAATGTAGCTTACAGCAGGTTATGATCGTTGAACTGCTGGATGTCCAAGTGGTGCTCCAAAAACAATGTGGGCTTCATAGATAATTGGAGCTCTTTTGAGGGCAAGGCTGGCCTGTTAGGACGGGACGGTGTCCATCCCACTCGGGAAGGTGCTGCTCTAATTTCTTGCAGCATAGCACATAGTCTTAGAGCAGATCTAGTTAATCTGTGACAATCCAGAGCCAGGGCCAGGGAGCAGATAAGCAGGCTAATCCGACCGTGTGCTAGCTGCAATGAGTCATCAGCCAGGGTTCATAACATTGAGTCTGTTCCCCGAGCTAAACAAAAATATTTTAACAATCAGAAAATTTGTTTTACTAACCTGATTAACATAAAACTAGATCATAGTGAATGCACAGCCAGCACCTTTGATCTGAAGCTAGGACTGTTAAATATAAGATCTCTTTCATCTAAAGCATTTATTATTAATGAACTGATTACTGATCAGAAGTTTAGTGTTCTATGTTTAACAGGAACATGGATTAAACCAAATGGGTATGTTGCATTAAATGAAGCTTGTCTGCCTGGCTATTGTTATATACATCAACCACGCTTAACAGACAGGGAAGGAGGTGTCGCAGTTATTTATGATGATAAACTAGGCGCAACACAAAAACCCGGACTTCAATTCAACACATTTGAAGTTCTTTATACTAACCTAGCTTATGTAGCCACAAAAAATAAGTTCACATAGTCGTTTTCACTAATTGCTATTTACAGACCTCCAGGGCCACATTCTGAATTCCTCAGTGAATTTGCAGATTTCATTTCAAACCTTGTTGTTTCTTTAGACAAAGCATTAATTGTAAGAGACTTCAACATTCACTTTGATAAGTCAGAAGACCCTCTAAGAACAGCAGTTGTATCCATCTTAGATTTAGTAGGTGTTAATCAAAATAGGACCCACTCATAATGGAGGTCACACTCTGGATCTTATTCTAACATTCGGCTTAAATATAGAAAACATAGTCATACATAGTCAAACATAGCACAGTTGGAAGCTATCTCAGATCACTATCTTGTTTCATTTAAAATGAGTCTTAGATACGAGATGCGCAATTTTCCATGTCACCGTATTAAGCGTACATTTACGTCTGCTACTGTAGAGAGATTTACCAATAGTCTCCCAGAATCATCCATGATTGGTTCACCGCCTGACCCCACAGAACCTGTTCAGGTGACTGATTAACTGGAGTCAGTGTTTCGCAACACCCTAGATACTGTAGCTCCACTTAAAAGGAAAACAATTAAAGAGAAGAAACTAGCACCCTGGTTTCTTAAAAATTCAGACTATTAATTTAAAACCAAATTATTTGATAGATAATCCTTTAGATAATATAACTATTTCTGATCAGAGCTTAGAATGCTTTACTCCCCTTCAAGAGCCTGGTTTAGTTTCACTAATTTCATCTTCAAAACTTTCAACCTGCATTCTAGATCCTTTACCCACGTCTTTCCTTAAACAGATATTAGCAGTAGCTACCGAACCCCTTCTAAAAATGATATATTCTTCACTTAGCACTAGCTATGTGCCTAAATCTTTTAAGCTAGCAGTTATCAAACCCCTGATTTAAAAAAACGGACCTCGACCCCTGTCAGCTGTCCAACTATAGGCCAATATCAAACCTGCCATTTATCTCCAAGAACCTAGAAAAGGCTGTAGCACAGCAGTTATGTTCAAACTTACATTGGAATAACATTCATGAAATGTATCAGTCAGGATTTAGACCTCATCATAGCACAGCGACAGCACTGGTTAAAGTAGTAAATGACCTGTTACTGGCTTCTGATCAGGGTTGCGTCTCCTTAGTGCAGCTTTTTATACCATTTAGCACACTATTCTACCTGATAGGCTAAAACATGTTGTTGGTGTTAAAGGAATAGCCCTCTCCTGGCTCAGGTCTTATTTGACTGATCGTTATCAGTTTTTAGATCTAAATGGTGACTTCTCTATACATACCAAGGTTACGTTCGGTGTTCCACAAGGTTCTGTTTTAGGCCCACTGCTTTTCTCCTTATATATGCTACTGTCACATAACGCTGCTGATGAGCTGAGCTGATGGAGACGGAAGCACGCTGTTCATGCCGGTGTAAAAAAATCAGACCCAACGCGGAGTTAGATGGCGGACAGGGGTTTTATTAAACAAAAGAACATGTAGCACACAGACGTAACACAAAGACGAGGACTGGCAAAGTAACAAAGACAGACGGCCACTATAAATAAGGAACATGATTACAGACACATTAGGAACAGGTGACAGGCATGAACACATTAGGGAAAGGCATGGCTAGAACAAACACATGGCTAAATGAACAAAACCCCTGCTGAAGGCCCCTAGTGGTCCATCGGGGGCACTTGCCCCCGTAACAGCTACCTCTTGGTGCAATTATTTGTAAACATGGTATTAGCTTCCATTGTTATGCTGATGACACACAGCTTTATGTTTCAGCTAAGTCAAATGAGAGACACCAGCGTATTAAGATTAAAGAAGCTGTAAAGGACATTGACACAGTGGATGTTTACTAACTTCCTCCTGCTTAATGCTAACAAGACAGAGGTGCTTGTACTAGGACCACATGCAGCTAGAAGTAAGCTTTCTGATTAAAGAGTAACTGTGGATGGTCTTTCTGTTTCATCTTGTCCAGAAGTAAAAGATCTTGGTGTGATTATTGACTCTTTCGTTTGAAGCTCAAGTAGATAATATCACTAGGGTAGCCTTCTTTCATCTCAGAAATATGATGTCACTTCATGATGCAGAATAATTAGTTCATGCTTTTGTTACTTCTAGGATTATTGTAATGCCTTACTGTCTGGATGTTCCAGTAGGAGCATAAACAAGCTCCAGTTAGTCCAGAATGCAGCAGCTAAAGTCCTAACTAGAACCAGAAGATATGAACACATCACTCCTACTTTAGCCACACTACATTGGCTCCCAGTCAAATTTCACATTGATTATAAAATACTATTACTAACCTATAAAGCAGTAAATGGTCTCGCGCCACAGTACCTGAGCGATCTTTTGGTTATTTATGATCCGCCACGCCATGCAGGTTATTTGGTAGTACCTCAAGTAGCAAAGGCTACAGCAGGGGACAGAGCTTTTTCTTACAAATCCCCACAGTTATGGAACAGTTAGTGTTCGGGATTCAGCCACAGTATCAATGTTTAAATCTAGGCTAAAGACACATTTGTTTAGTCAAGCTTTCAATGTATAGGTTTTCTTAGGTAAATGAGCAGATCTGGAAGGTTCATGGGCATAGAGTGGTGTACTGGGATGTTTGGATGCTGTCGCCTTACCACCCTTGCAAGTCTCTCAGGCTTGCTGACTGTGAAGTGGTTGAACACTTTATGTCCCAGGAAGCCTTCATGTCTGTCACCTTCTGGCTCTCCCTTTTAGTTATGCTGTCATAGCTAGTCTTGCTGGAATCCCTGCCTGCACTACACATAACCTACATTGTCTTTAAATATCACATGATCACAAGCATACTTAATATCTTTCTCTCTCTCTCTCTGTCTTTCTCTGTCGAGCTATATGTTCCACTCCCAAGCTCATTGTGTTCTTAGTTCCAGTGTGATCACTGGCTTTATCCCTGGTCGGAGTCTCGTCGCTTGGTGGTGCTCACTGATGCTGTGGATGGATCTGTGTGGACAGCCTGGGACCAGGAGACAGTCATGGAGAGAGCCACTTGGGGACTAGAACACCGTCACAGATCTGCCATTACACCTGTCAGCTTCTGACAGCAAGGAATTAGTATCTATAATGAACTCATAAACTACATTGACCTAATAGTTTCTCATGGCCCTTGATTGCTGTTGTAGATAGGACATTATTTACATTTACATTATTTACTGTCCAGTGTCACCCAAATGAGGATGGGTTCCCTTGAGCCTGGTTCCTCTCAAGGTTTCTTCCTCATATCATCACAGGGAGTTTTTCCTTGCCACAGTGGCTGCAGTCTTGCTAATTAGGGGTAAATAGGGCTAAAATAGTTTAATATTTTAATTAATTTATTTTTTTCCTTCTCTACTTTTGTAAAGCTGCTTTGAGACAATGTCCGTTGTAAAATGTGCTATAAAAATAAATTGAATTGAATTGAATTGAATTAACTGAGCGAAGGTCCACATTTTGGTGACATTTTGTTCATTTGATCATATCGATCAGCCATAACATTAAAATCATCTGCTTAATATTGTGCAGGTCTTCCTTGTGCCACCAAAACAGCCCCAATGAGACATGGGCTCCACAAGACCTTTGATACACAGATGCTGGATCAGAATCAGATATGTGGAATTTGAAGGCCAAGTCAACACATTTAAACTCTATGTAAGTTTCCATTCCATACCATTACTGAATAGTTTTTACAATGTGGCAAGGGGCATTATCCTGCAGAAAGAGGAAACTGCCATTATGGAATATGGTTACCATGATCCTTACGCTTGCCTGCTTCCAAAACATTAACTTTGATAACTGATTGTTCACCTGCTGTCTAATATATCCCAACTCTTAACACTGTAACAAGATAATCAGTGTTATTCACTTCACCTGTTAGTTGTTTTAAAGTTATGGCCAATTGGTGTATGGTCATTTGAAATCAAGTCACTTTTTAAAGCATGTGTGTTTATAGTCTCATAGTGCTCCTGTCACAAAACAAAGTGTGTGACTAAAGAAGTAGGTTTGTGTGAAGAACTAAAATTGTCTTTGAGACATCTTTGGAAAGCCGGTAGCTAAAGAGCTTCAGCTCAGTTTATTTAGTCAGCAGAAGGATGTGGATCCAGCATGCTTTGTTTTTGTAACAACCTCTCATTAAGTAGTGCACAAGGCAGAGCCTGACATCCTCCACATTCAGTATCTTAAATCAGTAATTACATCAAGTTAGCTTAAATTGAAAGAATTTATTTTTCAAAATGTTAAATTAACTGAATCAATTCATTTGTGTTTGATGTTCACTTGCTCTACAGGGAGATCTGTTTCTTGACTTGTTTCTTCAGCATTCTTTTAGGCTGAATTATGACCATCTTGCTCCATTTCCAGAATTATTACAGAGACATGCTATCATGTTGTCTCTCATACACTGATGTCACCATCGTGGAAGTGACTGTCACAGAATGTACCATTTATTATGTAAGGAATAAATCATAACAGGATGTGCTGTTATAAAAAAACAATCCATAACAGTGATCTGAGGGCAATATATGAGCCTGAAGAGGATTCATTTCCTTACAACAGCATGTCTTAGAGATTTTTATTCTTCTTATACCATTCATTCATTCATTCATGGTCTACCGCTTATCCGATCTATACTTGGGTCACGGGGAGCCTGTGCCTATCTCAGGCATCATTGGGCATTAAGGCAGGATACACCCTGGGCGGAGTGCCAACCCATCGCAGGGCGCACACACTCTCTCATTCACTCACGCAATCACGCAATGAGTGTGTGCGCCCTTCTTATACCATACCATTTATTTATTTTAATGACTAACATATCCCACTTTTTAACCATTTCTAGTTACATTTAATACTGTGGAATATTAAAGAGAAATGCTAGATAAATGTTATGGTATTCAAGATATCTCTATATCATTCGCTGCATTTGTTGTCATTCAGCAATGAATCAAAGATGTCCATTTGCCTTTTTCAATGTTTTTTACTTAAAAACAAATAAGAAACAATACATATATAAGATATACATTAATCAAGTAAACATGATTACCATGTCAACACAATCATCTAAACACAAAATCTTCTTCTTCTACTTTAATAAAGGTTTTGCAGTATGTTTAAGTAAGTGTAAGGCTGGAAAGAAAGAAATGGATGTTCTGCTTGTGTGAGCCGAGGATGGCCTTGAGGATGGAGCTGAATTCACAGCTGGAACTTATTAGTGGTGCACACAGTGTGCTCCCATTACACTCAGTGTGGTTTGGAGGAGCTTTCGAGTTTTCACAGTTAAATGACTTTCCCAGATGAGTTCTTATAATGTAAGTACCGAAGGGGTTAATCATCCACATCCCATAATTCTGTGCAACATGAGGGTTTCCATGTTGTTTTCTGCTTGTTTGGAACGTGAAGCTTTTTCCAGTGTTGAGTCCAACAGACTAATAAAATATACCTAATTTAAAAACAAAATGAATAAAACATGGAAAAAAACCAGTTAAACTGCTCAGGAATAGTGTGATTTGTCCAACGCCCTTTGTCAACCCTAATGGTTTCAAATAACATTTGCTATCTATAACGCAGAAATATTTTTAAGATCTTAAAGGATTTCAGAAGTACATGATTCAATTTTTAATTTCTATCATATTTAGAGTATTTTGGTTCCTATTCAGGTCTATTTTGGAATTCAATTTGATATTTTTAAGAAAATTTCTAAATTGATGTAAACTAAGTTGTTGTTGTCATTACCTGGAAAAACAGAATATGTAAGCTTTAAATAAAAGAAATGAACTTTGTGTTCCATGAATTACTAATCATTAATGACCAATACAGGTTAAGGTTTTTACAGAATGGCATATAACAGTAATAGGAAAAAATACTCTGAAAAAGGAAATACTGTAATTTAAAATAAAATCCCAAAGTATGCTCTGTAATTTCCAATAACAACCCAACAACAGGACATAATTTTTTAATGAAATACAAGTTCCAATGATATTCTAAAAATCAAATAAGATCCTACAGAACAACTGAAAGTCCAGATGGATTTTTGAAAAGGGTACTTATTTATGTTCTGGTTTATTGTGTGTGATTTGTTTTATTTTTTAATAATGCTGTGCAATATGCCAAATCTCTTCTATTTACACTCATCAAAATCATCAGGTTGTATTACAGTACTATACTACAATACTTTACACTCAGAAAGAAGGGTACTAAACAATATAGTTCCTTTTTGCTGGGGTGATACCATCAAGTCTATACCTTTTGTACCCCCATGGCAGTTTTTCTTATTTTTGGAAAGTGTTCTGTTTTATATTGGCATAGGTTACACACACACACACACACACACACACACAAACACATATATTTATATATATATATATATATATATATATATATATATATATATATATATATAATATATATATATATATCTTCTGGGAAGGCTTTACACAATGAATAGGAGTGTGTTTATGCAAATTTTTGATCATTCCTCTAGAAGCGCATTTGTGAGGTCAGGTGATGAAGATGGATGAAATGGCCTGGCTTGCAGTCTCCACTCTAATTCATCACAAAGGTGTTCTATCAGGTTGAGGTCAGGACTCTGTACAGGCCAGTCAAGTTCCTCCACACCAAACTTGCTCATCCATGTCTTTATGGACCGTGCTTTGTGCACTGGTGTGCAGTCATGTTAGAACAGGAATGGGCCATCCCCAAACTCTTCACCACAAAGCTGGGAACATAAAATTGTCCAAAATGTCTTGGTATGCTGAAGCAATAAGAGTTCCATAATCCCACCTCCACCAAACATTGCACGTGGCACAATGCAGTCAGGCAAGTACTGTTCTCCTGGTAACTGCCAAACCCAGACTCGTCCATCGGATTGCCAGACAGAGAAGTGTGACTGGTCACTCCAGAGAACATGTCTCCACTGCTCTAGAGTCCAGTGACAGCGTGATTTACACCATGGCATTCAGAGCTTTGCATTGCACTTGGTGATGTAAGGTTTGGATACAGCTCCTCGGCCATGAAAACCCATTCCATGAAACTCTCTATGCACTGTTCTTGAGTTAATCTGAAGGCCATATGTTTGGAGGTCTGTAGCTATTGACTCTGCAGAAATTTGGTAACTTCTGCAAACTGTGCACATTCTATATACAGGTTTTATTACATAATATAGTAGATTCATGTTGAATGGAGATCTGAAAGTGATCATTATCATTGTAGTCAGTATGTTGATCATTAGTTTAACATGCAGTAAAGAGATAAACATAACATAGCATACAGTGATTAAGGCAAACATAAAAGTATTTTGCTGATGTCTGGTTCTCCAGCTCCAAGTAGCAATCAAGGTCTACCATGGATCACTAATTAGTGCATGGGGGTTGAACTTGGCAGGCAGATGAAAGGGGATCCTCTGATAACAGGAGCAGTTACAGGGGAGGCGATGGATAAAAATGGCTGTTTATACAGCTATGAGTTGTGTCAGTCAAAACACAGATGGAATGTTTTTTAGCGCTATCTGTGTCATCAGTTGGCCCAGTGTCTTGTATAGCGGTCTATATGCACAGTATTTTTTCGTTTTTTAAATTTTTTTCAATCATGTACAAATGTACATGTATGAAGAATTATGTATATATCTTAATGTACAAAGAATTAAGTAAACACTGTTACATATCTGTTAGCAAATGTTTACCAGACTTTGTCAATAATATTAAGCATTATAAATAATCAATCAAAAAGTAAAATGATTTTATTACACCATTTGGTCTTCGAAAAGGATTTGGGCGTATACAGTTCCTGTCTTCGAAGTTTTGGCATCAGGGACAGGTTTAACCAGTTCAAGTTCTGCATAAGTTAAACTCTCCTCTGCAATCTTTGGCTGTAAGGTCAGAGAAATTGTAATGTAATCAACAGTCCAATAACTAGAGTATAACCCATGTATATACACTATGTATTGAATTAAGCACCACAGTTTAAACTTGTTCTGTTAAAGTTGATTATTCATCTATAACAGTTTTATTATATAAATGTTTTATTGTTCTAGCACAATGGTTTGCTAAGGATTGCATTATTTTATTAATTAAAGAATGACATACTTTTTAACCAGTTATAGTTATGTTTAAAGCTGTTTAACGTCTGTGACACGTTAGTTCCTGTTATCCCTTGTTTGCAGCTATAAACACTATTCACCTCACCAGACTGTTTTTTCTTTCTCTTTTAGTTAATATGGTGGCTAGCTGCCACAGTAACCAAGAAAGCTTTGCCTATAACACACATTAAATATTATCCCCCAAGCCCCCCCCCCCCTCACCAAAAAAACAAAAAAAAAAACCCAAAAAACTAAAACAAAAAACAATGACTAGATAACAACACATGAAGCAGCAGTACTGTTACCACTCCAAAATTATGGAATGGCAACAGTACAGTAAGCTTATTTTCCAGATATATTAGATTTACCAACAGTTACAGCTTTAGTTTATTAATGAATGTCACACCATACTTTTAATGCATGTAAATTTATAGATAGAACATCCTCCTTGCTGAAGACTTGTGGTGATGTGGTGGAAAACTTACTGAATGTTATGCAGAACTGACACTGGAGACTCCTTCCATAAAGTCTCTTTACAGAAAGCTTAAATAATTTTTATTATATATTATATGATTTTCTTTAACATTGTTTCAATCTGTTTGTTATTATGTCACTTAGATTACAATTTAGTAGTGCAGTGATTTTATATGAATATTTTATATGAAATGATTATTAAGCTAAAGATTCACTGGGTTCTTTAAAATTGGGCTCTTCTAAAGGCCATCCATTGCTAGTAAAAAGAGAATTAGTGTTAGCCAGATTTAGCTTCACATAACTTACCAGAATTATCTTTCTTGGTTGAGGTTTTAAAAGTTTTGGCTTTCTCAGTCTGTCAGCAATGGGTGCTAGGAAATAATAGTGGTGATGTTATAGAGTTAAAATGGTAAGACAGTCTATTTTAAATTAAGTATATTTAAGCATTTGAGCAATAAACATAGAAAGAGAGAGAAGGAAAGAGAGAGAAGTGCTATTTCTACCTTTAGCTGGGATTTCTGGTGGCTCCTCCACCTGTTCTACTTTTTTTTTTGTCTTGTAATTCTTTTGCTTCTTGGGAAGAGCTGGAGATAGGCTAACTACACTTGTGACTGTTTCTCCAGAGCTGAGCAAAGACAAAAATTTGTTTAACTATCATAAATAGCGATCTTCCACTAACACAGTGTGGCTTATTTTTCTATTAAACAGACTTACCTGTTTTGGGGACTCTTCACCAAATGGTAATTTTCTGAACAAACAGAAGCAAAACAAAACCAAAACAAAAAAATCAAGTAAATTAAATTAATTACAACAATCCATCAGAAGGTAAAGAAATTAAAATAGCAGTGTGAAAGCAGTATGAGTATAAAACAGCATGAAACACTGAATTTCTAATATATTATGACATCTGCATTCTGAAACACCACATAACACAATGTCATTTGATGCTAATCAAAACAAAAGCAGCTTGTAAATTTGTGCCCCCTGCTTTCTGTGAAGTGAACTGCAATAAAATGCAATGGCAAGGCTTTGCTTCTTCTCATGAAATTGGTATGGCACATCTTATGAATATAACAATAATTTACATATGAATGGAAATGGAAACTGACAAATAATTGATAGTCCACCGACTTATCTGTTTATATAGGAATAAAAAGTTTATTGTTTATTTCCTTAAACATGCTATGTTATCTGAAATCTAGACTGTTCTTTGACATTTACAAGAATTCTATTTTGCCACAAAATTAGATCTAGCTATTACTTTCATTTTCAGGTAACTTGGGTTGCTAGGTACATGAGTAATTCACAATTTACAGCAAACTACTGCAAATCATATTTGTAGCAAAGTACAGTTGTTTGCTGTGAATGTATTGGCAATCCTGGTTCTACAGTAAAAGAAAATTACAGAAAAAAAATTACAGTATTCATGCACACTGTTGTGTTGTTTTGGCCACACCACAAATGAATTTGCATTTATTGTGCACAATAAAGCTTGTTCTACACAATAAAATTATTTTGAAAAACACCACCACCAACATCTCTATGAAAGTCATAGAATATTCAGATGGCATCTAGGCCATATCTGACATACAGTTGGGTAAACTGCTAGATAACAAAAATGTTCTGTCTATAACATAAAAAGACACCCCCCCCCCAGTTTACTGCTAAGCTGTGTAATTTTCTGTACACCTTACAGATTAAATATATGTAAAAGTTTTGTGTCCACAAACCTGGCTGCATAATTGTAGTTATTATCTGTATCATTATTATAGTGTAGCTGTTATCATTCAAGATTCAAGATTTAAGGGGTTTATTGAATTACGAATAAAGTTAGCAATGGTTTGAAAGCATAGTCTGTACAAAGGTAAGCATTGTAGCATAGACCATAATAATGGTAGCATAGACCAAAATAATTACAGTGTGTAATCATAGTGTTGACAAAGTAACAAAGAAACATATGGTGCACCTCCCATACTGACTTAGACTGGAATCTGTGAAGCCAAATTAGCCAACAAATTAGGCTTGATGATTCATGAGGCTTCTGTAGGTAGGAAGTTGTTTATCATTATAGCTCATGATACTGACAAAACTTTCACTAAACATATCAGAATATCCATGCAAAAAAATAGTTTAAAATCAAACAAATTTCAAAAATTACCAGATAACTTTAGAGAAATCATGCCATAATTAAAAGACAAAACATGAGTACAGTGTACCCTTCATGGCCAAATCCTGCTGCTTTCATGTACAGGCCATAACAAACACAATATGTTTCATGGCCACATTTTCATGTTAATTGTCAAAATCCCCCCTCTCATCATGTGATGTGGTATGGTTGTGACAGACAGGTGCTTTAGTATTGCATTATACTATTATAATAGTATATAGTATTAATAGTATACAGTATACTATTATTAATATTATTATAATTATAATAATAATAATTATTATTATTATAATTATTATAATTATTATTATTATTATTATTATTAGTAGTAGTAGTAGTAGTAGTAGTAGTAGTGGTAGCAGTAGTAGTAGTAGTAGTAGTAGTGGTAGTTGCAGTTGCAGTTGCAGTGGTAGTAGTGGTGATGGTGGATGTAATAGTAATAGTGGAGCAGTGTAGAGTAGAATTTTGGTAATTTAGTAGTAGTTTATTCAATGTTGTAGTAGTAAATAATGAACTAAATAAAGAATTGTGACCACTGTGTGATGGTTTTCAGTCAGGAAGAGGAAAAGTGTTAGCTGATACAAAGCACAGTTTGTATATGGTGCCTTTTAAGTCATAAACTAATTATAAAGCTAGAAAAGCTTTATAATTACTGCACAAAAAACTTGTCATACCATCTCACCTCATATTCATACACACTGACTTATGAAGTAAAGTTAAAAACTTATCTTGTACCTTTTAAATGACTCTTCTTCTGCAGATATTGGCAGCCTACAGCCACGGTAAACATAAACATGCACAAGAGCCCCACACAACAAATCAGCACCGCACACAAATACACATCTGAAACAAACACAAAAACGTGAACTGAAACATGATCCATGGCTCCAGACTCAATTAAATGACCACATGAGTTTCTCATAATCATATCATTTAAACAAAAGTATTAGCTCAGGGAAGAATGGGTGAATGAGTGATGTTTATTTTCTCAGGTTTCAAAAGAAAAGCCTTTCCTACTACTTCCATGGATGGTACATTATTTAGAGCTCTGTACTATTTTTGTCCAGGACTAAAAGGGTAAGAATATATCTGTGGCTTACCTTCAAACAGGCTCCAAAGCCCATTCATGGCATTGGAGGATGGAAGGAAGTGCACTGCAGAAAAAACAGGGAGAAGTTCACAATCATTACTGCGGCTCCACAGGCCTGGTAATTGCACAGGACTCAGGGTTAAATAAAGTTAATTACAGGCCGCTGTGTGTGGGATGACAGCATGAAGGCTATCCCTTTCTATGGATGCACTTGTTCTTGGCTAAGCAGCTACACAAGGTTGGCATACGCTGGGAGCCTCTGAAATACGCATAAACCCTGTGAGCAGCTAATAGCATAGTTATTGAGGCCTAAACATAAGCAAAAGTAGTCCTGGCATTTTGATGCTTTCCATTTTAAATGCTACAAATCAGGTCACATCACACCACCTGATCATGTATTTTTTTATTCCTTACAAAATTTACACAGTCATGTTGGAACATTGAAAGAGAATGATGTCAGAAAGAGACTGAATAACCACTTTAATTGAATTCAATTAAATTTATTTATATAGCACTTTTAACAATGGTTAAAATCCATTAATCCTGCTTTCTAATGTCTCAAAGCAGCTTTACAGAAGTAGAGAAACAGGTAAAAGGGAAATATATATATATATATATATATATATATATATATATATATATATAACTTTATAATTTATTTTAAGTCTTAGAAAACAAAAATACACAAAAGTAGGTGTTACTTAAACTTGATTGCTATTACTTAATTATCAAAATATTAGTGACTGGGTATTAGTCATATAGTACTCTCCTTCTTCTTCTTTCGGCTTTTCCCTTCAGGGGTCGCCACAGCGAATCATCTCTCTCCACCTATCCCTATCTTCTGCATCCTCAACACTTGCAACCACTAGCTTCATATCCTCATTTATTCCATCCATATACCTCTTCTTTGGCCTTCCTCTTTGCCTCCTGCCTGGCAGCTCCATGTCCAACATTCTCCTACCAATATACTCACTCTCCCTCCTCTGAACATGTCCAAACTATCTTAATCTGGCCTCCCTAACTTTGTCCCCCAAACGTCCAACATGAGCTGTCCCTCTGATGTACTCGTTCCTAATCCTGTCCAATCTTGTCACTCCCAAAGAGAACCTCAACATCTTCAGCTCTGCTACCTCTAGCTCTGACTCCTGTCTCTTCCTCAGTGACACTGTCTCTAAACCATACAGCATGGCCGGTCTTACCACTGTCCTGTACACCTTCCCCTTGATTCTCACTGATATTTTCCTATCACACAGAACTCCCGACACCTTTCCCCACCCATTCCAACCTGCCTGCACTCGCTTCTTTACCTCTTTCGCACACTCTCCATTACTCTGGACTGTTGACCCCAAGTACTTAAACTCCTGTACCTTCACCTCTTCACCCTGTAACCTTACTGTTCCACTTCCCTCCCTTTCATTCACACACATGTACTCAGTCTTACTACGACTGACTTTCATTCCTCTTCTCTCCAGCGCAAACCTCCACCTCTCCAGGTTTTCCTCCACCTGCTCCCTGCTCTCACTACAGATCACAATGTCATCTGCAAACATCATTGTCCAAGGAGACTCCTGTCTGACCTCCTCTGACAACTGGTCCATCACTATAGCAAACAGGAAGGGGCTCAGAGCCGATCCCTGATGCAGTCCCACCTCCACATTGAACTCCTCTGTCTGACCTACAGCACACCTCACCACTGTCCTGCTCCTCTCATACATGTCCTGCACCACTCTGACATACTTCTCTGCTACTCCTGACTTCCTCATACAGTACCACAGCTCTTCTCTTGGCACCCTGTCATACGCTTTCTCCAAGTCTACAAACACACAGTGCAATTCCCTCTGACCATCCCTATACTTCTCCATCAAAATTCTCAGAGCAAAAATTGCATCCGTTGTGCTCTTTCTGGGAATGAAGCCATACTGCTGCTCACAAATTTCCACTACCTTCCTTAACCTAGCTTCCACTACTCTTTCCCATAGCTTCATTGTATGGCTCATTAACTTTATCTCCCTATAGTTGCTGCAACTCTGCACGTCACCCTAATTCTTAAAGATCGGCACTAACACACTTCTTCTCCATTCCTCAGGCATCTTTTCACTCTCTAAAACCCTGTTGAACAAACTAGTCAAAAATTCCACTGCTGCCTCTCCCAGACACTTCCAGACCTCCACTGGGATGTCGTCAGGACCAACTGCCTTTACACTTTTCATCCTCTTCAAAGCCTTTCTGACTTCATCCTTTCTAATCTTATCTACTTTCTGTTCCACAGAGTCCACCCCTTCTACTCTTTTTTCCCTCTCATTTTCCTCATTCATCAGCTCCTCAAAGTACTCCTTCCATCTCCTCTGTACACTCTCCACACTTGTGAGCACCCTTCCATCTCTATCCTTAATAACTCTAACTTGCTGCACATCCTTCCCATCTCGATCCCTCTGCCTAGCTAACCTGTACAAGTCCTTCTCTCCTTCTCTAGTGTCTAACCTAGTGTACAACTCGTCATATGCCTTCTGCTTGGCCTTAGACACCTCCCTCTTCACTCTGCGCTGTAACTCCTTGTATTCCTGTCTATTCTCTTAAGTCCTGTCCATGTCCCACTTCTTCTTGGCTAACCTCTTCCTCTGGATACTATCCTGAACTTCCTCATTCCACCACCAAGTCTCCTTATCTTCTTTCCTCCTCCCAGATGACACACCCAGCACCTTTCTCCCTGTCTCCCTGATCACTTCTGCTGTAGTTTCCCAGTCATCTGGCAGCACTACCTGACCACCCAGAGCCTGTCTCAACTTCTGTCTAAATTCCTCACAACATTCCTCCTTTTTCAGCTTCCACCACTTGGTTTTCTTCTCTATCTTTGACCTCTTCTTCTTACAGACCATCAAAGTCATCCTACACACCACCATCCTATGCTGTCTGGCTACACTCTCTCCCACTACCACTTTACAGTCACTAATCTCTTTCAGATTGCCTCTTCTACATAGGATGTAGTCTACCTGTGTTGTCCCACCTCCACTCTTGTAAGTCACTCTATGCTCCTCCCTCTTCTGAAAATAAGTGTTAACCACAGCCATGTCCATCCTCTTAGCAAAGTCCACTACCATCTGTCCTTCAAGGTTCCTTTCCTTAACTCCAAACTTGCCCATCACCTCCTCATCACCTGTGTTCCCCTCACCAACATGTCCATTAAAATCTGCTCCTATCACCACTCTCTCACCTGTGGGAATACTCTCCATCATCTCATCTAATTCACTCCAGAATCTCTCTTTCTCCTCTAACTCACAACCTACCTGTGGGGCATAACCACTAACAACATTCAACATCACCCCTTCAATCTCTAACTTCAGACTCATCACCCTGTCTGACACTCTCTTCACCTCCAGAACATTCTTCACAAACTCCTCCTTCAGGACCACACCTACCCCATTTCTCTTACTATCCACACCATAATAAAACAGCTTGAATCCTGCTCCTATACTACGAGCCTTGCTACCCTTCCACCTGGTCTCCTGTACACACAGTATATCCACCTTCCTTCTCTCCATCATATCAGCCAGCTCTCTACCTTTCCCTGTCATAGTACCAACATTCAGAGTTCCTATTCTCAGTCCTACACTCTTACCTTTCCTCTTCTCTCTCTGTCTGTGCACTCTCCTCCCTCCTCTACTTCTTCGACCAACAGTAGCCCAATTTCCACCGGCGCCCTGTAGGTCAACGGTGCCGATGGCGGTCGTTGTTAACCCGGGCCTCGACCGATCCGGTATGAAATTCCTACTGACGATTCGCATGGTTAAATTTGGCAATGTTTTACGCCGGATGCCCTTCCTGACGAAACCCTCTCTATTTATCCGGGCTTGGGACCGGCACAGAAGCCACTGGACTGTGACCCCCATCGCTAGATTTATTAGTCATATATTACAGAGATACAAATATAAAATGTATACAAACTTCTGGTAAAACTGCAGGATTTTATGGTGTAAAACAATGAAACAAAGATAAATCATATCAGAATGTTTTCACCTTTAATGTAAATACAATTACCCCCCAGCAGAGTGGCAGAGGCGCCCTCGCCCGAGTTCTAGCACCACCAAGGAAAGGACACTTCCAGGTTTATTCAGGACATTTAAGCAGCGTGCATGCTACAAACAACGTGAAGTATTGTTTCCAGTGAGACTTACCGAGCCATGCTTTACCTGCTTTTGTTCTGTTTTGTTTTCTGGTATTTCGAGTTACGGTTTTTGCTATTCAGATTTGTTTGCCTGTGTTTCCCATTTCTGTCTGTTTGCCTGCTGATTTGGATTTATTCACTTGAATTAAATCTGCATATGGATCCTAGATTCTCTGCCTTGGGCGTTTCATTACAGAATACTTTGCCTGAAATGGATCCAGTAGAGGATGCTCACCTTCAGGCCATGGTGGCTCACCAAGGAGCGATTATCCGGGCATATCAGGAGCAAGCCGCCAACGAGCAGCCCCACCAACCTCAGCTGCAAGGGCCTTCACCCTGCACTGCAGGCCGAGATGGCATGCCAAGACAGCGAAACCACCTTGTTCCTCAGTACATCTGAATCAGTACATCACCGCGGCTATACGATTGGACAATCCTCTCCTCCAACAATGCCAAGGTGGCCATACATGTGCAGAGTCACAGTTAAGAAGGGAGTATCTGAGCCCCAGGTAGGAAAGGCCGGAGCCCATGCAACTAGGTCAGACCTGAGTATCCCCAGTATCTCCAGCTATGTTTTTATTGTAGATGCTCAGGCCATCGGGTTTCCGCCTGCCCGGAGAAACCCACTGCTTCTAAGGTGGGGCAATTTGCCTGTACTCATGCTTAACTCTGGCTGTATGATTGCACTATGCTCAGAACTCTCATGTTATCTCGGCCTTAGTTTACTCCGGAGCTGCCGTCAACTTGATCGACCACCATCTTGTGGAGGAACTGTGCCTACCCACCTTTCCTTGTACCACCCCTCTCCTCTTAAACCATTGTTTTAAGAACCTTGTCTCGTGCCCCTGCCTCACCAACTCCATAGAAAGTCCATTGAGTTCAGGAACCATGAACATCCCACGGGAGTACCACCACGATCAAGGAACTACAATGATTCCTGGGATTTGCTAACTTCTACCGGTGGTTTACTCAGGACTAAAGCATCATAGCCAACCCACTAACTTCTCTCCTGCGGGGGAAGCCCAAATAACTGCACTGGACTGATCAGGCCAGAGCCTCTTTTCCGAAGCTAAAAAGGAGCTTTACTGGAAGCACTGGAGGAATGGCGGCACTGGCTTGAGGGGGCACAGTATCCGTTCCTAGTGTTAAGAATCTGGTCCGTAAATAGTGACCATCGAAACCTCTAATACCTACATTACACTAAATGACTGAATCCTAGACAAGCCCGATGGGCGCTATTTTTTACACGATTTCAGTTCTCAGTCATCAGATGGGACCTCATGGAGGAAATCCAAAGGGCACAGCAAACTGACCCTCCACCCCCAGAATGTCCTCCGGAGGATTAAGTCAGAGCATATGACATCTGCGCCCAGTCCAAGATGTGTTACCAGCTTCCTACGTGGCTCCTGGAACCCCTACCCATACCTCAACGACAACGACCTCAGCGAGCTTACAAACCATCAACAGGATCTCATTTAAAATTATCACTCAGGAGAGGGCTACAAAACATTCCTAATGTGTTAGCTATACCACAATGAAGACGGTCATCAACATGTGGAGGAACTTTATAAGATTTGCTAGAAACCTGAAGATGATGAGGACTTTCACCATTTCAGCATGACAATGACTCAAAGCACATATCCAAATCAACAAAACAATGGCTTCAGCAGAAGAAAATTGGAATGACCAGCCAGAGGTTAGGCCTGAATCTTATGGATATGGCCCATGAAATATGACAGCTCTGGAACGTTTTTGCAAAGAAGAGTCAAGATGAATGTTGAGAACATTTTTGCAAGAGGAGTGCTGTGATAAAATAAGAAGATGCTTTAACTAAGTATTAGTAAAGAGTTTTGTACACTTATGTTATTCAAAGATTTTTATGTTTAGCTTTCTTCTCTGAAACGTGTCAGCAGGACTCTATGTCATAAAAGTAGAATAAAATTGAACAAAAATAAATGTATATATATTCAAACCCGATTCCAAAAAAATTGGGACACTGTACAAATTGTGAATAAAAACAGAATGCAATGATGTGAAAGTTTCAAATTTCAATATTTTATTCAAAATACAACATAGATGACATATCAAATGTTTAAACTGAGAAAATGTATCATTTTAAGGGAAAAATAAGTTGATTTTAAATTTCATGGCATCAACACATCTCAAAAAAGTTGGGACAAGGCCATGTTTACCACTGTGTGGCATCCCCTCTTCTTTTTATAACAGTCTGCAAACATCTGGGGACTGAGGAGACAAGTTGCTCAAATTTAGGAATAGGAATGTTGTCCCATTCTTGTCTAATACAGGCTTCTAGTTGCTCAACTGTCTTAGGTCTTCTTTGTCACATCTTCCTCTTTATGATGCACCAAATGTTTTCTATGGGTGAAAGATCTGGACTGCAGGCTGGCCATTTCAGTACCCGGATCCTTCTTCTACGCAGCCATGATGTTGTAATTGATGCAGTATGTGGTCTGGCATTGTCATGTTGGAAAATACAAGGTCTTCCCTGAAAGAGACGACGTCTGGATGGGAGCATATGTTGTTCTAGAACTTAGATATGCCTTTCAGCATTGATGGTGCCTTTCCAGATGTGTAAGCTGCCTATGCCACACGCACTCATGCAACCCCATACCATCAGAGATGCAGGCTTCTGAACTGAGCGCTGATAACAACTTGGGTTGTCCTTGTCCTCTTTAGTCTGGATGACATGGCGTCCCAGTTTTCCAAAAAGAACTTCAAATTTTGATTCGTCTGACCACAGAACAGTTTTCCACTTTGCCACAGTCCATTTTAAATGAGCCTTGGCCCAGAGAAAACGCCTGCGCTTCTGGATCATGTTTAGATATGGCTTCTTTTTTGACCTATAGAGTTTTAGACGGCAATGGCGAATGGCACAGTGGATTGTGTTCACCGACAATGTTTTCTGGAAGTATTCCTGAGCCCATGTTGTGATTTCCATTACAGTAGCATTCCTGTATGTGATGCAGTGCCGTCTAAGGGCCCGAAGATCACGGGCATCCAGTATGGTTTTCCAGCCTTGACCCTTACGCACAGAGATTGTTCCAGATTCTCTGAATCTTTGGATGATATTATGCACTGTAGATGATGATAACTTCAAACTCTTTGCAATTTTTCTCTGAGAAACTCCTTTCTGATATCGCTCCACTATTTTTCGCTGCAGCATTGGGGGAATTGGTGATCCGCTGCCCATCTTGACTTCTGAGAGGCACTGCCACTCTGAGAGGCTCTTTTTATACCCAATCATGTTGCCAATTGACCTAATAAGTTGCAAATTGGTCCTCCAGCTGTTCCTTATATGTACATTTAACTTTTCCGGCCTCTTACTGCTACCTGTCCCAACTTTTTTGGAATGTGTAGCTCTCATGAAATCCAAAATGAGCCAATATTTGGCATGACATTTCAAAATGTCTCACTTTCAACATTTGATATGCTATCTATATTCTATTGTGAATAAAATATAAGTTTATGAGATTTGTAAATTATTGCATTCCTTTTTTATTCACAATATGTACAGTGTCCCAACTTTTTTGGAATCGGGTTTGTATATATATATATTCCATATATATATATATATATATATATATATATATATATATATATATATATATGGAAAAAAATATGAGACCATTGCAAAATAATCAGTTTCTTATGTTTTTTTCTTATGTGTATGTATTGGTGAGATGAACATTTTTTGTGAACTGCTGACAATATTTCTCCTAAATTCAAAATATAACTATTCTTATTTAGAGTGTATATTTAATCTAGTATATAAGTATATTAATTTGTATATTAAATATATTAAGTATTTCTTATATATTATTAACTTATATATTAAATTATTAAGTATATTAAAGTATATTAATTTGATCATGCAGTATTTGCAGAGCTTTAATAACTCAAATAAAACAAAATGCAAATAATTTGTAAACAAATTGTGTTAATGCTTTGGCTAAATAACATTAGGAAATCAATATTTGGTGGAATAACCCCGATTTGCAATTACAACTTTCATGCGTTTTGGCATGCTCTCCACCAGTTTTTCACATTGCTGTTGGGTAACTTTATAGCACTCTTTTTGCAAAAAAGCAAACAGCTCAGCTTTGCTTGATGGTTTGTGACCATCCATCTTCCTCTTGATGACATTACAGAGGTTTTCAATAGTGCTCAAATCTGGAGATTGGGCTGGCCATGACAGGGTCTTGATCTGGTGATCCTCCAGACAGACTCTAATTGCTCTGGCTGTATGGCATGGCACATTGTCCTGTTGGAAAATCCAATCCTCTGAGTTGAGGAACATTGTCTTAGCAGAAGAAAGCAAATATAATATATATATATCTTCATCTTGATCTTCATTTGATCTTCACTTGAACAATATTGAAAGATTCGAGTAATATAACTAAACAAATAAAACCAAAGAAAAGTCTTTTTTAAAATGATCTTTAAAATGTAATTTTTAAAAATCCAAATTCTTGTGAGAAAAAAGTAAGGACACCCCCACATTTATTTGTATTTAAAATGGATAAAATTACCTGCAGGTGTTTCACATCAGGTGCAAATTATTAGAACAATGTTACAAAGCATTTTGAGAGAGGCTTGCCTTATTAAACCTCAGACATTCAGTTTGGTTTGCTCTTAATTGTTGAAGTGAGAGGTATCACCATGGTGAGATCCAAAGATCCAAAGACTCCAAAGATTCTTATGAGTCTGGTAAGGGATATAAATAGATCTCAAAAAAATTTGTAATCAGCCATTTCATTATCCAGAAAATCACTTACAAGTGGAGAACATTTAAAACATCTGCCAACATGGCCAGGTCAGGCCGTCCAAGCAAATTGACACCAACAGCAGACAGCAAGATGCTTAAAGATGTCTCCAAAAACCCTAAAATATCATCAGTTATTGCCAAAGTTATCATATCATACAGTTTATGCCAAAGTGCATGAACCTACAATCAGAGACTACACAACTTTAATTATTATGGGAGGTGTGCAAGAAGGAAACTTTTGCTGTCTAAAAAACATAACGGCAAGAGTGAAGTTTCCCAAAGAACACAGAGTCCAAGACTTCTGGAATAATGTTCTTCATGAGTCTAAAATGTAATTATTTGGACAACAAACAGGGATAAACCAAATACAGCATTTCAGCAAATGAACCTCATACCAACTATGAAACATGGAGGTGGAAGTGTTATGGGTTTGGGGATGCTTTGCTGCAACAGGACCTGGCCAGCTCACCATCATAGAATCCATTATGAATTCTACATTGTATCAGAAGGTGCTTGAGGAACATGTAAGACCATCTGTCAAAACATTTAAGCTAAAGTGGAACTGAACCTTTCAACATGACAATGACCCAAAACATACTAGTAAATCCACCAAGGACTGGCTGAAAAGTAAAAAATGGAGAATTCTGGAATGGTGAAGTCAAAGCCCAGATCTAAATCCTATTGAGATCCTGTGGGGTGATTTGAAACTGACTGTGCATGCAATAAACCCCTCAAACATCACATAGCTGAAAGAATTCTGCATTAAATTCTTCCAGTTGATGTTAGAAACTGGTAGATGGCTACAAGAAATGTCTTGTTGAGGTTATTTCAGGCAATGGGGGAAATATTAGCTGTTAGGGCATAGGGTGTCCTAACTTTTTCCTCAGGTGAAATACTCATTTTTGTTGATTTCTTTTGTTTAATAAGTGAAAACAAAGTGATATTTTTTGTTTACATGCAATCACACCTACAGTGGTGTGAAAAAGTGTTGGCCCCCTTCCTGATTTCTTATTTTTTTTGCATGTTTGTCACACTTTAATGTTTCAGAAAATCAAACACATTTAAATATTAATCAAAGATAACACAAGTAAACACATCATGCAGTTTTTAAATGAAGGTTTTTATTATTAAGGGAAAACAAAATCCAAAACTACATGGCCCTGTGTGAAAAAGTGTTTGCCCCCTAAGCCTAATAACTGGTTGGGCCACCCTTAGCAGCAACAACTGCAATCAAGCGTTTTCGATAACTTGCATTGAGTCTGTTACAGCGCTGTGGAGGAATTTTGGCCCACTCATCTTTGCAGAATTGTTGTAATTCAGCCACATTGGAGGGTTTTCTATTTTTTTTTTTTTTTTTTTCCCCCAACATTATTTATATATATATATATATATATATATATATATATATATATATATATATATATATATATATATATATATATATATATATATAAATAAATAAATAAATAAATATATATATAAATAATGTTGGGGGAAAAATATATATATATATATATATATATAATCATGTGAAAAAATTAGGACACTCCATTGAATATTTAGTTCTTTATTAAGAAATGTCAACATGTCAATTTCTGATCTTGTTTTAATTTGTTTATATATATATATAATCTAGCCATGGGGGTCACAGTCCAGTGACTTCTGTGCCGGTCCCAAGCCCGGATAAATGGAGAGGGTTGCATCAGGAAGGGCATCCGGCGTAAAACATTGCCAAATTTAACCATGCGTATCGTCAGTACGAATTTCATACCGGATCGGTCGAGGCCCGGGTTAACAACGACCGCCATCGGCGCCGTTGACCTACAGGGCGCCGGTGGAAATTGGGCTACTGTTGGTCGAAGAAGTAGAGGAGGGAGGAGAGTGCGCAGACAGAGAGAGAAGAGGAAAGGTAAGAGTGTAGGACTGAGAATAGGAACTCTGAATGTTGGTACTATGACAGGGAAAGGTAGAGACCTGGCTGATGTGATGGAGAGAAGGAAGGTGGATATACTGTGTGTACAGGAGACCAGGTGGAAAGGTAGCAAGGCTCGTAGTATAGGAGCAGGATTCAAGCTGTTTTATTATGGTGTGGATAGTAAGAGAAATGGGGTAGGTGTGGTCCTGAAGGAGGAGTTTGTGAGGAATGTCCTGGAGGTGAAGAGAGTGTCAGACAGGGTGATGAGTCTGAAGTTAGAGATTGAAGGGGTGATGTTGAATGTTGTTAGTGGTTATGCCCCACAGGTAGGTTGTGAGTTGGAGGAGAAAGAGAGATTCTGGAGTGAATTAGATGAGGTGATGGAGAGTATTCCCACAGGTGAGAGAGTGGTGATAGGAGCGGATTTTAATGGACATGTTGGTGAGGGGAACACAGGTGATGAGGAGGTGATGGGCAAGTTTGGAGTTAAGGAAAGGAACCTTGAAGGACAGATGGTAGTGGACTTTGCTAAGAGGATGGACATGGCTGTGGTTAACACTTATTTTCAGAAGAGGGAGGAGCATAGAGTGACTTACAAGAGTGGAGGTAGGAGCACACAGGTAGACTACATCCTATGTAGAAGAGGCAATCTGAAAGAGATTAGTGACTGTAAAGTGGTAGTGGGAGAGAGTGTAGCCAGACAGCATAGGATGGTGGTGTGTAGGATGACTCTGATGGTCTGTAAGAAGAAGAGGTCAGAGATAGAGAAGAAAACCAAGTGGTGGAAGCTGAAAAAGGAGGAATGTTGTGAGGAATTTAGACAGAAGTTGAGGCAGGCTCTGGGTGGTCAGGTAGTGCTGCCAGATGACTGGGAAACTACAGCAGAAGTGATCAGGGAGACAGGGAGAAAGGTGCTGGGTGTGTCATCTGGAAGGAGGAAAGAAGATAAGGAGACTTGGAGGTGGAATGAGGAAGTTCAGGATAGTATCCAGAGGAAGAGGTTAGCCAAGAAGAAGTGGGACATGGACAGGACTGAAGAGAATAGACAGGAATACAAGGAGTTACAGCGCAGAGTGAAGAGGGAGGTGTCTAAGGCCAAGCAGAAGGCATATGATGAGTTGTACACTAGGTTAGACACTAGAGAAGGAGAGAATGACTTGTACAGGTTAGCTAGGCAGAGGGATCGAGATGGGAAGGATGTGCAGCAAGTTAGAGTTATTAAGGATAGAGATGGAAGGGTACTCACAAGTGAGGAGAGTGTACAGAGGAGATGGAAGGAATACTTTGAGGAGCTGATGAATGAGGAAAATGAGAGGGAAAAAAGAGTAGAAGGGGTGAACTCTGTGGAACAGAAAGTAGATAAGATTAGAAAGGATGAAGTCAGGAAGGCTTTGAAGAGGATGAAAAGTGGGAAGGCAGTTGGTCCTGATGACATCCTGGTGGAGGTTTGGAAGTGTTTGGGAGAGGCAGCAATGGAATTTTTAGCTAGTTTGTTCAACAGGGTTTTAGAGAGTGAGAGGATGCCTGAGGAATGGAGAAGAAGTGTGTTAGTGCCGATCTTTAAGAATAAGGGTGACGTGCAGAGTTGCAGTAACTATAGGGGGATAAAGTTGATGAGCCATACAATGAAGGTATGGGAAAGAGTAGTGGAAGCTAGCATAAGGAAGGTAGTGGAAATTTGTGAGCAGCAGTATGGCTTCATGCCCAGAAAGAGCACAACAGATGCAATTTTTGCTCTGAGAATTTTGATGGAGAAGTATAGGGATGGTCAGAGGGAGTTGCACTGTGTGTTTGTAGACTTGGAGAAAGCGTATGACAGGGTGCCAAGAGAAGAGCTGTGGTACTGTATGAGGAAGTCAGGAGTAGCAGAGAAGTATGTCAGAGTGGTGCAGGACATGTATGAAAGGAGCAGGACAGTGGTGAGGTGTGCTGTAGGTCAGACAGAGGAGTTCAATGTGGAGGTGGGACTGCATCAGGGATCGGCTCTGAGCCCCTTCCTGTTTGCTATGGTGATGGACCAGTTGTCAGAGGAGGTCAGACAGGAGTCTCCTTGGACAATGATGTTTGCAGATGACATTGTGATCTGTAGTGAGAGCAGGGAGCAGGTGGAGGAAAACCTGGAGAGGTGGAGGTTTGCGCTGGAGAGAAGAGGAATGAAAGTCAGTCGTAGTAAGACTGAGTACATGTGTGTGAATGAAAGGGAGGGAAGTGGAACAGTAAGGTTACAGGGTGAAGAGGTGAAGAAGGTACAGGAGTTTAAGTACTTAACAGTCCAGAGTAACAGGGGTCAACAGTCCAGAGTAATGGAGAGTGTGGGAAAGAGGTAAAGAAGCGAGTGCAGGCAGGTTGGAATGGGTGGAGTAAGGTGTCGGGAGTTCTGTGTGATCAGAAAATGTCAGCGAGAATCAAGGGGAAGGTGTACAGGACAGTGGTCTGGCCATGCTGTATGGTTTAGAGACAGTGTCACTGAGGAAGAGACAGGAGTCAGAGCTAGAGGTAGCAGAGCTGAAGATGTTGAGGTTCTCTTTGGGAGTGACAAGGTTGGACAGGATTAGGAACGAGTACATCAGAGGGACAGCTCATGTTGGACGTTTGGGGGACAAAGTTAGGGAGACCAGATTAAGATGGTTTGGACATGTTCAGAGGAGGGAGAGTGAGTATATTGGTAGGAGAATGTTGGACATGAAGCTGCCAGGCAGGAGGCAAAGAGGAAGGCCAAAGAGGAGGTATATGGATGTAATTAATGAGGATATGAAGCTAGTGGGTGCAAGGGTTGAGGATGCAGAAGATAGGGATAGGTGGAGAGAGATGATTCGCTGTGGCGACCCCTGAAGGGAGAAGCCGAAAGAAGAAGAAGAAAAAAAAAAAAAAAAAAAAAAAAAAAAAAAAAAAATACATATATATATATATATATATATATATATATATATATATATATATATATATATATATATATATGTATATATATACATATACATATACATATACATACCCTGATAGAAATTGTTGAACATTGTTATCTATTTGGAAAATATGACTGATAATGCAAAAGATTTTTTTTTCTTATTTAAGAATAGTGGTCACGTGAAGTCATTAGTTATCACATTGTTGTTTGACTCCTTTTTAAAACCTAATGATAACTGAAATCACCCAAACAACCCTGATCAAAAGTTTACAAATACTTGAATGTTTGGTCACATTATAAACACACAGTTTGACACACAGGGCTTTAAATGGCTATTAAAGTGAAGTTTCCACACCTGTGGCTCATTGTAATTGTAATTAGTGTCTGTGCATAAATAGTCAGTGAGTTTCTCAGCTCATGAGGTGATGCACTGACTTGGATGGATACTGCACCATGGGGAAGACAAAAGAACTGCTAATGGACCTGTGTAATAACGTAATTATAAAGAAAAGGATATAAAAAGATATCTCAATACTTGAAAATGCCAGTAAGTACTGTTCAAACTCTGGTAAAGAGGTGGAAAATAAGAGGTTCTGTTGATACTAAGCCACAGCCTGGTAGACCAAGAAAGATTTCACCCACTACTGCCAGAAGAATTGGTCAGGACACAAAGAAAAACCCACAAACAACTTCAAGAAAAATACAGACTGCTCTGGAAAAAAGTGGTGTTGTTTCAAAGAGAACAATAAAGAGGTGCTTGAACACAAATAACCTGCATGGTATAGTTGCCAAGAGAAAGCCTTTACTGCACATGTAACCCCCCGGGTTCTACTCGCAACCACTCTGAGCAGGTCTTGGGCGCACTAACAAGGAGGCCAAAGACTATAGCCACTAGCGTCAGTGCACCCCTTGAGATCAGAGGAGTGAGGTTTACCTGCACAGCAACTACCGCTGGCCTCCGTTACATTCACCCCCTCAACCTCACTCCCATCCAGGTCACGGCACCAATGTAACCCCCCCCACACACACCCCCCCGGGGTCCTACTCGCATCCGCTCCGAGCGGTTCTCTAGCATGGGAGGCAGGCACACTAACAAGGAGGCTAAAGCCTGCAGCCACTAACATCATTTGCCAGTGTGCCTCTTACTTGCACAGCACCTGCCGCTGGCCTCCATTACACACCCATGCCACCCATGCCTCAGTACACCAGACAGCACCTAGACAAGCCTCACCGCTTCTAGACCAGAGTCATTTGGAATGATGAGACCGAAATTTAACTTTATAGTCACAACCATAAAAGCAATGTTTGGAGAGAAGTCAACAAGGCCTAGGGTAAACAGTACACCGCCACCACTGTAACGCATGGTAGTGGATGTCTTATGTTTTGGGGCTGTGTGAACTCCAGTGGCACAGGGAAGTTAGCCAAAATTGATGGCAAGATGAATGCAGCATGTTATCAGAAAATACTGGCAGACAATTTGCATTCTACAGCATGAAAGCTGTGCATGGGATGCTCTTGGATGTTCCAACATGACAATGATCCAAAGCACAAGGCCAGGTTGACCCTCCAATGGCTACAGCAAAAAAAGGTGAAGGTTCTGGAGTGGCCATCACAGTCTCCTGACCTCAATATCATTGAGCCACTTTGGAGAGATTTCAAATGTGCAGTTTGAGCAAGATACGATATTAAGAACTAAAGGTATGCGAACTTTTGGAACAGGGATTATTTCCTCATTTTCTTTATTGTCATGTTTTATTTGATGATGTCATTCTGTGATGCCTTACATATGAACTTGAGTCCTGTAAGAAATAAAATACATTTTTTTTGCCTTCTCACTCATGTTTGCTTTAACAAATGGTACACATCTTGCAAATTCTCCCAAGGTATGCAAAATTTGAGCACAACTGTAAACATACACCGATCAGCCATAACATTATTCCTCATATTGTGTTGGTCCCCCTCAAGGCATGGACTTCACTAGATTTTTTGTCCAGCACATCCCACAGATGCTCGAGTGGATTGAGATCTGGGGAATGTAAAGGCCAAGTCAACATCTCAAACTTGTTGTTGTGCTCATCAAACCATTCCTGAACCATTGCTTTGTGGCATGGTGCATTATCCAGCTGACAGAAACCACAGCCATCAGGGAATACCGTTTCCATTAAAGGTTGTACATTCCTGCAACAGGTAGGTGGTATGTGTCAAAGTAACATCCACATAGAATGCAGGACCCAAGGTTTCCCAGCAGAATATTGCCCAAAGCATTACACTGCCTCCGCTAGCTTGCCTTCTTCCCCTAGTGCATCCTGGTGCCATGTGTTTCCCTGGTAAGCGATGGACACACACCCGGCCATCCACGTGATATAAAAGAAAACGTGATTCTTCAGACCAGACCATCTTCTTTGTTGCTCAGTGGTCCAGTTCTAATGCTCATGTGCCCATTGCTGCCACTTTTGGAGGGGGTCAGGGGTCAGCATGGACACCCTGACTGGTCTGCGGCTATGCAGCCCCATACACAACAAACTGCTATGCACTGTGTATTCTGTCACCTTTCTATCAGAACCAGCATTAACTTCTTCAGCAATTTGAGAAACAGTAGCTCATCTGTCGGATCCACACAGGCCAGCCTTCGCTCCCCATGTGCATCAATGAACCTTAGCCAACCATGACCCTGTCGCCGGATCAACACTGTTCCTTTCTTGAATCACTTTTGATAGATACTGACCACTGCATACTGGGAACACTCCATAAGAGCTGCAGTTTTGTAGATGCTCTGATCCAGTCGTCTAGCCATCACAATTTGGCCCTTGTCAAACTTGCTCAAATTCTTATGCTTGCCCATTGTTCCTGCTTCTAACACATCAACATTGAGGACAAAATGTTCACTTGCTGCCTAATATATCCCACCCACTAACAGATGCCATGATGAGGAAATAATCAGTGTCATTTACTTCACCTGTCAGTGTTCACAATGTTATGCCTGATCGGTGTATATTTATTATTCATCCAAAAATTATATTCACCTAGTCCTCCTATAAGCTTTATTACCATCATTCCAACCATATCAAATTAGAGTGTATTATTGAATTTAATATGATTTTATTATGGGGGGGGCACGGTGGCTTGGTGGTTAGCACTTTTGCCTCACACCTCCAGGGTTTGGGGTTCGATTCCCGCCTCCGCCATGTGTGTGTGGAGTTTGCATGTTCTCCCCATGCCTCGGGGGTTTCCTCCGGGTACTCCGGTTTCCTCCCCCAGTCCAAAGACATGCATGGTAGGTTGATTGGCATCTCTAAATTGTCCGTAGTGTGTGATTGCGTGAGTGAATGAGAGTGTGTGTGCCCAGCGATGGGTTGGCACTCCGTCCAGGGTGTATCCTGCCTTGATGCCCTATGACGCCTGAGATAGGCACAGGCTCCCCGTGACCCGAGTGTAGTTCGGATAAGCGGCAGACAATGAATGAATGATTTTATTATTATTTGTTTAAATGAAATCATGTACAACAGATGTATTCATGAATTCAGTTATAAAATGGTTATAATATATATGTCACTATTCATGGCCTGCTTAATAATACACTTATTTTGGGCTCTAATTTATGTATGGCAGGATTGGAAAATGAATAGACTCTTTCTCTTTAGTCACACAGCACATAGTTGGACAAAGAGACCCAGCTACAGAATGGTCTACCACAGCATTCATTTGGTATGAAGTTTGGGGAAAAATATGAGGAAATGCCAAAAGTCACTCTCTAAGAGAGTCCTTTCCATATCAGTATAGTACGAGAAACAGCTCGTTTTTTAAAAGGTGAAAGAACAAAAAAGGCCAAAGAACACAACTCAATAATTCCTACTTGGGAACTTGGAGTGGTCTCCTCAATGTTGAGTTCAGCAAATCAACATGGCTTCTCAAAGCAACAGCAGTAAGCAGTAAAATTAGGCAACAGCAGGAAACATAGCACTATTTTTGTTTTCCCTCATGTGAGGTGTTTATTTTATTTTTTAATTTTTTAATTTTTTAACCAAAAATGTGGCTTTCAAATTTAGTTCTATTCTTCCACAAGCTCCATCTCTACTGTGTGTTGTTATCTGGCCCACAAACACTGTTTGTGTATTTGCTTGAACAACCAAAAATGTAGATCTCCAAAATAGATGTTGTTTAGATCTTTCAGTCTTTGATGGATCTAGGTTGACTTCCTCCATGTCTTGAACAGAATGCCATCCTTATGTTGTTATCCTGCCCACAAATGTTGTTAGGTTTTCCTCTACTTTCTCTGCTACTGTGTATTTAAATCATGACCACATCCTCTACACCACAGCAAACTCTCCTACACAAAGAAACACAAAGACTCTATAAAAAACCTCAGTGGCTTCCTGATAATCCTTGCAGAGTCAGATCATTTTCATCTGAATGTTTATTTACTGCATATTTGACCTGACTTTTGAAAAAGGTAGCATCTTTGCTGTTAGTTCAGTATACTTGTTCATTTCAGCTAAATAATATAAACAAAGAGGTTTTGCTAATTGTTACACATTGTTCGCTATCGTACATAAGGAAATAAATCAACAGCATAATGTGATGCAGCCTGATTCTGACTAATCAGAATAATAATCAGATAATTTAACATTACTGTAGTTTATAGATTTAGAACTAATACCTGCACATTTTTTAAATACCTCAAGTAGAAAGTTCAGAAGTTAAACAGATTAACTCCACATTCATTGAGAATGGCATCTGAAAATCTAGAAAGCATCACACTAGATGTTAATTGGCTGGATGGCTAATCTGACACATTCACACCCCCCTTTTTGCTCTCATTCTTATACACACATACATCAATCAGGCTTATTTTGTCTTGTTTCCCTGTTGATTTTTCCTACAAGCTTTGTAAAATTAACTAACTAAGCTCAAAAGCCTAAATAATAGTTTTCCCAAAAATGTGTCTCCATATTCTCACCTTTAAGTTCTGTAGCTGCTGTGGAGTTGGCAGATGATTTCCATCTCTCCCTGTGCTTCTTAAACTCCTGCACCCTGCAGCTGTACAATCCTCTGTCACCTCTGGTAATGTTGATGATCAAGAGGTTGTAGATCTTGCCCTGCTTCACAACTATTAACTTAATCTTGGGTTTGGGGAAGCTCTTGGTGTAGTTTCCATAGAATTTGGCCCTTCTCATATTGACTTTGGCAAGGAGCTGCTCATCTCCTCCAGACACAGGATGGAAAATCCAGCGCAGCACAAGAGCAGTGTCTGATTTGTGCCACTGGTTCACTTGACATGATAGTGTGACGTTCTCGCCCTCAACTGCCACCAGGAATGGAGACGGTGTGACTGTGGCATTAAAGGCAGTGCAAACATCTAGAGATACACAAAGGTTTAGCTAGGTTAGGTAATTGCTTAGTCAAGGGGGAGGTTTCTGTCTAGTTGATTTCAACATTTGTCTATTTTATTAATTTCTATTTCAAAGCTGTTGGATATTGCAAAATATTTCAAAACTGTTGGATATTAAAATTCCTTTTTTTGCCACAAAGTATATAACCATAATTACTGAAGTAATAAAATTAAATACATAAATCTAAAACAGGGCTCTGCCCTGGTATTTCTTTTAAATCCACTATTGTTTTTACATTTAGTTAATGCTCTTAAGCAATATATCCTAGATGCAGAAACATTTCTACTCAATGAACACAAATTATGGACCATATGGAAAGTTTTTGGACCCCAGACACATATAATCTTGTGAATAAATAGTAACAGTTTCATTGTAGTGTACTGTGTTGTGGATCAGCGCAGACATCTGGCTTTGCTATTTCACAAGGGAAATATTTCACAGACAGTAAGCACTTTGAGAGTCAAAAACACAGGAGTCTTAAAGAAGATCTTATTCTAAAGTGCTGTATATAGTAACAGATATTATGGTTACTTACATACAAGACTTTTACTGAAGCATGTTAGTTACATTGTGGTAAATACAGTATTCTGGTTAGGGAGGAGACACAAACCACAACAAAGTCAACAGCAACTGCTCTTTCTGTGTTGCTGTGGCACTGCTTGAATTTTTTTGCAGGGTTTTAAGTAAATATGTTTTGCATTTCTAAACTGGAACTGTTTTAACATGTTGATTTTAAGTCACATGAATTTAATTGGAATTTAAGTTTCCTTATTTTGACACTTTCTGGCAGATCCATTCAACAAAACTAATAAATTCATAAGGTGTATTCAATATATTTGACATTCATTTAACAACACATGCTGATTTAACTCTCTAGCAGAGGTTACATCATAACAGAATTTGCTTACCTCTGAGGAAAACACTAGTCAGAAAAACTGTTAACCTTGCACAGATCTTCATTCTCCAGTCTGACTGGCTCCATAAAAAAGTTCAGTGTTGCCACAGAAAGGCGCCCATCCAGTCTCTTTTTGTTTCTCCTCTTTTTCACTCTGAAACCTGAGTCAGGGCATGTTCTGTTTCTTCTTAGTGTACTCCCTCACTCCTCCTCCTATTGCTCAAATGCAAGCACACACAATCTCTCTCTCTCTCTCTCTCCCCTCTCTCTCTCTCTCTCTCTCTCTCTCTCTCACTCACTGTCTCTCTCTCTCTCTCTCTCTCTCTCTCTCACTCACTGTCTCTCTCTCTCTCTCTATCACACCCACACACACGCACACACACACACAGAGTGGGCAGAGAGAGAGAGAGAGAGAGAGAGAGAGAGAGAGAGAGAGAGAGAGAGAGAGAGAGAGAGAGAGAGAGACAGACAGACAGAGACAGAGACAGAGACAGAGACTGCCCTCAGTGACCCTCAATTTTTTTCACTGGCAGTGAAAGAAATGTTAAAGGCTACCTTATTATAGGGCTACCTTATAAAACAATTGTTTTGAAGACATGTCCAGAAACCAAGTTAGAACTCGGGTTCGGCTTTGCAACTACTACCAACTTGACTTTATAGAATATATTGCAGTGACCTTCAGATCATATATGTTATGGGCTAGTTAACATACTGTATAATATCAGGAGAATCAGACTGTATCTATCAGACCTTGTGACACACTCCTTGTCCAGGCAGCTGACATCCCATGCTGTGATTACATGACTGTAGTCCCATTTAATGCTTGTAACTTTTAAAAATAATTTTTTTTTTCTATTTAACCATTTAAAAAATTGTATTAACCCATGTCGGACAAAATTATAATCTACATCTAATCTCTTGGTTTAACTAGCATATATGCTAATGGCATTCAAAATATTCAAAATATGTTATAGAATATAATTCAAATAACTTATTTTAATTAATTATCTTAATAATTTACTTTCAGTCTATAATTAACATTATTGTACAACGTGAGTGACATTATCAGTCAATATCACAACATCTACTTTGTTCAGGAATGTTGGGTCTACTGACACCCATTATGGTTGAAAATCTTTATTTATTACAGTATAGTGTAGTGTTGTGATGCTGGGTCAAGCAAAAATGCTTTTTCCTAAGTACTCAAATGTCTTTTTTAATTAACGTTTAATTTTTTAAATATCATTGTTTAACTCATATAGAGGCCATACCATAAGTGTCAATGAGAGAGCAAGATACAGGACAGCGGTCAGTTCGGGGAGGAGTTATAAACCACAATATCAGCAAGCATGGCTTCAGTTGGAGCACATTATTATAGTTTAATAGAGTTTATAGGTGTTTTTTTTTTTTTTTAAATCAGAAAAATGTCTTAAATATAGTTATATCAGAATAACATTCCTATCAGAAACATTTGCTTGACACTAGAGAGTTATCAAACCAACACCCCAAACCGCCAAACGCCCCCCCCCCCCCCAAGTTCCCGGCCCGCGGAAAAAGTTTTAGAGTGTATATTGCCACCTTCTGGATGATGTGTGATATTGCAGTAAATACACAACGTTGAGAAATGTCCTTTTGGGAATGCCATCTCTTCAACTTCCAAAACATTAAATGGTGAAACAAAAACCTTTTTTGTGACTTAATTTATGTGGCTGAATGTTCTTTCACAGCTCGGTCTGGACATCCCATATTATGTAATGTAAATTAACTGTTTCTGCAGTCATGTCTTCTTCTTCTTCTTCTTTCGGCTTTTCCCTTCAGGGGTCGCCACAGCGAATCATCTCTCTCCACCTATCCCTATCTTCTGCATCCTCAACACTTGCAACCACTAGCTTCATATCCTCATTTATTCCATCCATATACCTCCTCTTTGGCCTTCCTCTTTGCCTCCTGCCTGGCAGCTCCATGTCCAACATTCTCCTACCAATATACTCACTCTCCCTCCTGTGAACATGTCCAAACCATCTTAATCTGGCCTCCCTAACTTAGTCCCCCAAACGTCCAACATGAGCTGTCCCTCTGATGTACTCATTCCTAATCCTGTCCAATCTTGTCACTCCCAAAGAGAACCTCAACATCTTCAGCTCTGCTACCTCTAGCTCTGACTCCTGTCTCTTCCTCAGTGACACTGTCTCTAAACCATACAGCATGGCCGGTCTCACCACTGTACACCTTCCCCTTGATTCTCGCTGATATTTTCCTGTCACACAGAACTCCCGACACCTTTCTCCACCCATTCCAACCTGCCTGCACTCGCTTCTTTACCTCTTTCCCACACTCTCCATTACTCTGGACTGTTGACCCCAAGTACTTAAACTCCTGTACCTTCTTCACCTCTTCACCCTGTAACCTTACTGTTCCACTTCCCTCCCTTTCATTCACACACATGTACTCAGTCTTACTACGACTGACTTTCATTCCTCTTCTCTCCAGCGCAAACCTCCACCTCTCCAGGTTTTCCTCCACCTGCTCCCTGCTCTCGCTACAGATCACAATGTCATCTGCAAACATCATTGTCCAAGGAGACTCCTGTCTGACCTCCTCTGACAACTGGTCCATCACTATAGCAAACAGGAAGGGGCTCAGAGCCGATCCCTGATGCAGTCCCACCTCCACTTTGAACTGCTCTGTCTGACCTACAGCACACCTCACCACTGTCCTGCTCCTCTCATACATGTCCTGCACCACTCTGACATACTTCTCTGCTACTCCTGACTTCCTCATACAGTACCACAGCTCTTCTCTTGGCACCCTGTCATACGCTTTCTCCAAGTCTACAAACACACAGTGCAACTCCCTCTGACCATCCCTATACTTCTCCATCAAAATCCTCAGAGCAAAAATTGCATCTGTTGTGCTCTTTCTGGGCATGAAGCCATACTGCTGCTCACAAATTTCCACTACCTTCCTTAACCTAGCTTCCACTACTCTTTCCCATACCTTCATTGTATGGCTCATCAACTTTATCCCCCTATAGTTACTGCAACTCTGCACGTCACCCTTATTCTTAAAGATCGGCACTAATACACTTCTTCTCCATTCCTCAGGCATCCTCTCACTCTCTAAAACCCTGTTGAACAAACTAGCTAAAAATTCCACTGCTGCCTCTCCCAGACACTTCCAGACCTCCACCGGGATGTCATCAGGACCGACTGCCTTCCCACTTTTCATCCTCTTCAAAGCCTTCCTGACTTCATCCTTTCTAATCTTATCTACTTTCTGTTCCGGAGAGTTCACCCCTTCTACTCTTTTTTCCCTCTCATTTTCCTCATTCATCAGCTCCTCAAAGTATTCCTTCCATCTCCTCTGTACACTCTCCTCACTTGTGAGCACCCTTCCATCTCTATCCTTAATAACTCTAACTTGCTGCACATCCTTCCCATCTCGATCCCTCTGCCTAGCTAACCTGTACAAGTCCTTCTCTCCTTCTCTAGTGTCTAACCTAGTGTACAACTCGTCATATGCCTTCTGCTTGGCCTTAGACACCTCCCTCTTCACTCTGCGCTGTAACTCCTTGTATTCCTGTCTATTCTCTTCAGTCCTGTCCATGTCCCACTTCTTCTTGGCTAACCTCTTCCTCTGGATACTATCCTGAACTTCCTCATTCCACCACCAAGTCTCCTTATCTTCTTTCCTCCTTCCAGATGACACACCCAGGACCTTTCTCCCTGTCTCCCTGATCACTTCTGCTGTAGTTTCCCAGTCATCTGGCAGCAATACCTGCCCACCCAGAGCCTGCCTCAACTTCTGTCTAAATTCCTCACAACATTCCTCCTTTTTCAGATTCCACCACTTGGTTTTCTTCTCTGTCTCTGACCTCTTCTTCTTACAGACCATCAGAGTCATCCTACACACCACCATCCTATGCTGTCTGGCTACACTCTCTCCCACTACCACTTTACAGTCACTAATCTCTTTCAGATTGCCTCTTCTACATAGGATGTAGTCTACCTGTGTGCTCCTACCTCCACTCTTGTAAGTCACTCTATGCTCCTCCCTCTTCTGAAAATAAGTGTTAACCACACCCATGTCCATCCTCTTAGCAAAGTCCACTACCATCTGTCCTTCAAGGTTCCTTTCCTTAACTCCAAACTTGCCCATCACCTCCTCATCACCTGTGTTCCCCTCACCAACATGTCCATTAAAATCCGCTCCTATCACCACTCTCTCACCTGTGGGAATACTCTCCATCACCTCATCTAATTCACTCCAGAATCTCTCTTTCTCATCCAACTCACAACCTACCTGTGGGGCATAACCACTAACAACATTCAACATCACCCCTTCAATCTCTAACTTCAGACTCATCACCCTGTCTGACACTCTCTTCACCTCCAGGACATTCCTCACAAACTCCTCCTTTAGGACCACACCTACCCCATTTCTCTTACTATCCACACCATAATAAAACAGCTTGAATCCTGCTCCTATACTACGAGCCTTGCTACCCTTCCACCTGGTCTCCTGTACACACAGTATATCCACCTTCCTTCTCTCCATCACATCAGCCAGCTCTCTACCTTTCCCTGTCATAGTACCAACATTCAGAGTTCCTATTCTCAGTCCTACACTCTTACCTTTCCTCTTCTCTCTCTGTCTGTGCACTCTCTTCCCTCCTCTACTTCTTCGACCAACAGTAGCCCAATTTCCACCGGCGCCCTGTAGGTCAACGGCGCCGATGGCGGTCGTTGTTAACCCGGGCCTCGACCGATTAGGTATGAAATTCGTACTGACGATTCGCATGGTTAAATTTGGCAATGTTTTACGCCGGATGCCCTTCCTGACGCAACCCTCTCTATTTTTCCGGGCTTGGGACCGGCACAGAAGTCACTGGACTGTGACCCCCATCGCTAGATTTTTCTGCAGTCACGTGAAATAACTAAAAAATGCTTAAAGTCGCTGTATGGAAATTGTTATGTATTTAAAAGCTGTATGTATTTACTGGCTTCTGATCAGGTTTGTGTCTCCATACTGGTGTTACTCGATCTCAGTGCAGCTTTTGACACCATTGACCACATTACCACACTATTCTACTTGATAGGTTAGAACATGCTGTTGGTGTTAAAGGAACAGCCCTCTTTTGGCTCAGGTCTTATTTGACGGATTGTTATCAGTTTGTAGATTTAATGGTGACTTCTCTATGCATACTAAGGTTATGTTTGGTGTTCCACAAGGTTCTGTCTTAGGCCCACTGCTTTTCTCCTTATATATGCTACCCCTTGGTGCAATTATTCGTAAACATGGTATTAGCTTCCACTGTTATGCGGATGACACGCAGCTGTATGTTTCAGCTAAGTCAGATGAGAGACACCAGCTTATGAAGATTGAAGAATGTGTAAAGGACATTAAACCGTGGATGCTTACTAACTTCCTCCTGCTTAACTCTGACAAGACAGAGGTGCTTGTATTAGGACCACATGCAGCTAGAAGTAAGCTTTCTGATTACAGAATAACTGTGGATGGTCTTTCTGTTTCATCTCGTACAGCAATAAAAGATCTTGGTGTGATTATTGGCTCATGTAGATAATATCACTAGAGTAGCCTTCTTTCATCTTAGAACTATTGCTAAGATAAGAAATATGATGTCAATTCATGATGCAGAAAAACTAGTTCATGCTTTCGTTACCTCTAGGTTGGATTATTGTAATGCCTTACTGTCTGGATGTTCCAGTAGGAGCTTTATCTGTTGAGCTATATGTCCCACTCCCAAGCTCCCAGTGTTCAGAGTTTCCAGAGTGACCACTTGCTCTACCCCTGTTCGGAGTCTCATCGCTTGGTGGTGCTCACTGATTCTGTGAATGGATCTGTGTGGAAAGCCTGTGACCAGGAGACAGCCGTGGACAGAGCCACTTTGGGACTATAAAACCATCACAGACCTGCTGTTACATCTGTCAGCTTTGACAGCCAGGAATTAGTGTCTATAATGAACTCAGAAACTACATTGACCTAATAGTTCCTCATGGGCCTTTGGTTGCTGTTGTAGGGATAAAATAGTTTAGTAATTTAATGATTCTTTTTTTCCCCTCTACTTTCTGTTTCTCTACTTTTGTAAAGCTGCTTTGAGACAATGTCCATTGTAAAAGTCCATTACTCCATTGTATACAAATAAATTGAATTTAATTTAATTAAGGGGGGTTTGGCACGTTTGCCTCACACCTTCTGAGTTGCGGGTTCGATTCCCACCTCCGTCATGTGTGTGTGGAGTTTGCATGTTTTTCCCGTGCCTCGGTAGTTTCCTCCGGGTACTCCGGTTTCCTCCCCCGGTCCAAAGACATGCAATGTAGATTGATTGGCATCTCTAAATTGTCCATAGTGTGTGATTGCGTGAGTGAATGAGAGTGTGTGTGTGTGTGCCCTGCGATGGGTTGGCACTCCGTCCAGGGTGTATCCTGCCAATGACGCCTGGGATGACCCCCCCGTGACCCGAGAATAGATTGGATAGGTAGATAATGAATGAATGAATGAATGAATTGAATTAAAAGAAAAGACCGAAAGTTGACTGCAATAACACTCTCTCTCTCTCTCTCTCTCTCTCTCTCTCTCTCTCTCTCTCACTTACTCTTACTCTTACTATGTGTGTGTGTAAAAATGTTGTAAAAACTTACATAAACCTTTTTTTTTTTTTTAAACCTTTTTCTCTAGGTGATATGAATGGTCACAAATAAAGAATAATCAGAATGACAAGGATTTTTATTTAAAATCTCTTAGGAAATCACATTTTGAATAGATAATCAGTTAGATGGTGCTGTAAAGCAAAAGCATTTTGATCTTTACAGTAAATAAAAAATGTTAATGAACATACAACAGGTTTAAAGAATAGATAATAGCATTGCAGACATTAAAAACATTACATAATAGCACAGGATTCTGTTCAGAGATGGAACTTTCCCTTCGGTAAACAAGTTTTGCTTCTTGGTCAGGTCCTGCTTTCAACGTCAAAATTTCTAAAAGGAAAGAAATATATATATGTATATATTATATCTACATAAATATATATATTATATATGCATATATATATATATATATATATATATATATATATATATATATATATATATATATATATATATATATATATATATATGTGTGTGTATATATATGTATGTATATAGTTTTAGCAATAATCTTTCTAATAATGTACAGAAACAATGAAGCAATAGAATAAGTGAAGAACTCTTTACCGCATATGTGCTCTCATTGAATCCTCTAAAAACAAGAGATTTTAAAGTTAGTTTTAAAACTAATAGTATGTTAGAGGGAAAATATGCATTTGATTCTGTGCAATAAACTCACCTGACTGTTCATTGTCCAGCATGTGTCTTTTGATCATGTACACCTTTATTGCGATGAAGCAGACTGAAAGAAATAAACCGATTCCTATTCCTATTCCTGCATATTTCATTTCTGAGGCTCAGGGGAAAATGAAGAAAAAAAGAAAGATATGAGACTTTGTGAAATATAATGACCTAATTAGATGTGTTGTAGCATCAGAAATGCATGTTTTGTTATAGCAGTGGAATGAACATAAGAGTTATGAAGTTGTTTCACTTACCTGGTTCCTGTACAGGGGACAGGTCATCTCCTTTTACGTGTATGAAGAGTGCATCTAAAACACAGATATTCTCCTAGTTACATAACATTATTGTCTTTTAAGGCTTTTACTTGTGAATGTCATGTTCATGTTTAAAAAACTTAAGATTCTGAACCATAAGTTGCATTTAATACTGTAAATGGGCTTGGTGTGTGTATGTGTGTGTGTGTGTGTGTGTGTGTGTGTGTGTGTTATGCACGTTTTCAGTGGCTCCACAGACACTTTGATTGACAAAAACAGGAAGCCTTATGGTATGTAGAGTGAAACAAGTAACTGAGATAAGATCAATTATATGTTCTGCTACTTAACACACTTTCATTGCTTTTCTTTTAGTATTTTATCCCTCTGCACAGGCAATAGAGTGTATTGCCTGATCTGTTTGCTTTATTGAACCTAGTGACACCAGGGTAACATCTTTTTACTGTAAACTTTAATGACTAATTATTGAACTATTTGGACAACTTTCATTCACTGATTCACTTCAGTAAGCACTTTATCCTGGCCAGGGTGGGTAACCTAGACCTACACCTAGTGGCAATTATGTGTAGTCAATCCTTCTTTTTGAAAAGAGGGAGGAAGACATTAGAACCTGCCTGAAACCCACAAGGAATAACTAATAGGAAAATTATAGAAGTTGCCTAATAGTAAGTAAAGTTTTCAGAGTGAGTTTTTATAGCAGTCATTTACTATTGAGATGCAGTGATTTCTTTTTAACAAGGTATCAGATAATACTGACATATATGATATTTTAGCTGTTTTTATAATTGGATATTAAGACTCATAATAGTGTGCCTTGTGTTATTATCTTCATGCAGTATATGCCAATAAATTAACCAAAAAATCACGTTTTCTGTAACTGATTTTAAACATGGATGCGGACGTCTTGCATGTAGATGTATGAAAAAAAGGCCTCAGATTAAAGGTATACATATGCTAACAATCTGATTATTCAGTTTAGATTGGGGTGTTTATATCAGATATTTATTTAAATAAAAAGGGCTTAATTTTGAGATGCTGTATGATATTATTGCTTCACGTTTAAATGTAATTGTTTGACCTGGTAACTAGCAAAAACATATAATTATCATATTAGTACTGAACATATGCATATCTCTTTATTTATACAGCTGTGTATAGAGTGTATAATGCACAAATATGCACATAAATCATTTGTTACAGATTAATACACAATATTATTATTTATTGTTAAGTCTTACTATTTAAATGTTTACTGTTCTCATGCCAGATATGTATGTACCAAGTTGCTTTCAGCTGCTCCCTGTTCGGGGTCGCCACAGCGGACCAACTGGTCCACACAACAACTTGGCAAGTGTTTTACGCCGGATGCCCTTCCTGACACAACCCTCCCATTTTTTTTCGGGCTTGGGACCGGCACTGTCTCCAGTGGCTGGGGTTCGAACCCGGGCTTTCCGCATGATAGGCGAGAAGCCTACCACTGAGCCACCAATGCCCCTATGCATGTATGTACCAAGAGCACCTTAAAAAACCACAACAAATTCCTTGTGTGTCTGTGCACACTTGGCGAATAAAGCTGATTCTGATTCTGAACACACAAATACTATTCTTTGGATCTCTGTGTTACAGCAATATATAAATACAAATTTCGCATCACCTTTAGTGGTGATGTTTTAAATATTATTAATATTATTATTATTATTAAATATATTATTATTAATATTATTTTTTAAAATAAAAAATACAGAAATGCGCTAAAATTAAAGCTGTGTTAGTTGGTTGTTCTTAGGGAACAAATTCTGTGTCTGTTCATGTGCAAAGCTAGATGCATCTCATATGTAATCACTGAATTTGAACACTTGAATCATTTGCGTCATAGGATGTGCTTATTAAATCTGTCATCATTTTATACAATACATTATTCAAACAAAAACAGTAGTTTAATTGTTCAAATGCAGACCACACTAAACTTCTCAACTGTGAAACAATCCAGAAACAAAACCAGAATATAAGAATTACTTACCAACGACAAAAAGAAATGTAATGACAAAGGAATGTCTTTGAGGGTCTAGCATATTTGAAAACGTTTAAGAAAAAAGCCCTTTTTAATGCGTGCTTTCTTGAGAAATGAAGCCATTTCCTGTTCATGCACTATAGTAGTTTTCAGATAAAAGGAAGAGATATAAATTCTCTGACGTTGTGCCTTTAGCATTTGACCCAGTTATCTGAACAAAGTAAGCAAGTAAATCTAACACAGCACGCTTGCAAAATTATTTTGAGATCAGTCAGTTTTGTGGCCATAGATTAGATATGCTTTTATGCATGTAGTAAACAGATTTTATAAGTACATGCTACATGTACGTGGCAGCTCAAAACACTGTATGCATGTAATGTATGTACTAATATGTTTGATCTGAGAACCTGAGAATCTAATTTGAAAGGAAATCTTTCATCTTTCAAATCTTTGCATCCAAGTGAGAAATGTTGTTTGTTTTGAAACACAAGCCTGTTGAAGAGAGACACCTGATACAGCTCTGTCCGTTGCATGTCCGTTGCATGAGTGTGTGACGTTTGCATTAGCTTCTTACAATGCTTAGGTGCAATCCCAATAATGCCGGGTGCAAGGTGGGACCATGTATTGGAATTCTTTACAGGATACCATGCTCACACTCATTCAAAGTTAAATTTAGCATAGCCAACCACGAGTAGGCATAAGGAAAAGCCATGGAGTGAACAGGCATAATTACACACAAAGAGTCAAGGGTCTACTTATGTATTTGTCTAATTAGCTGCTTAGCTCAGAAGTGTGTGTACAAATCACATGCAATTTTTGAGAAGAAAAATAGGTGATTCAGCACTTACCTGACTTACTGTTAGCAGTTTACAGATGTAATTGATGACTTCCACTACACTTTATGTAACAGCTAAAGGACACAGCTAGAGCTTCATGATAAATATTTTTATTTGAGCCAAATGCTACTAGAAGCTAGGAATATCATTAAACAGTATGTTGTCTCTCATTAACTCACTTGCACAAAGTATATTGTTAAAACATTTTGGTCTGTCTATTTTGTCTTCTTTGAAGATCATGTAGATAATATGACTAGCACCACCTATGTCCAATTAAGACGTTATATAGACTAACTAGTCCTGCACTTGTTTACCTGCTGATTCATGCAAACACTCCATCAAGAGCTACAGATAATATTCACATCAAATAACAGAAACACCTTGTTGATGAGAGAGGTGATAGCAGATCATAACACATCAAACCTTGCAACGGATGAGCTACAACAGCAGAAGACCATATGGAGTTCTACTCCTGTTACTCCTGTCAGAATCATACTGTGATTCTTCATACTATTTCTCGATATACTCTAGAGATTGTTGTGCATGAAAATCCTAGGAGTTGTGAATCCCCTTATTACACAAACCAGCTCATCTGGTACAAAAAACATGTAACAGATGTTGACTACAATGAGTGCAGGCTCACTGAAATTGGAAAGTTTGTAGACTGTGAACAATGGAGAAAAATACTTTCCTTACAAAGAAAAAAAAAGCTATGATTTGGATAGACTGCTAGAACACCCAGATGTCCAGATGTTACAGTAGAAGATAAATAATCAAACGATAGACCATTTGTCAAGGATTTCGCAATTTTGCAGAAAAAAACACAGAAATTATAGCAGAATCAAGTAAAGACAATGATATTCAGAAGAGCTTGAATTCTTTTTAAATTATTGCAAATTGTCCACAGATTAGTGATTGTCCATCACACACACATGAAAAGCCTTTATCTATTCAAATTTTTTGAACATGAGGACATCTATCATAGACAGTAATTACAGCAATATGTCTACACAGGTAGGAGTTTGAAAGAAGAATAATGTGCTTCCAGTATTGGCCATTCAAGAAGTCTTCTGCAAAAAAGGAGTATAAAGCTGCAGAGCAATTAAATGGTCCTCCTTTCATGTTTCTTGATGATGGAGTGAAAAGAGGATACCTTCAAACCTGTGCTACCTCCAGATTCTTAGGTTTTATTTAAGCTAAAATCATAGTTAGACATTTTAGACATACACTAAGGTAAAAATATTGTAGGTTAAAATTATTGTAAAGGAACCACCCACAATTCCTTTGCATATAGTTTTATTACAGAGGACCCTTTTCTGTGAAGGAATGTTCCAGGAAAGACAAAAAACCCGGAAATGATAGAAAAACAGAGAATCTTGCAGACAAATCCCAGAGGAACCCTTCCTTTCCTGTTAACTGATTGTTCTGTAAGACAGAACTTTTGGCTTTTTGATTGACGCCTTATGTCGCGGGAAGCCTTCATGTCTGTGACCTTCTGGCTCTCACTTTAAGTTATGCTGTCATAGCTAGTCCTACACTTTACACATAATATACATTGTGTTTAAACATCACATGATCACAAACATACTTAATATCTTTCTCTTTCTCTCTCTCTCTCTCTCTCTCTCTCTCTCTCTCTCGCTATATGTCCCACTCCTGAGCTCCCAGTGTTCAGAGTTTCCAGTGTGACCACTCGCTCTACACCTGGTTGGAGTCTCGTCGCTTGGTGGTGATCACTAATGCTGTGGATGGATCTGTGTGGAAAGCCTGTGACCAGGAGACAGCCGTGGACAGAGCCACTTGGGGACTATAACACCGTCATAGATCTGCTGTTACATCTGTCAGCTTTGACAGCAAGGAATTAGTGTCTATAATGAACTCAGAAACTACATTGACCTAATAGTTCCTCATGGGCCTTTGGTTGCTGTTGTAGAAAGGAGACTATTTACATGAGGATGGGTTCCCTTCTGAGTCTGGTTCCTCTCAAGGTTTCTTCCTCATATCATCACAGGGAGTTTTTCCTTGCCACCGTCGACCCAGGCTTGATCATTAGGGATAAATGGGGATGAAATAGTTTAATAATTTAATGATTCTTTTTTTATCTCTAATTTCTGTTTCTCTATTTTTGTAAAGCTGCTTTGAGACAATTTCCATTTTAAAAGGCGCTATACAAATAAATTGAATTGAATTGAATTAAATCCTTTTTATTAGTCTATTATCCTTGGATTGAAGTGTATTACTAAGAGTGTCTGTTAGTTGATGTCTCCTTTCCAACAGAATGGACGTAGTGAAATTATTGCAGCAGTAGTGAAATGAAATGTTTAGCAGGTGAACATAGAACAAGAAGACCTACATTTGGAGGGTACAGTGAAGTTGCATCAGAGCAGCAAACCCCAAATGTGGGGCTTCTGGCTCATTGGTCTGGGTTCAAATCCCGGAAGAGCACTACTTTTCCTGTTAACTAGTTGTTCTGTTAGACGGAACTTTTGGCTTTCGTTTGTCATGTCAACCGAAATTCATGACCTATTTAGCCCAATGCCAAGAGCTGCTTAACTCTTTCACACTTGGCTGCTGGGTTCTGGAGGGTTCCAAAAAGGTTGAAACCCCACAAGAGCTCTTGATTTGTGTGACCGACTTCCTGTTGCTCGGACACCAGTCAAAACGAAAAGGAAGGCCATAAAGTTGCAGAGTACAGTGAACGTCCAACAGTGCACAGCAAGCCGAAAGAGACCAACCGGGCTTGTTGGTCTAGGGGTATGATTCTCGCTTAGGGTGTGAGAGGTCCTGGGTTCAACTCCTGGATGAGTCCTGGTTTTAGAGTGTGGGATCAAAACCAAAGGAAGCCTTTGAGTGCCGGCTGCTTGAGTCTCGATTGGACATTCTCGAGAGGCCCAAGGAGGTTCAAATCCCACTATGTATTCCACAAAATCACCTCTCAAAATTAGTGCCCCAACCTTGAGCCTATCCATCCCAGGAATCCTTGGATTGAAGTCTATTACCTATTATCCTTTTTATTAGCCTATTATCCTTGGATTGAAGTGTATTACTAAGAGTGTCTGTTGCTAAAACACACATTCACACCTAGGGGCAATCTAGCCAACTCGGCTACTGGAATGTCTTGGGGATATGGATAGAACATGCAACACTACACGTAGCGAGAAACCTGTGCCTCAGAATCAAAGCAGGGATGCTGAAGCTATGTCAAGGCGCTACATATCTACTTCACTAATTAGCTCATTAGTGTGTACTATCTAATGCGAATTTGAACAAAATATAGGTGATTCAGAACTTGCCTGATAGACTGCTATCAGGTTGCAGACGTAATCTGGTGACTTCCACTGCACACAACTTCATGTCACAGCTAAACAGCACAGCTCGACCTTCATCTAGTCAAACAAAAGAGACATGCTTGTACCCAGATCAAAATCTGCAGTGAATTATCATATTACATGCCGCTGAGATGTGCATATACTACTAAATTCCAGCACAAACATGTGCCAAATATGATTCAGTGTAAAAAATAGAAAGTGCAGCAGGTAAAAAGGTTCAGTAGTGATAGAGATTAAGTAACAGCTAAACAGCACAACTAGACCTTCAACACGTCAAACAAAAGAGACATGCTTTTACTTGGTCTGCAGTGATTTATCATATTGCATGCCCCTAGGTTGTGCACTTACTATGAATTTCCAGCACAATCATATGCCACAAATGATGCACTTCTTTGGGCACGTCCCCCAGAACACTGCTGGTTGATGTCTTCTTTCCAACAGAGTGGACATTGTGAAATTATTGCAGCAGTATTGAATTGAAATGTTTAGCAGGTGAACATAGAGCAAGAAGACGTACAGTGAAGTTGCATCAGAGCAGCACGCCCCAAATGTGGGGCTTCTGGCTCATTGGTCTAGGGGTATGAGTCTCGCTTTGGGCGCGAGAGATCCCGGACGAGCCCTCCTTTTCCTGTTAACTAGTTTTTCTGTTAGACGGAACTTTTAACTTTTGCTTGACATTCATTCATTAATTTTCTACCGCTTATCCGATCCACTTTTGCTTGTAATGTCAACCGATATTCATGACCTATTTAGCCCAATGCTAAGAGCTGCTTGGCTGCTGGGTTCTGGAGGGTTCCAAAAAGTTTGAAACTCCACAACAGCCCGGTGCAGTGCAGTGAATATTTCTAACACTGTCTGTTGCTAAAACACACATTCACACCTACGGGCAATCTAGCCAACTCATCTTATTTTGGGTGCGAAAGGTTCTGGGTTTACATCCCACATGAGCCATCCTTTTCTTGTTAACTAGCTGTTCTGTAAGACAGAAGGACTTGGTTTTAGCCCAATGCCAAAAGCTGCTTAATTTTTTCACACTTGGCTGCTGGGTTTTCTATGGTTCCAAAAAGTTTGAAACCCCACAGGAGCCCTGCTTTATTGTTAACTTGACTTTTTGTAACCGACTTCCTTTTGCTTGGACACCAGTCAAAATTAACAAGATGGCAAAAATGTTGTGGAGTACAGTGAACATCCATCAGTGCATTGCAAGCCAAATGGTGACAACCATGTTCGTTGGTCTAGTGGTATGCTTCTTGCTTAGGATGTGAAATGTCCTAGGTTCAAATCTCTGATAAGCCCTTGTTTTAGACTGGGTGAATCAAAAGAACGGAGTGCTGTTTGCTTGGGTCTCACTTCGATGTCCTTGAGAGGTCCAAGGAGTTTCAAAACACATGATACATTTGTCATGATCCATGGTGCAGACAACTCTGTCTTCTCACAGTCTTAACTTTATTAGCACATATTTACTGATGAATCCAACTCTCTGTGTATATTTAGTGGCAACCTGCACGCTCTAGCCCCACCCCCATTGCCAAGCAACACAGGACCCCGACACAGAACAGCTCTTTAAAGTTTTGCTGCCTCCTTATTATTTTCTTTTCTTTTAGCAATTTAGAACACAAGAATAACAACTGTTATTTCACAATCTTACACTGTAGAAGTTAACATGCAAGCAAACTCTGCATCAGTATGGTTGTTATAAAAACTACCCCAAAACATAATCCTTAAACTATACAGGCTGTTTTACTTCTCTACCAGCAAGGGTTCTTTTGCAGGTGGGTGTATGAGCATGTGGTGTAATGGAAGCTGGGGTACTGGACCCATTCATAGAGTCTATATTTAAACCAGTCTCAAGAGAGGGTCAATCAGTTACTTCACTGTTCTCAGTTTGTCCACATGGTGTCTCAGATGTTTCAGGGACACTCTGAATGTGTCTCCGATTCCGGCAAGAGATTGTGCCTTCCTTTGTTTGCACAATGTATGATCTGGGTTCAGGAGCTTTTTGACAACTGTGGCTGATGTTTTCCATACTTTTTCTCCATCCAACTTAACTTTCACACTTTGTCCAGGATGTAGAGCAGGTAGACTATGTGTTGAGTATCGTCAGTTGTAGAAGTACTGATATGCCTGTTTGGTTTGTTTGCCTTGAACTCTGACTTGTTCATAGTCAATTGGACTTGGTAGCAAGTTCTTTGGTAGTATCTGAACTGTAGTTCTGATCTGACATTCAGGCATTAGTTGAACTGGGCTCAATCCTGTGGCACTGATAGGCGTAGCACGATAGCTCATAAGAGCTAGCTGTGAATCTGGCTGTCTGAGCATCCTTTTTTCAATTGCAACACTTCATTCAGCGGCACCATTAGCCTGTGGGTAGTGAGGGCTGGAAGTAGTGTTAGCAATGTCATTTTGAACTCCACAATCTCAATAGATGTGAACTGAGTAGCACTGTCTGTCACAAGTTTGTATGTATCACCGAACAAACATAGTTTCCAGGTGTGTTAACACTTGCTGACTTGAAACAGTTTGCACATGTGCAATCTCAATATCACTAGAATAATAGTCCATGACTATCAGGTATTTCTAACCATCTATTTCACAGATGTCTGTGGCGATCTTTTGCCATGGGCCATCGGGAAGGGATGTAACCATCAGGGGCTCTCTTTTGTGTCGGCTTGTAGACTTGACAGAACTCACATATCTCTACCATTTTTGTGATGTCCCTGCCTATTCCAGGCCACCATACTGACATATTAGCCCTCTCCCTGCACTTCGTGAGGCCCTGATGACCTGTGTGAAGCTGACATAGCACCTCCAATCTCTGTGAACCAGGGATCACAATTGAGTCCTCATACAGAAAAAGTCCATCAATTTCAGAAAGGCAAGCTCTAGCAGCATGTAACCCGTGCAGTGTGTGTGTGTACTGAGATGTCTGACTGGGCCATCCTTGGAAAATGTACTTGCAAACCAACTGAAGATCTGAATCCTGTTGTGTGGCTTTCCTTATGGCATCTAACCTGTCTCCACTCACAGCTTTAGTGGACAGTACCGCCTGTACAAACACTATAACGTCACACTAGGTGTCAGACTTGCAGTGATGAGTCAGTGGATTTCTGGAAATTGTGTCTGCCACTACAAGCTGTTTGTCTGGAACATGCACTGCTTTGACATTAAATCTCATCAAGTGCATCAGTAGCTGTTGCCATCTTAAGGGAGCTTTGTTAACATCATATGTATTAATTAAGGGCACAAGCAGCTTATGGTCAGTCTGGAGTTCAAATTTGTCCATACCTTGTAAGTATTGTGAGAACCGCTCACATGCCCACACCCCAGCTAAACACTCCTTCTCAATTTGTGAGTAATGGCGTTCAGTCTCAGTTAAAGTCCTTGAACAGAAAACAATAGGACGTAGTCCACTTTTCTGTTGCTGAAAAAGAGCAGTCCCTAGGCCATAACTGCTTGCATCCGCACTGACTACTGTGGTCCTGTTTACATCATAGAAAGCTAATGCTGGTGTAGTCAACATGTGCTTGACCCTGTTGAATGCCTGTGACTGTGCCACACCCCAGGTCCACTCAGTGTCACCCTTGAGCAGCTCAGTCATCAGATGAAGAACTGACAAAAGACCTGGGAGGAATTTGCCCAGGTAATTTATCATTCCTAAGATCTGTCGCAGTTCAGTCAGATTTGTAGGGCAGGGAATTCAATTATTGCTCTCACGTTGTTAGTGTCTGGTCGTATCCCATCCTTTCCAATAAAATGTCAGAAGTATTGAATCTCAGATTTTCCAAAGTGGCACTTGCCTTTGTTCAACCTTTGTTCAAACTAGATTCTCTGATGGACTTTAAGACTGCTTTGAGGTTGCGATCATGCTCCTCCTTGTCCTTACCGAATACTAGTATATCATCCATTACTTCTGTGCTCATTTCTCTCTGAAACATCTCTGGAGCTGAGATAATTCCGAAGGGAAGTCTAGAGAAACAGAAACGGCCAACTGATGTGATAAAAGTAGTGAGTTTTCTGGAGCTCACATCCAATGGTATCTGCCAAAATCCACTTGATCTGTTTAATGTGGAAAATATGCATGCACCAGACAGTTGTGGTAAGATATCTTCAAGTGTGGCCAAAATGAATCTCTCACGCTTTATTGCTTCGTTCAATTTCTTAAGGTCAACTAACTTCTCACCTTGCCATTCTTCTATATCACAGGCACCATTGGTACACACCAGTCTGTCACTTCAGTGACTTCTTTTATGATTACTGACTTTAGCATACGCTACCGCTCCTCTTCCACTTTTGCCAGTAAAGGAAAAGGGACTTGACGAGGTGTAGTGAGGCTGTATGGTTTGCCTCTTGTCTGAGCTGAAGTTTGTTTGGCTCACAATCTAGAAGTCCAAAGTCTCAGAAACGACTGTCCTCAGTCCTAACAGAATCAACTCTGCTCACCAGTTTCATTTCACAGGCAGTTTTACAGCTAAGGAGGTTGTATGGGAGTTTTACAACATAAGTCCAGAAACTGACATTTTGTCCTTTTCTTTCTGTACAGGCTAAGAATTTACCAATACAGTCTGGTTTGCCACCCGGACTCCTGATGTCTGCAAGTGTTTTGGAAAGATGAGGAGACTAGGAAGTTCCAGAAATGTTTGCTCAGATATGACTGTGATATCTGTACCAGTATCGATCTTGAACTTAACTGTAGTGCCATTTATTGGGAGCTTCACATGCCACTCATCTTCATTAGCATCATCAGAAACTGACCCCAGAAACCACATTCCCTTAGTTTCATCATCTTTTCTGTCATTGATGACTTCTTTTACAGTCTTTGTTTAACAAGCAACTTCAAAATTGCCTGTTTTGTTACACCTGCAGCATCGTTTTGCTTGAGCAGGACAGGCCCCATGCTCGTGCACACGTGCACATTTTGAACAAGTCAAATCGGGCTCTAACTGCAGCTTCGCAGATACGTCGCTATCTGCTATTATAATCATGTGGCGATTGCGAATCTGCTCATCTTTAGTAGAACCAAAATCACAAACTTTGCCAGCTCATATAAGCTTCTGACGAATGCTTCGACACTTTCACCGTTTTGTTGATTCCTTTTGTAAAAACAAGCTCGGTCTTGAATGAAGTTGCATTTGAGCACAAAATGTTTGTCAAACTTCTTAACTACTGCATTATAGTAATTGTTTTCCTCCTAAACTGAAAACATAAATGTGCTAAATATCGGCTCTGCCTGTTTGCCCATCGCATACAACAATGATTTCACCTGTGCATCACCATCTTCCTGGTTGAGTTTCGTTGTAATCCTAAAGCGTGCAAAGTGCTGCCTCCAAATTCAGAACTTACCTGACTGACTGCTATCAGGTAACTTAGTTACTTTCAATTCACACAACATCATGTCACAGCTAACAGCACTGTTAGACTAAGATGTGCACATACTAAGAAATTCCAGCACAAACATATGCCAAAAATGATTCATGGTAAAAAATAGATAGTCCAGCAGGTAAGCAATGGTTCAGTAGTGATAGAGATTAAGGAGCATGTTGATGTTAGTCTATTTATCACATTCATCCATTTTCAATGCCTGTACCTTTCAGGAGTCTTCATTTTCAACCTTTTATTTATTGAAACATCTTTTTTTTTTAAAGAAAACCTCTTACTTTCTTTAAACTCTTTTAGTTGAATTAAAGAAACATGGAGGACCTGTGTGTTGATTTCTATTTTCAATTCAATCCAATTCAATTTATTTGTATAGTGCCTTTTACAATGGACATTGTCTCAAAGCAGCTTTACAAAAATAGAGAAACAGAAAGTAGAGGGAAAAAAAAGAATCATTAAATTATTAAACTATTTTATCCCTATTTATCCCTAATGAGCAAGCCTGCAGCGACGGTGGCAAGGAAAATCTTCCTGTGATGATATGAGGAAAAAACCTTGAGAGGAACCAAACTCAGAAGGGAACCCATCCACATTTGGGTGACACATTTACATTTTTACATTTCTGGCATTTGGCAGATGCTCTTATCCAGAGCGACGTACAAAAGTGCTTTAGTTCTCAGTCACTGAACACATTAACACTGGTTCAATATAGACAGTAAATAATGTAAATGTAAATAGTGTCCTTTCTACAACAGCAACCAAAGGCCCATGTGGAACTATTAGGTCAATGTAGTTTCTGAGTTCATTAGAGACACTAATTCCTTGCCGTCAAAGCTGACAGATGTAACAGCAGATCTGTGATGGTGTTATAGTCCCAAAGTGGCTCTGTCCACAGCTGTCTCCTGGTCACAGGCTTTCCACACAGATCCATCCACAGCATCAGTGAGCACCACCAAGCGACGAGACACCGACCAGGTGTAGAGCGAGTGGTCGCACTGGCAAATTGCACAGCTCGTGTCTAAGACTCATTTTAAATGAAACAATACAGTGATCTGAGATAGCTTCCAACTGTGGAAGAGTGACTATGTTTTCTATATTTAAGCCGAATGTTAGAATAAGATCCAGAGTGTGACCTCCATTATGTCCTATTACATTTTGACTAACACCTACTGAATCTAAGATGGATACAACTGCTGTTCTTAGAGGGTCTTCTGACTTATCAAAGTGAATGTTGAAGTCTCCTACAATTAATGCTTTGTCTAAAGAAACAACAAGGTTTGAAATTAAATCTTCAAATTCACTGAGGAACTCAGAATATGGCCCTGGAGGTCTGTAAATAACAATTAGTGGAATCGACTTATTTTTTGTGGCTATATAAGCTAGGTTAGTATAAAGAACTTCAAATGTGTTAAATTGATGTCCAGGTTTTTGTGTTGTGCCTAGCTTATCATCATGAATAACTGTGACACCTCCTCCCCTGCCTGTTATGCGTGGTTGATGTATATAACTATAACCAGGCGGACAAGCTTCATTTAATGTTACATACTCATTTGATTTAATCCATGTTCCTGTTAAACATAGAACACTAAACTCCTGATCAGTAATCAGTTCATTAACAATAAGTGCTTTTGATGAAAGAGATCTTATATTTAACAGTCCTAGCTTCAGATCAAAGGTGCTGGCTGTGCATTCACTATGATCTAGTTTTATGTTAATCAGGTGACTAAAGCAAATTTTCTGATTGTTAAAACATTTTTGTTTAGCTCAGGGAACAGACACAGTCTCAATGTTATGAACCCTGGCTGATGACTCATTGCAGCTAGCAGACGGTGGGATTAGCCTGCTTGCCTGCTCCCTGGCCCTGGCTCTGGATTGTCACTGATTAACTAGATCTACTCTAAGACTATGTGCTATGCTGCAAGAAATGAGAGCAGCACCTTCCTGAGTGGGATGGACACCGTCCCGTCCTAACAGGCCAGCCTTGCCCTCAAACGAGCTCCAATTATCTATGAAGCCCACATTGTTTTTGGAGCACCACCTGGACATCCAGCAGTTCAGCAACCATAACCTGCTGTAAGCTACATCGCCACGTCACATTGGGATGGGGCCAGAGCATACTACAGCATCGGACATCGCCTTCGTTAATTTACAATTTACCTCTACAATATTACTCTTAGTAACCTCAGACTGACGAAGGCGTATATCATTAGCTCCTACATGGAAAACTATCTTCGAGAACCTATGCTTGCCTAGGACCCTAAGATTACCTGCTATGTCCGGCGTCCTGGCTCCCGGGATACACCTGACCTGTGCTGCTGGAGCCCCTAAAGGCCTAGCTAATTTCACATGCCTCAAGATAGAATCTCCTATAACCAGAGCTCTTTCAGGTTTCTCAGTGGGTTCTTCACTGAGGAGAGCAAACCTGTTGGACATGTGAAGCGGAGGGGAGTGGTGCTCCCGTGGGCAAGCCTTAGCGTTAGCCTTGGCTTTGAGACTATGCCGCCGAGTCATCACCCATTCGCCCCACTGTGAGCGCTCTAATGCCGGAGTTGAGGGGTTACTAACTCCACCTAAGACATCCAGACTTTCCCCTACAGACTGCTCTCACTATCACTAACCCTCTCTAGTGTCTGGATGCGTACCTCTAAAGCTAATATCTTCTCCATCAGAGAGAGAAGAGAACACAATGTATAGTTATTGGAATTATTGGAATTGTTGTGAACTCAAACGTTTATCATGAATCTCCAGATCAGGAAATGTTTCATGTTTATTTAATAAACATGAAAGCAGCAAGCAGTATACACTCATGTTGTGGTCTTGAATATGTCCGTTGCTTACTCCATTTTTTTGTAGTATTACTTAGAAATCATTGGATTTTCTATCTATCTATCTATCTATCTATCTATCTATCTATCTATCTATCTATCTATCTATCTATCTATCTATCTATCTATCTAAGTACAGTATTAGTATTATACAACAACAAATATCCTTTGAATATAACTGATTAAACACAACTACAAAATAAAACATCAAATTCCCTTAACCTTACTCATTGAAAATGGCATTTCCCCCAACATGGCTGATTGATTTAGACTCTGCAACAAACATGAATAAATAAACCACAAAATTCTCCTTGTTTATAGTAATGTCTAACATGTTTACAGTGCTAAAGCTCTGTAACCTAGCTGCTTGACATATTTTGGAAGTAACACAAAGCCCAGCTCCAGTCATGTCACCAGTGCTGTATCTAAAATAGATCCCTTCTGAAGGGAGGCTTGCGAAGTGAGAAAGCATCAACACATAATCGTGATATTTCTGGACTGTTATCACAGATTACAACGATCAAGTACAGGGTGTTTTGTTTGTCAAACGCAATTGTTTTGGAAGCCATGATGCTAATGGAGCAGTATTGTGAATTTATTGTATTGTATTTATTAATTCTCATTTAAAATATAAAAAGCCATAATACAATTATAAAGTTTACCAAGAGTTCCAAGACCTACCTTTATGTGCTGAGAGATGTGCTGTTTATGTGCTGTCAGTTCTGAGAGATGTGCTGTTTATGTGCTGTCAGTTCTGAGAAATGTTTTGCTGTTTACAAATCATCTTTATTATCAACAAAATTATGCATGCACACATTTTTGCTATAGATGAAACATTTTCTCTAATACACAATCCCTTAATCATTCTAAACTTTTCCACCTAATGTTTATTTCTTTAACTGATGGTAATGTGAAGCTAAGGTGGCTAACCACCAGTTTAGCATTGTGAAATATCAATTCATAATTGGTTGCACAGATTCATACCATGACAGATTTTGTAATCTAATAAATAAATGGGTCATACTTGTTTTGTTGAAATAGCCTTAGGCAATTGCTTGTGTGGTTTGTGGAACTCTTGGATTATGTTATCTGCAGTATAAAAATTAATAAAAAAATAAAAATTAATAAGTGTATAGACCATAAGTAATCATCTTGAAGCCGGAAACATTTATTTTCCAACATTTGATTGTCAAATTATGGACCAACATCAGCCTCAGGTATAGTGAATGACTTTCAGACTGCTGAAATGGGAAAGTGTAATATTATTGGTAATTTTTATTTTTATATGCCATGCTTGTGAGTCTTCATGGTTTTATGTTTTATGTTTAGTAATCAGTATATGTCAGAAACTTGTACTGTCTCTTGTTAATGTATTGTCAGTGTACAGGCCATAGCTTTGTCTACTGCTTTCTGATGCCATGTGGCTGCAAATGATGTTTTTCTTTTACCCTGCTGCTTTGCTCTTGGCCCATGTGTGGAAATCTATCACTTTAAACACACAGAGCATGTCTTTGGCACCAAAAGCTCCTCTGAGGGAATGCAGCAGTGCTCCAGTTGTCCTATTATAGCCCTGCCTTCTTGCTTGGAATAAGACTTGAAACAAGAGCCATTTGGTTGGATCGGTTGCTGAGGGTAGAGAGCCATCTGCCTTTCTCCATCTGATCTGCCTATGACATGGCCACTAGCAGATAGTAAAAGAGCCTGGATTTATCCGATATTCTAGCTGCTGACACAGTCCAAGAGGGAACTTTGTATTTTAAATATGATGGTGGACTTTCCCTGGGTATGAAATGTGAAACTGATAGCAGGAATAGCAAAAAGCAGGTTAAATGTAATCAACTTTTTTAATATCAGTAGTTATCAATAGCTGATATTTACATTTTAACTATCTATATTTATTGACCTAATTTAATTAATATTTCCGAATACTGAAGGTGCTGTTTCAATTTGCCAGATCAGCAAAAGTACACAATTATGGAGGGCATTACAGAAGGTGGTTCTGGCCATTAGTGTACAAAATATGGGGTGTTTGAAATAGAACAGCTTAAATAGCATGATGTCATAAATAACATGACAACATAACTAGCATGACATGGTGCAGTAGTGAAATGTGAGAAGACTTAGTCACTGACTACGATACACAGAAATTTGTTTCTCTGATCATAACCAATAAGTTTGACCAGTGAGATTCTGGACAGAGAGTGTTAGTAATATAGATGGCTTAAGTGAGGGATAACCAAACCAAGCCTCATAATCAAATTCCATTTGCCACTTATTCCACACTTTGTACAAATTCCAAGTGTTATACTTGCTCAGTTGACACAAGTGGCTATATTTGACTTAGCTGTTTGCAGGAGACAAAATGAGTCATGCAACTATACTCAGTGAAACCACCTACACCTATACAGCACATGTGAAAATAAGGCAGCCCTGGATCTTCTTGAATAGCATATCTTTAGGGGACTGAGAAGTAATAAGGTGACAGCAATGGCACTTAAGCCCCCAATACCAAAATAGCAGATGAGTGCTCACCAGCTACTTCCCAAGCTCCTACTTTGTTCTGCCTCACTCAACTACTGCAGTTATTTTGGTAGGCTCTGCATTGTACACTCACTTTCATTCTTTTTGTCTGCCTGTGAATATCGACCTTACACTTCACCACATATTCTTATGAAGAGAACTGCTGTATTTTTAAAGAGGTGGCTCTGTATGGATTTCTGAATGATTATCTCTGGAAACCTTGACTCATGTATTTGTTGAAACATGGAAATTGGAAACCCAGTCAAAAGGTAAGAAATAAGATGCTTTTATCATTAAATGACAAGCAGTACTAAACAAATGTAATACTTTTCCCTGTAAAAGTATGCAAATCTTTTTTGTGTGTGTCATACAGGGTAGCCAGTATTGACTTCCATTTTATGTAGTACATAGTACTGAAAAAATTAGTAAGTTACTGCTTTTATTTTATTCCATTTATTGATCAGATCTGAATACATTTAGTACATATATTCTGACTACTACCTAGTGCTGTTTGTGATTTAATTTTTACAACTCAGGTACATTTTGTATGCTTTATTTTTAAAGACTTTCCTGGAGGTTAATGAGGTGTATTTGCTGTAGAATAGTGTTTAGTTACATGTACTTAACAGATGTATGGAAATCATCCAAATAGCAAGTTGATATGAAATTATGAGCACTGGAAAAAAGATGTGGCATCCAGATTCTCTTGGCTCCTTTCATAATGTTTGCTACGGTTTTATTCTTGGTTGTCACTGGAGTCTTGTCAAGTTGTCTAGCATTCAAAATTACAGTTCTATCTCTAAGGATACTTACTATTCTATTAGAATATATTTACATTTTGCCTGGAATTGTACTGCTTTGATTTAGTTCACTGCTCAATTTATTATGCTTTAAGAAAAAAAAAGAGATGACAGCATGAAACTTAGCAACCATAGCATTTGATAGCTTTTTTGTGTGGGTTTTTTCCCCCCAAGTCTAAAGTGTCTAAAGTTTATGTCTTACCATCAGTGGTAATGGCAGAGGGTATAACAAAGTGTAAATCAAAGTAACAACCTGAAACAATACATTGACAACAGGCAGGTCATGTGCATCATGTGAATGCTGAGCTATTTTTGTTAAGCCCATGGATGGGAATTGCTTATCTTCTTGCTTATAGTCATGCTGCTGCACATGGCTTATGTGTTGGGAAAGGAAGATAGGCATTCAGGCTCAACTAAAAATAGTTTATGTGTGGCTTGGTGCATTTCTCTTAAATGTACTTGTGCACTTTAGCCTTCTGGCTTAACACATGAGAAGGTTAAACCTTCTGAAATTTAGGCTTGCTTAAAGTGAAGAAATTTTATAATAATCTGGTGTCTGTTTTTATAGGAAAAATCATGAGGTAGTGGTGAAGTACTGGTGCTGGCCACGTAGGATGTTACGGATATCGGACTGAAGTACGTGGATTATACATTAACCATGAGCTGCCTCAAGAAACAGCATGCGAGCCATAAAGCAAGCATGCAGCACCCTTGCAACCTGGACAGCTTTATGGATGAGACAGATAGAGAGGTTATGAATCTTACAGACCGAGCCTTTAAGAGTCTGTGCATCGGTGATGAGGCAATCTACAATGACTCAGAACTTTTACCAACTCCTGTAGACTGTCACAAGCCACTAGCTGGAGAGATACCAAACAAGGCTCAAGATAACGCTGCCTTGGATGTTAAGAAGCATGGAGCTCATAGGCCCAATGCTATGTACAATAAACCAGGGCAAATCAAAAACACATCAAAGGTGTCCTCACTTTTTGCCGCTTTTGCATCTAAGAAGAACAATGACACAAAAATTACAAATGGGGACTCATGGGACAAATCAGCACTGCTTAGCATCCAAACAGAACTATCAGGGTTTTCTTCAGATTATCAAAACCACCTCAGAATTGAACACATTGACCAGGTCAGGAGCCATCGTAAGACCACTGAGAAAGGGACTGTTAATAAATCACCCCTTGACATATCTAATTCATCACGAAAATCATCTAAAAATCAACAAAGTAAATCCACTAAATTAAGAAAACTGAATTCCCAAAACCTTTTCCTTCACAGTGAATTCAGCCCATTCCGTTCCTGGGGAGACTTAAATAGGTTTGGACTGAACAGTGTGGAGATGTTTCCATGCAGTATCCCAGCTGGATTTTATGATTCACCAGTTTACAGAGAACAGCACAATTCAAACATATTGCATGTACCAGAGCCAAATATAAGAGAGACAAGCCAAAGCACATCACCTCTGGAACCCCTTCATAAATCTAAACCCAATTTTTTACAATTCACAGCTCAACCTGTACCTCCAGTGCCAGAAAAACATTCTGAGCTAAATTTCCCAAGCCTGCCTGATGTACAAACTGAGATACTTCAGCCACAAGTGCTGCTGATGTCCTCTGGGTCATTTCAGAGGTGTCAGTCTGAAGGAGATATTTGTGCTCCTTGGAGGAAAAGTCGAAATAGGTCAAAAGGTATTGTTCAGCCACTTATCAGCTCACCTGTCTGTGAAAGGTTGAACACTGGAGAGCAGGGAGCAGTACAAAATGAAAAGAAGGTTAGAACAGTGGAAGAAGCAACCTGCTTAAATTCAACTCCATTCAATATTTCACAGCTGTTGACTCCTGTCATACCCTCCAGACAGGGTACAGGAACCTTAGAGATACTGCAGTCTGTTCAGTCACCCACAGACCTCGATATCCCAGCACTCCATGAAACTGAGATTCGTCCATCACCTGACATCAAACGGGAAGGATACAAATCCAAGGCATCCAGTCTGTTATTTAATCTCAAGGACAACAGAAAACGGGTCAAGGCAACATACAGCTCACCAAAGTTTAAAGTTTTAGATGTAGTAGAGCAAACTAAACTGTCTCCTTTGATTGACGAGGTTGTTACCCAAAATGCTCTGGAAAGCCCAGAAAATACATATTCTAAAATCATGTCAATTACTCAGAAAACCAACTTGTATCCATTGAGTCCTGAGACTGTTGACATACAAAGCTTTCAAACCAACGGTCGGGTAAATAACACATTGCCAGATGACTTTTTGGGACTTAGTCTACTACAAGCTGAAAATAAAGGCCCAAAAAAGAACCATTTGGCCAAAGCAACATATCCATCTTTAAATTTGTACCGGAAATCTAGTCCTCAAGAATTGAATACTAAGACCATGGTGGTGGAGGTCCCTGGTTCTCATACTACAGAAAACAAAAATTCAAAACAAAAGGTGAGCAAAGAACATTTGCCAGAGAATGATTGTAAGGAACTCCAAATAGAACATCATTTAACTAAACCAGAAATAACCAATGCAAACCATGTTGAGACTGCAGACAAGGTACTGTCTGAGAAACCAAATGTGGTGGCTCTGAAGGAAAAACATTTTCCTACAGTTAGAAAGAACCACAATGCACAACAAGATGCAGGTAGTAGGAATCAAGACAAATTTAATGCGGGAGGAATATTTAAAGCAGACGAAAGACTTATCAAATATAATGAGCATCGCAGAAAAGAAACAAAACCTAAACATTTATTTTCTGCAAGACAAAACAACTATATCAAAAATCAAAGATATGTGAGTGTAGATGAAGATGATGAAGAATGTGAATATTGGCAAGAGGATGTAATTTCTTCAGTAAGAGATGAGCTGAGAAAGGGGGAATTGAATGTACATATGCATAAAGATAAAGGAAAATTACAGGATTCTATGGATGTTAGTGTTATAAATGATGCCTTTACAAAAGACAATTATGCCAAACATTCAAAAAATGATCTGGGTATATGCACTGAACAAGGAGTAGCCAGAAATGATGCTTTGTCTATGAAAGGAAACACATCAGCAAAAATAGCACTGTTCACTATGAAGGAAAAGCCCTCAAATACAGTCCCAGGCTCAGTGAAAAAGAACATAGTAAAGGATGAGCTAGACACAGTGGCTTTGGAGAAAAGGATTGCTGAGAGAGAACAGGGAAAAAAGCTAAGTGATAGACACCATGGACAGGATTTACTCATGAAAGGAGAACACAAACAAGATAGTATGCTAACATCGGACAAGAAAAAAATATTAGGAAATTTTATACCAGGCAGCCTAGGTCAGAAGGCCCTTTCTGAATTCTCACCAACTAGCCTAAAGGTTCAAAGCATGTCAGACATAGACACCAATCATGGTGACTGTCATGTGCCCGAGGTAAAATTAGCTGAACCTTATAAACAAGAAGGTACTGCAAAGCACAGCCCAAGTAGACTGATATACACAGATAGTGACAGGCCTGACAGACATGGTCAACAAGGTGACCCAAGCAATAACAAGTCAATGGCTAATGTAACTGAAATTAAAAAAACAGTGTATATGCCTAAAAATATATGCCTCGGTCAAGAAAGCTTAGTAGTCCAGGACTATATTGACAATACGCTCATTAGAATTGGTGATGATGAATCATGTATTCAGAAAAATGCTAAAATAGAAAGAATAAATTCTGTGAGTGAACACAGGGCAATAAATGAAAGGCTAAGAAAGGAAGATGTAGGGAATGTTGAGAGGTCAGTAAAACATGAAGAATTTTTAAGCACAGACATCAAAAAATCGAATCTACCAAAGGAAAAAGGACCAGTGAAGGGCCATGTATCATCACTAATGGAAACATTCAACAGAGAACAAGTATTAGCAAGTTCAAATGTCCAAGAAAGTTTGAGTCAAGTAGATGGTCTAATGGGCTACTCCAGAGATGACTTATTAAAAGAAAAAGCAATTTCACCAAAGGATAAAATGAAGTTTTCTGAAGTTGAAGAACTTTTGACAAAACATAAAGCAAGAGAGACAGAATCAGACAAGGAATTATCTGAGAAAGAGTCGAAACTCACCATGGGAACTGAAGAAAATCAAGAAACTGTTAACAAAGATGTTACAAGAAATGAAGAGAATAGAAAAGATGTGGCTAGGAGGGAGAATGAAGATGCTTCTCATATTTTGAGAAAAACAGATCAAAATCAGTCCAAATCAAAATGCCAAAGTGAAAGCTCTGTCAAAGAGTATTTAACTGACAATTCTGAGAATTCTAATGAACCTGATCATGATTCTAAGAAGACACCACCCTCAAATTTGTTAAACCCTGATAATGCGCCAATGGATAGAATAACCCTTTATAATATTCTTAATGAAGCTGAAACTTCATCATTAATAGATGATGAACAATTTGAACAAGGAAATTTACCTTCCAAGCTATCAGTGGATTCCTCCTTTTCATACAAAACAGAACAGTCACCATCTCTGAATAAAGGTAAAGAAAGAAAATGTGAGAATTTAGACACAATTCATTCCAATAGCAACCCTGAAAATAAACAGCATCCTTTAAAAGATGTGGAAAATGGAGGGTGGGTGCGCTGTTTAATAGAATCATCTCGCAATCTAACACCAACATGCCAGTCTAATGTCTCTTCTCCCACACTGGGAAAGCCTGCTTTATTTAAAGTGAAAGATAACACATTCAGTGCATCTCCTGTTACCAAAACAGTAAGACCCATACTCCATAAAACAGTTGCAGGAGTTACACAGCCATGGTCTCCTAGAGAAAGCTTAAGTGAGTCTGAAAGAGGTGAAGAAGACCTTTTCAAGGACCTTGTGGACCTGCAAAGTCCAACTTTGCCTTCCACACCTGTCCAGATAACGCAGCCAAAACAGTCATCAATACAGGTTGTACACCCTCCATCCTCTCAATCCACCACAGACCTGGAGAGAAAAGGGTTAATGGACAATTCCAGAGTTCCAGAAGAAGAGGGGTGGCAATTGGCTATAAGCTCAGATGGAGTAGAAATCTGTGGCATGAGTGCAGTTGACACTGTGGAGGACCTTGCATTCAATAATTTACCTACAGACAACATACAGGAATCAAAGGCACCAAGTGAGAGATCTGATTCAGCCTGTAGTGGTATTGAAAATCAGCTTCAGGGCAAGCCACCTGCTGTCCCTCCGAAAACAGAGAAAGCCCTACGTCGTGCCATGAAGCTGACTACAAAGAGAATACAGAAAGCGGAAGCTAAAAATAAATCAGAGCGTGGCCGGAGCAGCGAGAAGGGTTCCTGTCAGAATCGTGAGAGGAGGCATCAAAGTAGTGACAAAATTCTCAGTAACAGATCATACCAACGAGAACATTGTATTCACAGAGGTATAAGTAATCAAAGCACTGAGGAAGACAGCAGTGAGACATCTCTGCCAAAGAGACACACAAGTGAAAGACTTGCCACAGAGTCTAATAAACCAAACAGCCGTCGGAAGGAGAAAGTTTCTGGAAGGAAACCGCATAGCTGTCATAGCAGTCCACTACTCAGGATGGATACTCAAGATGCAAAGATCAGTGTGGCTGAAAAACAAAAAGAAAATCAATCCCATCACAAAGATCAGTTTGATACTCAGAATATAAATGTTGACTGTGAGAGATTGGGACGTACTAGTGAGAAATACCTACCGCATAAGCTGTACCGCAGGGCTCATAGTTTGGACAGATTTTCAAGTGGCAAATATGAGCATAGGGTACTTAGCTTTGAAGATCCTGCCTCTAAAACCAATACTGAGACATTAAAGATCACCACTGCACAGAATGCACCATTACGACAAAACAGCATTGAGCATACTTATGGCTCTTCAGCAAACAACATGGTATCACAGTCTTTCCCAATAACCCAAAGGAAGCTCCTGCAGGATCTTGATTCTGGACAGTACTTTGTAGTGGACATGCCAGTGCAGGTCAAGACGAAAACCTTCTTTGATCCAGAAACAGGAAGCTACGTTCAACTGCCAGTTCAGTCACTTGAAGGGTCTGTACCACGAGCACAATCTGTAGAAGTTGTGAATGCACCTCCACTGATGCTATATCATGGCTTTGTACCAGTACCTGTTTCATCCTTACCATAACTGTAATACACTGACTCTGTTGTTGTCCCTGCTTACTTGGACTCAAGCCAGTGGTATAGAAGAGTATGACAACCATACAAAAGCACAAAAGAGAGTGTCAGCCCTGCACATGAGCTGTGCATGTATTAAGAGAGCACTTTTGTTTAAACATAATCAGAATTTGATTGTGTTGGATTAAAATAGATGAGGAAAAGTAGAATTAAGTTATAGACCAATAAATGGTCTTGGAATTAAGTGAGTCTGAATTCAGGCATTAGTATTTTTGTCCTACATTAATATAAATGTTTTGTACATCTTTTGCTCCTAGCTCTGAAATGCTCTAGTTTCCTTCCTGCCTTTGGTATTGGCCATTGGAATTTTCTAATGATTATGTATTTTGAGATATTTGTCTGCATTATTATGTTATTGCAAGAATGTCTAAAAAAAGTGCTTTTCCCTGTGTTTGTAAAAAATAGCAATGTTCTTTGCCATACTTACTTTTACAGATGACAAGATGCACTGATTAAATAGAGACAATTGAAAGCAGTGGCTTTATGTCTTAAATGACATATTTTAAAGTAAAATTGGACATTAACTACATATTTGTGTAATATTTTGTGTATTTTGAAATTACTGATTTCATGGGGCTATGTTGCTGGCTTCATAAAATGTAAACCATTCCAATAAAAAGCCATAAACTAATGTTTAATATTTCATGTTAAGTAAGAATGGTCAGCGGTTAAGTGACTGGTCTAAATAAATCCCTATTTAGATCAATCACTGTCCATATTTAGGTGTGACTCTTTTGTGGAACACAGTGAGGAGTTACTGCATGCTTAAAATTAGCATGATATTCCACTTTCAACCAGCTCTAAGTATCTCTTTCTGGGTCTTTTCCAAGGGTGCATGCCCAGTTTCCAACCACCACATAAAACAATGATCTTGCAGTGGGTTTCAGACTTGGTGCTAAGCAATTGATGCCAATGGAAGTGGAGACGTGATATATAAAGTGCATTGCATGTGTTACTGGTCTGCATGTATCATATGTGTTTGGTACTGGAGTTTAACATGTCACTCTGTGGCCAAACCAAGTGTTCCAATTATATTACGTCTCCATTCATATGTAACTGCGGTTCTGCATCTAAATGGAGGATACTTGTGTGGATGAGAATGGCCAGAGGACACATGTTATTTATCCACATGAGGTTGAGGTTACAAACAAACAAACAGGGTATCAGTTCCTGCATGACCGGTACTCACTAAAGCTAATGCTCATCTAAAGCTCATGATAATAAATCTAATAAAGTGATAATTGTGCCAGTGTTGCTGTTTGATAATTATTTTTTTACAACAACTGGAGTGTAAACTGCCTCAGGATTTTTTGTTTGATTATAACTCAGTATATGGGGAGGGGAAACATAACATGATTTGATTGGTTATTTTTATTTAACTACTCATGTTCAGGGATTCATGATCATAAAAATAAAGGCTGTTCAGAGGCAATCAAAAGTTGATGCAGTTTAGCAAAAGATGAATTCCTCTTTTTAAGTGATACTGATGAATTGTGTAAAGTTGGCTTACAAGGGAAAAAACTCACTTTTGATTTCACTTTGTTTCACGTTTGTTAATGTATGTTCTTGACAGTAAAATTCATTTTAGTTATTAATTTGACTGATACCAGATCACTATCTGTACCATTCATACAAAATGATAAATGAGGGCAAACAAAAAACTAGCCTGAAGTCACATGAATTTAATCTGTACAACAAAAGTATAATATACCGCTAAATTTAGCCATTCCAATGCCAAAACATGTGATTGAAACTATTGTATAGATAATGGGCTTTTCAATGGAGATAATTTCTAGGAATTATTGGCCCCTTGTGGTGAAAACTGGCATCCATTGGTGAAAATTGGTACCCATATCCATTATTCGTATTTATCGCCCCTGAATCTTTTACTTCCACATAAAGATATTTTATATATATAAATATATATATATATATATATATATATATATATATATATATATATATATATATATACACACTGTCCACTTTATTAGGAACATGTGTGCACTCACGTAGTACACTCATGCGTACTAAAAATCTTGACATGACTGCATAGTTTATTTAGTCCCACTGAATAAACTATGCAGTCATGTCAAGATTTTCAGATCACATTAAGCAGTAGAACAAAGAAAAAAAACTGACCTGTGTGAATTTAATTGTGACATGATTGTTGTTACCAGATAGGCTGGTTTTATTATTTGAAAAACTGCTGATCTTAGATTTTCACACACAACAGCCTCTAGAGTTTGCATCAACATGAATGCCACTGTTCAATAACACTAAAGTCACACTGTTTCTATATTCTGATATTGATTGTGAACATTAGCTGAAGCTGCTGCCACATGATTGGCTAATTAGATAACATGAATGTTCAGATGTATAGGTGTTCCTAACAAAGTGGTAATCAGGGAAAGTGGGAAATGCATCCAAAATCAGTTTTTACCTTACTATTAAAAGTTAAAAAATTTTGAAAATGATTGTACTCAGATTTTTTTGGGGTTAACACAAACATCATGATAATGTTTAGTGTTGCCCTTTATTCGCATATATTACTCCCTATGGGATATATTAAAAATCAGCACATGATGATGTACAGTAATGCATTCAGTGACAGCCACAGCTGCCTGCCACCATGTCGTCATATTGTTTGAGAACAACATTTTCATCATCGTCAAAGTACAACAGACTTATAGGTTGAAGGTTGTCTGGTACACAGCATGGCCTTCCCACTTTGTTAGAGAGTTTTAATGTGTTGACTATAGATTGCACAATGGCATGGTTAGTTGGATGTAAGCTTCCACTGAGTGGAAACGGACAGGACCCACTGCAGTGATATGCGTTGTAGCCACTTGGTGATATTACCCATCCGGACCAACCGAGTTTTACAAAGTCCACATATAGAGGTGTTCTTTGACAATTTACAGCTTGCTCATTTTCAGCTGCCCTTTTATGTGTACTCCTGCGCCTTCGCACAACAGCCTGGAGGGAGCTTTTGAACTCGAGGAACTCGAAGGGCAAGCCGGTGTTCTGACTTGATGTGGAAACTCCTTCACCTGTGGAATCAAAAAACTGTCTTCAGAAATGGTAAGTCAAATTGAAAGTCAAACATATAGAAATCCAACTGAAATTATTACAGTACTTGTAGTAAATCACATTTAATTTGGACATCTTGCCACCAGATTTTAAATACATATTAAAAGCTCACCTACAGAAAAGTGTTAAAAAATTAAAGTTACTGAGGTCACCTTTACTAGAGCTTCTTCTTCGACCATCATTTGAGTAGACAACCAAATAGGCATCATTTTCCTCATACCCTGTTTCTCTCGCACTTTGTACATACGTCTCCAACCAGT
>JAUCMX010000012.1:4000372-4180372 GCA_033459395.1 Hemibagrus guttatus | reverse complement strand
TATCTATAAACATAGACTTTTTTTTTCTTTTTTTTTTTTTTTCCAACTCAGAACATTGAGTCTTTCATGTTGAATTCTTATATAAAACAACATAACTATTTCCCTGGGAATGAGGGTAGACTACCTCAGACCCTAGCTTACCCTTAGGGGATTATTCTGCCCCGAAGCACTAAGGGTAGCTCCTAACTAAGTATAATCCAATAAACGTTGAGGCGGACGCCGCTCCCTTACTGGATACCGGCGGCCTATTGAGTTTCTGTTTTCTGTCAGAACAACCGGTGACGATGGTTCCTTGACAAATGGACAATTTGAGGTCATGATAGGCTCAGTGGTGGAGACTGCTAAAGTTGGTGAAGTGTCATCTATTTGCTGGTGACATCAGTGAGTTCAGGAAGATCTGTGACTGGGCTGGCTCCACCCAGCAACTGATCAGTGTGTCTCCTCCAGGAAAGATTGTCAGCAGTCTTGACCTTATACGACACTGGGCCCGTCTGGGCCTTCACAGTAGCCGGAACCCATTTCGGACCACTGCCATAGTTCCGGGCCAGCACTGGTGAGCCTGTTGAAAAGGTTCTGTCCTTGGCTCGCAGGTTCCTTCGCTGTACCTGACTCTTTTGTTGCCGCAAGACAGTTTCTGTGAGTGTTGCTGGTTTAAGCAGCTCAAAGCTTGTCCTGAGCTCTCTGTTGAACAACAAATACGCTGGCGACACTTTGGTAGTCGCGTGCGGAGTACTGCGATAGCACAGCAAGAAGCTATGAAGGCATTGATGAAATGTGCCCTGTCCGAGAGAAGCTTTCAAGGCATGTTTCATCATTTGGACAACCTTTCTGCTAACCCATTTGTTGCAGGATGGTAGGGTGATGACGTGATATGTTGTACACCATTTGCTAGTAGAAATGTGGCCATCTCATGGGATGTAAATTGGGGCCCATTATCTGAGACAAGCTGCACTGGTGATCCAAATCTACTGAAAATTTCTCCCAGTTTCTCAATTGTCTTCTCAGCTGAGGTAGATTTCATAATGGCCACCTCAGGCCACTTTCTGTGTTCATCCATGACTACCAACAGCATTTTCTCCTCGACTGGGCCTGCAAAATCGACATGAATGCGATGCCATGGTTTTTCAGGATACTCCCACGGGTGCAGCGGTGCAAGTTGTGGTACATTACGTATACACTGACATGAGGTACACGTCCTTGCTTTTTCTTCGATTTGGCCATCCACTCCTGGCCACCAGAAGTAGCTCCTGGCAATCTCCTTCATGCGGACCATTCCACAGTGTCCTACATGCAGCTGTTTAAGCACTGGCTTACGTAAAGCCAGGGGAATAATCACTCTCCTTCCCCACAATAAACAGCCTGACTGCACTGAAAGTTCATGACGTCGAGAAACATATGGTTTTAGCTCCAGGTCATCGCTCTCCCCTTTGCCTGTCATGACCATATCCATGACTTTTGACAGGACAGGGTCATTTCGTGTGCCCTTGCGTACTTGCGCAGCTGTTGCTGGGGCCCTTTCCACCTGGCTGAAGTAAAAGATTTCAGCCACCTGTGCCTCCTTTACCCTGTCCGTGAGAGGCAATCTGGACAGACCGTCCGCATTCCCATGCAATTCCGACTTCCAGTACTTGATGTCATAGGTGTGAGCAGATAACAACAAAGCCCACCTTTGCATCCTACTGGCAGCAAGAGAGGGAATGCCATGGTGTGGGCCAAAAATTGCAGTGAGTGGGCAATGATCGGTCAGCAGCGTGAACTTCCTTCCAAAAATATATTGATAGAACTTACGCACTCCAAACACAATGCTCAATGCTTCTCGCTCAATCTGAGCATAGTTTGCTTCTGCTTTGCTCAGACTCCTGGAAGCAAACGCGATGGGCCTCTCTTGACCATTAGGCATGATGTGGGACAAGACAGCTCCCACACCATATGGGGAAGCATCGCAGGCCAGCTGGATAGGAAGAGCAGGGTCAAAATGAGTGAGGGCATTTGACCTTAAAAGTGTCTCCTTTGCTCTTATGAATGACTCCTGGCATTCAGAGGTCCACTTCCAATTATTCTCATGACACAACAATTTGTGCAGAGGTTTCAGCAGCATAGCGATATTTGGGATGAAACGCCCATAATAATTTAGTAAGCCGAGGAAAGACCGCAACTGGCTGACATTTTTGGGCACTGGAGCATCCACGATGGCCTTAACTTTGGATGGGGACGTATGCAGACCAGAGGCATCAATGACATGGCCTAGGTACTCGACTGAAAACTGGAAAAATTCACATTTATCCTCGCAAACTCTCAATCCGTATTCTTTCAGTCTCTCGAGGGTAGCATCCAGGTGCTGTAAGTGTGACTCTTCATCCGTGCCAGTCACTAGAATGTCATCTAGATAACACACAACTCCTGGAAGCCCTGCAAGGATTTGATCCATCACTCACTGGAAAATGGATGGAGCCGAGGTAATTCCGAATGGTAAGCGTTTGTAATGAAATAGGCCTTTGTGTGTATTGATGGTGAGAAGTTCTCTGGACTGTTCCTCCACATGCATCTGTAGGTATGCTTGGTTGAGGTCGATTTTGCTGAATTTTTGTCCTCCTGTCAGCCCAGCAAAAAGATCATTAATGTGAGGCAAGGGGTATTGTTCTGCTGACAACACTGGATTTACAGTGACTTTAAAATCGCCGCAGATCCTTATGCCTCCATCCTTCTTTATAACTGGAACAATAGGTGTTGCCCACTTACTCACACTGACTGGTTCCAGCACACCATTCTTCACAAGTTCAGCTAAGCTCGCCTCTACTTTAGGTTTGAGTGCATATGGCAGGGGCCGGGACTTTAAGAACTTTGGCTGGCTTCCTGGCTCAACAGTCAATTTCAATTTGATTCCTTCCATGCTGCCTAACTCCTGTTTGAAAACTTCAGTGTGTTTTTGAAGAACACCTTCAAGATCCAGTGTTTTAGGTGTCATCATATGTATGGCTGGCCAGTCCACCTTAAGTTGCTCCAGCCAGGAACGGCTCATCAACGAGGGGTAATCACCCACGACCACATACAATGGCAGTTTTTTTGTTTGTCCATTCAGTTCAACTGTTACTTGGGGGGAATCCTTTCATGGTCACTGATTCCCCAGTATAAGTTTTAAGGACCACATCAGGTGGTTTGAGTGGCAGGTGGCTCAGTATTTCGCTGTATATCGCATCCGACACCAGCGACACAGCTGCACCAGTGTCGATCTCCATTTTCACTGGTTGTCCTTCCAGCAGCGCTGTGACCTTATAAGCCTTGGTTCCACCTGCAACAGTGAGCACATGCAAGAGAAATTCCTCATCAGATGTTTCCGTACCCTCTTTGTTTTCCTGCCCAACTGCAAATATGCGTTTCTTTTGTTTCCTTCTGAATACTGGTTTCGGCTGCATTTTTTTCTTTTCTGTTTTATTTCTACATGCACGCTCAATATGTCCCTTTTTCTTACAGCTGCGGCATTCCATATCCTTAAACCAGCATGAAACAGGTGAGTGTCCAGTCTTACCACAACGGAAACATGGGCCTTTATTTTCAGTTTGTTTTTCAGTCTCCATCTTGTACATTTTACTGTTTGAGCTCAATTGTTGGGCTTCCTTAGCAGCCAATTCCATAGACACACTCAGCTCAATTGCTCTTTGTAGTGTCAGGTTGCTCTTGGTTAACAGCCTTTTCTGTATGCCCTCGCAGCGGAGTCCGCATACCAATCTGTCCCGAAGTGTATCGTTGAGCACATCACCAAATTCACAGTGTTCAGCAAATTTTTTTAGCACTGCCACAAACACTGTCACAGTTTCCCCTTCTAGCTGATTTCGTCTGTGGAACCGAAATCGCTCTGCTATTATTAAGGGTTTTGGGGAGAAATGTGCTTTAAGAGTGCTCACTATTTGATCATAAGTTTTCTCTCCAGGTTTTTCTGGTTGCAGGATGTTACGCAGTAGTGTGTATGTCTTTGGTCCCATCACACTTAAAAATGTGGGTACAACTTTCTCTTCAGTAATAGCATTCGCTGCTACAAAGTACTCAAATCTTTCTGTGTAAGAACTCCACTGCTCATTGCTTTCATCAAAAGGACCCATATTTCCAAAAACTGATGCCATTTTTGCCGTTCTCTGTCGTTTAACAATCAGTTCAGTCACTTATCTGAATCGTCGTCTTTCCTCCCCCTTTTTCAGTTCAGATGTGGATTAGCAGCAGACTTGTATTATTTCGCGTTTTTCAGCAATCTCGCCATCAAGCCGCTTCATTTCTGCATCTTCACAACACACGCGGAATAACGAGATCCTCGTCGCCACTTTGTTGTGTCTTTTAGGAGATTATAATGGCGCATGCAGGGAAGGATGACACATACACACACACTTAACGTGACTGCTCGTTTACTCACATGTGTCAGGGAGGTAACACCGGAACATTTCCGGAAACACATGTAACAACGTGCATTATGGGAAATGTAGTTAAACAGTGTTAACAAAATACACAACAGGTGTCCATCAGTACACGTGGTACCAGGACACCCTAGGCCGGAGATCAATGATCGACCTTGTGATCGTGTCATCTGACCTTCGGCCACATGTCTTGGACACTCGGGTGAAGAGAGGGGCGGAGCTGTCAACCGATCACCACCTGGTGGTGAGTTGGATCCGCTTGCAGAGGGGGATGCTGGACAGACTTGGCAGGCCCAAACGTATTCTGAGGGTCTGTTGGGAACGTCTTGCTGATCCCTCTGTTAGGGGGGTCTTCAACTCCCACCTCCGGGAGAGTTTCAACCAGATCCCAAGGGAGGTTGGGGACATTGAGTCTGAGTGGACCATGTTCTCCACCTCCATTGCTGACGCAGCCATCCGGAGCTGTGGCCGTAAGGTCTCTGGTGCCCGTCATGGCGGCAATCCCCGAACACAGTGGTGGTCACTGGAAGTAAGGGATGCCGTCAAGCTGAAGAAGGAGTCCTATCGAGCCTGGTTGGCTCGGGGGACTCTGGAGGCAGCTGAGGCATACCGGCAGGCCAAGCAAACTACAGCCGTGGTGGTCTCGGAAGCAAAAACTCGGGTCTGGGAGGAGTTTGGTGAGGCCATGGAGAAGGACTATTGGACGGCCTCGGGGAAATTCTGGCAGACCGTTCGGCGCCTCAGAAGGGGTAAGCAGCTCTCTGCCAACACTGTTTATGGTGGAGGTGGAGAGTTGCTGGTCTCGACTGGGGATATTGTCGGACGGTGGAAGGAATACTTCGAGGATCTCAACCCTACTGACACGCCTTCTGTAGAGGAACCAGAGGCCGAGGACTCAGAGGTAGATTCATTCATCACCCAAGCTGAGGTCACTGAGGTCACTGAGGTAGTTCAGCAGCTCCTTGGTGGCAAGGCACTGGGGGTGGATGAGATTCGCCCTGAGTACCTTAAGTCTCTGGATGTTGTGGGGCTGTCTTGGCTCACACGTCTCTGCAACATAGCGTGGCGGTCAGGGACAGTGCCTCTGGACTGGGCGACCGGGGTGGTGGTCCCTCTTTTTAAGAAGGGGGATCGGAGGGTGTGTTCCAACTATAGGGGGATCACACTCCTCAGCCTCCCAGGGAAAGTCTATTCCAGAGTACTGGAGAGGAGAGTCCGACCGTTAGTCAAACCTCGGATACAGGAGGAGCAATGCAGTTTTCGACCTAGTCGTGGAACACTGGACCAGCTCTATACCCTCCACAGGGTGCTCGAGGGTTCGTGGGAGTTTGCCCAACCTGTCCACATGTGTTTTGTGGACTTGGAGAAGGCTTTCGACCATGTCCCTCGTGGCATTCTGTGGGAGGTGCTCTGGGAGTACGGGGTCTGTGGCCCTCTGTTAAGGACTGTTCAGTCTCTATATAACCGGAGCAGGAGCTTGGTTCGCATTGCCAGCTGTAAGTCAGATCTGTTCCCAGTGCATGTTGGGCTCCGACAGGGCTGTCCTTTGTCACCGGTTCTGTTCATTGTTTTTATGGACAGAATTTCTAGGCGCAGCCAGGGGCTGGAGGGAGTCCAGTTTGGGGACCACAGGCTGATCATTTCATCGCTGATTTTTGCAGATGATGTTGTTCTGTTGACCTCTTCAGGCCTGGACTTACAGCATGCACTGGGGCGTTTTACTGCTGAGTGTGAAGCGGCTGGGATGAGGGTCAGCACCTCCAAATCCGAGGCCATGGTTCTCGACAGGAAAAAGGTGGCTTGCACCCTTCAGGTTGGAGGGGAGGTCCTTCCTCAAGTGGAGGAGTTTAAGTATCTCGGGGACTTGTTCACAAGTGAGGGAAGGATGGATCGTGAGATTGACAGACGGATCGGTGCAGCGGCAGCAGTAATGCGGTCTATGTACTGGTCTGTTGTGGTGAAGAAGGAGCTGAGCCGGAAGGCGAAGCTCTCGATTTACCAGTCAATCTACGTTCCTACTCTCACCTATGGTCATGAGCTCTGGGTCATGACCGAAAGGGTAAGATCCCGGATACAAGCGGCCGAAATGAGCTTCTTCCGTAGGGTGGCAGGGCGCTCCCTTAGAGATAGGGTAAGGAGCTCTGTCACCCGGGAGGAGCTCGGAGTAGAGCCGCTGCTCCTCCACATCGAAAGGGGGCAGTTGAGGTGGCTCGGGCATCTGTTTCGGATGCCTCCGGGACGTCTCCCTGGAGAGGTGTTCCGGGCATGCCCCACCAGGAAGAGGCCCCGGGGAAGACCCAGGACACGTTGGAGAGACTATGTCTTTCGGCTGGCCTGGGAACGCCTTGGGGTCCCTCCGGAAGAGCTGGAGGAAGTGGCTAGGGAGAGGGAGGTCTGGGCATCCCTACTTAGACTGCTGCCCCCGTGACCCGGCTCCGGATAAGTGGAAGACAATGAATGAATGAATGAATATATAAAGCTTATGTAAAGCTACTTTATGACAAAGTCCAGTCCATTGTTAAAAGCATTATGCAAATAACGATTAAAACATAATGATACACATCACTGTGTGAAAAAAAAGAAAAGAAACAACATGGAGAACTTGTTCATTTGCTGACTTACAACATCTAGGCCCTGGGCCAATTTATTTTTAATACCTGTCAAAACCGCAATTGTATAAGAACTTTTTCACAACACCCTCATGATGCTTCATCATTTCTACAAGCCCACTTTAAAAACAAAAAACAAAACTCTAACTATATTTAGTCTAACAACTTTTAAGTGTTAAATGCATCTTAATGTTTTAAAATATTAAGCCTACAATCCTGCTTGAAGCGCCATGACAGACAGCCATGTGATCAAGCAAACACATTTATGTTCAAGTTTTAAAGTGACTAATTAACATAGCTGCAAACTGAGTCAGTCCTTAGCAGTTCCCCAACTCATGTACACGATATACTGATTCCTGGCCTATAGGTGATTAGAGCCATTGAGCCATTGAGATGGGTCTCATAGAGTGAGGTGCATGCTATGACTTAAATACACAGTCAAGTGTCATGCGCTGTTTTTTTTTTTTGTGTGTGTTTATGGTCAGTTTTAATCTCTTTGGCTTAGTATATTATATGCGTTAGTGATATTATGGCCATTGAAGAAAGGAAGCAACATTAGCACATAGAGTGTTTATGAATGAAACTGTTGTATTTTCATATTTGTATACATTGTATATTTAATCTTTTTTGGTATGCTTTAAACAAATAGAGGATGCATACTAATGCATTAGCTTTTGGCAGTTTTAATCTTCTGCTTGCTTGTATAAATGTATCAGCTTACCACTTATGAGTAAGCCAGAGGTAAAGGTGATTAGGAAAAACTCCCTGAGATGATATGAGGAAGAAGCCTTGAGACTCAAATGGGAACTCATCCTCATCTGGGTGACACGATAGTACGATTATAAATAATTTCCCTTCTATTACTGTAAACTATATAAACTATAAGCAGTTCTGAAACAAGAAATTCATTCTAGTTTTAACATGATATTCCAAACGTTTGGAATATAAACTATTTGGCAAGTGCTTCCACTAGATGGCAGTATTGATCAAGTCTTTAGTCTTTTGGCCTCGTCTGTCTGCCTGCTCTCACGCATCGACTTTCTATTAAATATCATACGTATAAACAAACGCTAACACAGACTTTACAGCTGTTTAATTAATCATGATTCGTTGTGTCTGGAAAATGGCAAATTATGTCAGAATTTTGTTTTGAGAGAAATGGAAGTTAATAATAATACACACAGAAACATATTCTTGTGCTCAACTGTTTAACTTATCCAAGGGAGAGAGCTGAAAAGATCTCTGGTCAGTGATCCATTCTTGTATCACTGGCCTCCTCTATTATTAGACCACTGAGCACCTGGAAGGAATTAAATGAGCAATGAGCATTGCTATTGTTATATTAAATATGTGCAGGGAAAATACAATTATTGTTAAAGTAGAATGAGGGAATTAATTGGAGCTCTGGCATTTTATGTTTTCAGACTTGGTGTAACTGAAGTTTGTGTAACCTAGAGGCCATGGGGCTTAGCAGGGTGTTGAGGTTAACGAAAAGAGGAAGGTAATGTGAGCAAAATGCTTTGTTGCTGCTTATTTCCTTTTCATCTTTGATTGACAGCCCTCTGTTTGGTTCTGTAACTGTATTATAATATAGCACTGAAATGAATACAACGTCTGTTCATTGAATGTAACTTTTAATTCGAGCATGACCCGCATTGTAGGGAAGTACAGTACACCCTATAATGTAATTAAGTTACTATAGGTACAGCTTAGTACATATTGTATGTCTATGACTTAAAACTTTATTCTTCACTCACATGGACTATTCTTACGTCTTAATAAGGGTCAGTTCTTCTAGGTGTCAGGTGTTACTTCTATCTATATACATGCATTGTTTTCTGTTACAGTGCATATACTCCCTGCTAGCATGGTCCGTATTCGCATGTAGTTTGTATCCAGTATTCACAGCTTCACCCTACTGGTATGATACTATGCATGTTCCTGGACTATGCCAGTCAGATGAATGTTACAAACAAAGGCTTTTTCTAATGTATACACTGTCTCTGCCTTGTCTTGTATGTTATATAGTAGACACTAGATATTCCATCATCCACTCTATACTCTATAAACACACACACACACACACACATTTTTTTTATAATTGATAATTATATATATATATATATATATATATATATATATATATATATATATATACAAATCCATATATGACATTCAAATCCATTTGTTGGCTCGGACATTCTACGCTGGTGAAACCTCAGAAAGCTGCCCCAACATCCATGTGTTTAAAACATGCCTGGACCCACATCTCGCAGCTTTCAGCACTTTCTATCTGCTCCTTCCCAAGAGGCTTCTAGCACTGCCATATTGATGTCTCCTGACAGCAGAGAATTATCCGGAAATGAACCCAGCCATCTGACACCCTCCTCTCCACAAACTGCCGTGAAATACACATATACATACACACACACGTCACTACATGCGTTGACTGATAAGACACATTGGCACATGGTAAACAAACAGTGGTGGGTGGGCTTAAAACCTCAGTTTCACTGTAGCTACTGTGGAACATGTGTGAAAGGTGTGGAAAAGGTGAGGTCTTAAATGTTGTAAAACTTGCTAATCAGAATTATACCACAGCACTAGTGAATTCTCTACTCTGGCCAAAATGAAAGAAGTGTTTTCTACAATGGCAGCTTGGACAGTTTTATTAATGCACTTGTTCTGATATGGTATAGTTTCTATAGTAACTATTTATACAGGGACTCATAGAGGACCACATTGCTGATATCCAATAACAAACAGACAAAAACCTGGTATTTAACAAAGAAAAGTGCATTTCTTGTGTTTGTAATTGAAAATAGAGATTCAGTGTAGATTAAGTGTAAGCATGGTCATTTCCACCAGTTAGCAGTAGTAATATATGATAGTGAGTCAAACCAAAACCTTGAAAACGCACAGCATAAATTACAGAGATTGTCTACAGCTGGAATATATGTGAGTCATCAGAAATCACTCACACAGCATCCTGTTTGTAGAGCACTAAAGGAGGCATTATGTGGAAATGCCTCATTTGGTCAGACGGAGAAGTGCAACAGATGGTGCATCAGCAGCCAAAAAAGCACTGGATTGAAGATTTTGATAATAAATAAATTATATTTTTATGATAAGGGATGATGTATTGTAAGGGTTCCTGCAAGTCACAACAAGCCTATGGCTCAGGTTTTCAATAGCAGCCCTGAATATAAACAGATAAAGTATGATGTGTCATTTTCAAATACATAAACATCAGTAACTAATGGCAAATCAGTGAAGTACAAAATGCCTAAAAAACAGTTTGAGATGTACTGTTAAAAGAAATTAATCAACTCATGACGAAAGCATTGTTGGATCTTTTACTTTAAGAACTTTGTGCTCTATTACTTACTTATGTAGGAGAAGGACCACATCATTCACATTTCATCCACCAGTATGGAACATTTCCTTAATAAAGTAAAACAATATACTCTGAGTACTAGCACTTTCTCCAATCTGTTTAGTTATGGCATTCTGTGTACAATGTATGTAGGGTAAGTTAGTTTGTGTGGACTTAATTTGTCTCTCTGTTTTTTTATTGTGCACTTTCTCATCAGCACTTGCATCTGCTACGTTTTTCAATGGCTCAGTTGTATTAGCTGTATCAGTTGTATTAGGTTATCCTCTGAGTTTGGGGTTCCCCTCTCCACCCTGCATGTGCAGAGTTTGCATGTCTTCCCCATACTTCTAGGGTTTCATTCGGTTTCTTGGCATGTGACTGTGTATGTGATTCTACCATGTGATGCTTTCAGGCACCTTGTGCCCCAAGTCTCCTTGGATAGACTTCAGGGTTCCTACTACCCTGTGTAAGTGCTACAGAAAATGGATGGATGAAGTCATCTCAATAATTATTACTGTCCTGTTTATCATTTCTTAGTCACACCTTATAAACTATAACCAAGTTGAATACATAACAGTATAAAGAATATAAAATTCCAATTTAGGTTAACAAAAACAGACACCACTAACATTGGAAAAAACTCTGGCTTTTAGTAATAACAAAAAAAGACACAGTGCTTTTAACAGAATAACTGCATGTACTGGGTTTGAAATTTTGTGCCTAGAAGTTGAGGATCAGTGAACTATTTAGTGTTTATGTGAATCATACTACCAATAGTTATACAGCCTGTGTGTGTGTGCTCGGAAGTCAATATGAAGACTGAATTATATCTTTAAGATTCCAATGGACTTCCCTGCTCCACAGCGTTTGTTGACAGGTGGGAATACAAATAAGATTTCAAGAGAATGTTACAGTAATGAAAGAAATCTGAAGAGGTTTATAAAGACTGCAACTGAAGAATAATGCACTGTATATCTGACTGTCTAACCTTCTTGTTGAAAAAAAAAAGTAATTTTGTTTTGCATCATATTTATAAAAGCTATACAATTCTACACGAGTGTGTGTGGCCTATAAATGAACAAGCTTGTGTGTTTCGGTTTCCATTAGACCCTAAAATCCATTCTGTGTAATGGTGGCTGGGTGGCTTCAATTCCACAAAGAAACACAGAGCTGGGAGGCCCTGTAGTAAAGCAAGCAAGATGCCTAGGAGAGGAATATAGCATATTCTTCAGTGTTAAGTTAAAACAACAATACAGGGATAGCGAGTGTGAGTGCTAAATGGATGAGACACTTCCCCAGGTTTCTGCATAGTTCTTTAAGTCAGCTGGAAGTCAAAACACAAGAAATGCACACCAGTGGCACATAAAGAAATCATTCCTTTTGTCAGTAGAAAACAAAGCTTGCTAAAATGTACAAATCCTTTGTAACTTTGTAATTTTTTATTCCTGCACATTTCTTTTGTGGAAATTGAGTTTTATTTGTGGTCATTAAAATACCAAAACACTTTGCAAATGCAAGTAAATATATAATTTTGCTTACCATCTGTAGCAGAATGAGAAAGTGATCAAATAGGAGTGAGGAGGCCTTTATATCTGTTTGGAGACTGGAGGCCAAATCCCACCACCAATTATTCTTGACATTACACATTCTTGTTTCTAATTATGCTGTGAATAGGAGATAGTAAAAAAAAGGTGCTACATATCATTCAATTAAACACTGTAAAAAATCATATCATAAGTGTTATAGTGGATTTTGGTGGACTTTGGACAATGGAAATTGTCTTCTGTGCCATCCGACACAGACCCTGCCAACATCCACAGTGCACAGACTTAACAGGATGGTGCAAACACAGTGAGTAGCTGAGAACTGTGTGTCCATTAATTTCTCTTCTCAAAGACACTGTGCAAACTTGACCTGCACTAAAAGACTCCATAAGCTTTCTGGAAAAGCACAGAAAAGAAAAAAAATGGACCCAAACTAGTCTACCAAATCTTCATATTTATTTCTATATCTAAATCTCTTTCACTAATGGTAAATCAAATAATACCCCTCATTTCTTAATTCATACCCATGGCAGAAGAGGATGTGTCATGGTTATACCCCATGTGTGACACAGACTCAGCAGTCCCCAGATCATGATGATTGACTTTTTAGCAGCACCTGCAATCATTAACTAACTAAATAAATGAGAATCCTTGCACCTAGCATGTGCTTGAATTTGCATCATTTCTTGTAGGCTAATCCTGGGTTATCTTTATTATCTATAAAGCTATGAAAAGCCTTGTTTCTTGACACACAGTCAGTGTATTAGTAATCCCTACTGCTATTGTCTGTTTTAGGTCGATTTCCTGTTGATTTTGAGTTTATTTGGCTCAGATAAATCTGGCTAAATCCATCTCCCTATCCATCCATACATTCATTCATTCATCTCTAATTTATCCTGGTAACATCAGTTTGGTAAAGCCATAGTAAATGGAATACCAGAGCTGTGAGGCAGCAACAGTCCTTAACTGTATGTTAAATCTAGTCTACTTATATTCTATTATGTTCAGTAGTTCTTTGATTTAATGGTGCATTGAGTCATTGGTCTTATTTAATATATAATAAGATAAGATTTTTTTTCATTGAGTTTTTACATCCTCCCTATCAATCATGTTTTAGACAAGTCTCTATACTAGTGGTTCCCAAACTTTTTGAAAGCATGGCATCCCAACCAATTAAACTAAATGTACATGTGTACATACATATATTAAATTAAATCCAGATGAGCAAACAAGAAATGAAGCATAAACAGTAGCATGAATGTATTATGAATGCATCACAACAGACACAATATGAGGTGAAACAACTCTTTCAAATGAACCACTTGTCTTTTACAATTGGATGACGCATGTCAGCAGACTGATTTGGACCATTTAGTGTTCAGTGTTCATTGGAACAAAGCACATTTAAAGATTGATACTTAAATCTTTAAATAATAAAAAACAACTCAAACTCAATGTTTTCTTTAGTTTCTCATTGATACACGGGTAGATTGAGGATAGTGCAACTCATAGATTGTGCTCGACTGACAGGCACTGCCTTTTTGTTTTTCACGTATGCCAGGGATGAGAACGCTAGCTCACACAAGCTGTTACCTGCTGTTAAGGGAAACATGTTGATGTTTTTATTTTTCAATATTTCTTGCCACAGCTTAAGTTTGACCTTGAAACCGTTAAGTTTGTCTGTTGCTGTTTCCTTGCATCTTTGTGTTAAGCTCATTTAAGTGATTAAAAATGTTTGTGAGTTATGCAATCTCAGCCCACCATGAGTCGTTGTTGACCTGTTCTTTGTGGGGTATGTCGTGTTAAATTAAAAACTGCCTGTCGTGTTAAATTGAAAACTTCATCTCGACGCTCATAGACACGGGAAAGCACCTGGCCCCGTGACAGCCAGCACACCTCCATATGAGGCAGCAGACTCTGATGCTCAGACCCCATTTCATCGCACAGCATGGTAAACAATCGGGAGTTCGAAGGTCATGACGTAATGTAGTTCACAATTTACTATTATTTTCGCAATTTCTAATTCACAATTTATTAATTTTTTTTGGGTGGTGGTGGTTCTGGGTTGATGTTTGTCGGCCTTCTAAGCTGTGACGTTACTGCTTTTCTTTTGTTTAAACTTATTTTCCATCTTTGCCCAAACCTGTCAATCACTGCGTGAAATATAAAATTTAGAACACACCAGTACAAAGGGGGAAGCTGAGCGGAGCAGGCAGGCTGATTTTCCAATTGTTGGTAAATAAATATTTAAATATGTATGAAATATATCAGTGTTTTTTCACTTATTTATTTTTGTTTGGACATGCTCATATGTTGGTGTTTTGATATATTTTTAAAATATGCTGTAAAAGGTTATTATATGGTACGATAGTCATTCCAGGCTGTTTAAATTAGAAAAAAGCTGAGATTCTGTGGCACCCCTAGCCAGTTGTCACACTTTGGGACTCCAACTTTGGGAACCACTGCTCTATACTCTCATCATACTAATCTGTAATACAAACATGGCAGAATTCTGAGCTAGATGGCATGCAATGCTGTGGAATAATTCATATTTTTTATTTACATTTTTGCAGATACCATTATCCAGAACAATTTACATTTATCTATCTTTATTTTTACACAGCTGAGTAGTTTAAGGTTAAGGGCCTTACTCAAGGGCCTAGCCATGGCTGCTTGGTGGTGTTGGGGTTTGAACTGACAATCTTTCTATCAGTAGTCCAACATCTGAGCAACCACTGCCCCAATAGTAAAAATGCAGAAGTAAATCTGGAAAGCTTTTGATGGGAGTGCTACAAACCATCATCACTGTCAGCATTGTTATTCTAGTCAGGATCACTGTGGATCTGAAGCCAGGGTGTGAGAAAGGATAGAAACAAGGCACAAACAAGCAATTTATTGTCATCTATCTACCTACTTGAGGGAGGAGACTGAAGAACCTAAGTTAAGTTAAGTTGAGTTGAGTTGTCCGCATTGATTACAAAATACTGTTACTAACCTATAAAGCACTAAATGGTCTCGCGCCACAGTACCTGAGCGATCTTTTGGTTATTTATGATCCGCCACGCCTACTCCGATCAAAGGGTGCAGGTTATTTGGTAGTACCTCAAGTAGCAAAGGCTACAGCAGTGGGCAGAGCTTTTTCTTACAAAGCCCCACAGTTATAGAACAGCCTAGTGTTCAGGACGCAGACACAGACTCAATGTTTAAGTCTAGGCTGAAGACACATTTGTTTAGTCAAGCCTTCAATGTATAGATTTTCTTGGTAAAGTAGCAGAACTGGAAGGTTCATGGGCATAGAGTTTGGTGTATTGGGATGTTTGGATGCTGTTGCCTTACCACTCGTGCAAGTCGCTCAGGTTTGCTGACTGTGTAGTGGTTGGATGCTTTATGTCCCGGGAAGCCTTCATGTCTGTCACCTTCTGGCTCTCCCTTTCAGTTATGCTGTCATAGCTAGTTCTGCCGGAGTCCCTGCCTGCACTTTACACATAATCTACATTGTCTTTAAACATCACATGATCACAAGCATACTTAATATCGTCGCTTGGTGGTGCTCACTGATGCTGTGGATGGATCTGTGTGGACAGCCTGTGACCAGGAGACAGCCGTGGACAGAGCCACTTGGGGACTATAACACAGTCACCGATCTGCATCTGTCAGCTTTTGACAGCAAGGAATTAGTGTCTATAATGAACTCAGAAACTACATTGACCTAATAGTTCCTCATGGCCCTTGGTTGCTGTTGTAGATAGGACACTATTTACATTTACATTATTTACTGTCCAGTGTCACCCAAATGAGGATGGGTTCCCTTGAGTCTGGTTCCTCTCAAGGTTTCTTCCTCATATCATCATAGGGAGTTTTTCCTTGCCACCATCGCTGCAGGCTTGCTCATTAGGGATAAATAGGGAAAAATAGGGATAAAATAGTTTAATAATTTAATGATTCTTTTCTTTTCCACTCCTTTCTGTTTTTCTATTGTTGTAAAGCTGCTTTGAGATAATGTCCATTGTAAAAGGCACTATACAAATAAATTGAATTGAATTGTCTTTATTTGTCACAGATACATTACTGCACAGTGAAATTCTTTCTTCACATAGCCCAGCCTTGGGGTTTAGGGTCAGAGCGCAGGGTCAGCCATGATGCAGTGCACCTTGAGCAGGGTGGGTTGGGGGCCTTGCTCAAGGGCCCAAAGGTGGCAGCTTGACTGCTGGGTCTGGAACCCCGAACTTCAGGGCAACAACCCAGAGCCTTAACCACTTGAGCCACCACCACTCACAGGATCCCATACAGACATTATTAGGACCCTGGAACTGTGAGGTGAGGGATCACTGCAACAAAGTGTGTATGACAACAGAGCTTCTATTTAGGCTTATTAAAACAATAAACAAAAACTTCTTTTAACATGGTATAAATACCAGTAAACAAAGAAGGACAACTGCACACTTTTGACTTGTATTAGACTGTTCATTTGCACAAATGAATTGTGTCTATAATTCACATACCTTTTTTCCAGGATAACAATCTGAATCAGAATTTTTGAATATGTCTTACCATAACAACTTTGATCTCAGCACAGGACAGAATTCCAGTGTCCACATTCTCTGTCTACCCACGTCATCTGATGACAGTTATCCAATGACAGCACAGCTCTTATCTTTCACAACTGTATCATTCATAGCTGAAAATGGAGGGTACGTTGCATACATATGGAAGACATAGGCTATAAAACATTATTTTTCATCTCTCCTCAGCAGTAAAGGCCCTGATGTGTTGCCGATTTCCTAACGGGCCCCTCGTTGCTTGGCCTGAACTTTATACACCATCTGTTGTGTTCTCTTGGATCCTCATCAAAACGGCCACCTTAGAAATGGAAGAGTGTATGATGGCACATCTAATCTCATCTGTGATGTTTTTTTACTGCATGTACCAAGTATTGGGGAAGAAGGTCAGTGGTAATGAAAAACATTTCAACAGAATTCCTATTTATGTGTCTACTAGTGTTTAAATATAGCAAATAAAGATATGAATTTTCAAGAGTTGTTGAGAGGAGGTTGAGATGCTGCTTCTTAAATTCTTAAAACTTATTGAGAATTTGTGTACAGAACAAAGAGAAATAGTGAATAAACGACAGTCATTCACACAATGGTAGCAGGCCAGTGTTTACATGGGCTGGCAGACCTGTTCCTGGCTCTAGACTGCAAGGCTGGGGTGATGTACAGTTAGGACGCTATCGTCTGAAGGACGGATTAGTAATTTCCTGCCAAACAGCCCTGGATTTCTGTGTGGCTGGCACCGTCTTCTCCACGCTCTCCATTTCCCCCCCGAAATGAAACATGTATATTTTCCTTAGTACAGACAAAGGCCATAATTCAAAAAAGCCAAATCAAAAATTCACAATCCAGGCTGCACTTTTTTGTCAGTTCTTTAATAAACCTCATGAAACATCTAAGATGGCCTCGTTTTTTAAAATAAGCATGAAAAAAGCTCCAGGCTGTCGAGCTCCTACAACCTCATATGAAGGATTTATAAAGTGTTTATACAAACGCTGCACTGACCAACATGGCCTAAACGAGCGGCGGATCTCGAGTTTCATGCCGCGTGGCTTGTTGAAGGAGAAGCCGATAACAGCTTGGCTAGCTGCAATTACGTTTTATTAATGATCCAAAAAACCTCAGAGGAACACTTTTCCAAGCGCACCTACACGCTCTTGCCAAAAGCCATGCTGACCGGATTGTGACCATCTCAGTGCTGACTCCAGAAAGGAAGGAAAGAAACACATCAGTTTAGCTGCTGCCATAGTAACCCACTTTGGGAAAGCAAGCAGTGCTTTATGTGAGCCAATATAAAGTCAATTCTCCATGAAGTGCATAACCTTAGCCTCGGGTGGGTTTGTGTAGGGCCTCTGTTACCTGCGATTGCTTGGCTCGATAACAAGCAGTAGTTGTAAAACCTCTTGCAAGGGAAGAGCTGAATGATTTAAAAAAGACATGTAAATATATACTCACACATCATGTAACACTAGTATATAAGCATTACAATATTAAGAATGAACATATACAGGACATAATATAAGAAGAAGTGATAAGATTTGGTTTTAGAACAGAGAAGAGGATGACTTACTGTTCAGTACCTAGAGCCTCTCAAAAAACCTGATTCACTTTCTGTTACCCAGGGACTTTTTAAGAGAACAACAGGTACTTTTTTATTCCAGTGCTTTCAAATGTTAGCACATTTCTGACAAATACAACAAAGAAACTATTACTGTACCATTAGTGTGACAAAACATGCTGCATTGTGTCTCCCTGTTTGAGCCTAAGCTTGGGTTACTATGACTGCTTCCATGTTCTCTGGTTTCTGCCTCCAAAACACCTAGGAAAGTATACTGGCTATTTGATATTACTCCTTAATGTGTATGTGTGTATTTATATAACACTGTTGTATTTATACTACTTTATACTACTTTATATAACAGTATTAACAATAAACACTATTGTAAAGCAACTTTACAGTAATATATACATTTAGGATATAATATTTAAATGCATCTGTAATGAGCAAGCCAGAGGCAATAATGACAAGGAAAAACTCCCTGAGATGATGTACAGAAGAAACCTTGAGAGGAATCAGATTCAGAAGGAACCCAACCTTATCTAATATGAAGGCAGCCATGAAGTAAGCCAAGCTGTGTTCAAAAAACATGCTTTCATCTCTTTTCATGTCTTCTATTTTTTAGCATTGTTATGCCATCACTTCTATATTCTTTTTCTTTTAATATGCAATGTGCTCATATGGTTTTTACATGCACAAATCTATATTTCAAATAAAATTATAGTCAATGAAAGGACAAACAATTGTTCTGGCATTTGGACTGTTCCACTAAAACTTAGCTGTTTGGTTGTCAGCAGTATTCTTGAGCAACTTTTCACCCATGCCATCATGCTTGGGTGTGATTCCAGCAGTTCACCATCTGTCCCATGAAACCAAACCTGACTGACATGGAGGACAGTTGGGGGAAGCAAGGGTTTGTAACAAGGCTGGAAAGGATATTCTGCATTGAAGTGCTGATGGATTTGGGATTCTGCCCTTATCCTTGCCCATGTGTACCTGTCACCACTCTTGCACAGCAGCTTCTACCAATAAACACAACCTGCTCCATACTGTTTACTTTGGTGTCATGCAAAAATCACTTTATGTTGAGAGAGACAGAGATTTATAGCTGTGCAGCTGAGAAGCCTGACTGTGGATCGGTATGTCTGGAATCCAGCACAGTTTGGAGGCTTCCCAGCCTGAGCAAATATACTGTAAAATTACAACATAATGTGATTTTCAGTATAATCAATTTTTCTAATTAAAATATTTTATTTCACATGCACAACCATACACCGTATGACATGATTTTCAACTGATTGTCACAAAAGTTGAATACAAATAGTTAAAATAAAAATAGCAATAGAATCACCTGTACAAACAAAGGAGAGGAAAAGTGCAATATATGTAATATTTGCAAATGAAGCCAATTTATGAACCTGCTTTTCCCTTCACATACATTATAAACCTATTTTGCCTGACATGTATATCTTCTTCTTCTTTCGGCTTTTCCCTTCAGGGGTCGCACAGCGAATTATCTCTCTCCAATTATCCCTATCTTCTGCATCCTCAACACTTGCACCCACTAGCTTCATATCCTCATTAATTACATCCATATACCTCCTCTTTGCCTCCTGCCTGGCAGCTCCATGTCCAACATTCTCCTACCAATATACTCACTCTCCCTCCTGTGAACATGTCCAAACCATCTTAATCTGGCCTCCCTAACTTTGTCCCCCAAACGTCCAACATGAGCTGTCCCTCTGATGTACTCGTTCCTAATCCTGTCCAATCTTGTCACTCCCAAAGAGAACCTCAACATCTTCAGCTCGGCTACCTCTAGATCTGACTCCTGTCTCTTCTTCAGTGACACTGTCTCTAAACCATACAGCATGGCCAGTCTCACCACTGTCCTGTACACCTTCCCCTTGATTCTCGCTGGTATTTTCCTATCACACAGAACTCCTGACACCTTTCTCCACCCATTCCAACCTGCCTGCACTCGCTTCTTTACCTCTGTCCCACACTCTCCATTACTCTGGACTGTTGACCCCAAGTACTTAAACTTCTGTACCTTCTTCACCTCTTCACCCTGTAACCTTACTGTTCCACTTCCCTCCCTTTCATTCACACACATGTACTCAGTCTTACTACGACTGACTTACATTCCTCTTCTCTCCAGCGCAAACCTCCACCTCTCCAGGTTTTCCTCCACCTGCTCCCTGCTCTCACTACAGATCACAATGTCATCTGCAAACATCATCGTCCAAGGAGACTCCTGTCTGACCTCCTCTGACAACTGGTCCAGCAAACAGGAAGGGGCTCAGAGCCGACCCCTGATGCAGTCCCACCTCCACATTGAACTCCTCTGTCTGACCTACAGCACACCTCACCACTGTCCTGCTCCTCTCATACATGTCCTGCACCACTCTGACATACTTCTCTGCTACTCCTGACTTCCTCATACAGTACCACAGCTCTTCTCATGGCACCCTGTCATATGCTTTCTCCAAGTCTACAAACACACAGTGCAACTCCCTCTGACCATCCCTATACTTCTCCATCAAAATTCTCAGAGCAAAAATTGCATCTGTTGTGCTCTTTCTGGGCATGAAGCCATACTGCTGCTGGCAAATTTCCACTACCTTCCTTAACCTAGCTTCCACTACTCTTTCCCACAGCTTCATTGTATGGCTCATCAACTTTATCCCCCTATAGTTACTGCAACTCTGCACGTCACCCTTATTCTTAAAGATCGGCACTAACACACTTCTTCTCCATTCCTCAGGCATCTTTTCACTCTCTAAAACCCTGTTGAAAAACTAGTTAAAAATTCCACTGCTGCCTCTCCTAGACACTTCCAGACCGCCACCGGGATGTCGTCAGGACCAACTGCCTTTCCACTTTTCATCCTCTTCAAAGCCTTCCTGACTTCATCCTTTCTAATCTTATCTACTTTCTGTTCCACAGAGTTCACCCATTCTACTCTTTTTTCCCTCTCATTTTCCTCATTCATCAGCTCCTCAAAGTATTCCTTCCATCTCCTCTGTACACTCTCCTCACTTGTGAGCACCCTTCCATCTCTATCCTTAATAACTCTAACTTGCTGCACATCCTTCCCATCTCGATCCCTCTGCCTAGCTAACCTGTACAAGTCCTTCTCTCCTTCTCTAGTGTCTAACCTAGTGTACAACTCTTCATATGCCTTCTACTTGGCCTTAGACACCTCCTTCTTCACTCTGTGCTGTAACTCCTTGTATTCCTGTCTATTCTCTTCAGTCCTGTCCATGTCCCACTTCTTCTTGGCTAATCTCTTCCTCTGGACACTATCCTGAACTTCCTCATTCCACCACCAAGTCTCCTTATCTTCTTTCCTCCTTCCAGATGACACACCCAGCACCTTTCTCCCTGTCTCCCTGATCACTTCTGTTGTAGTTTCCCAGTCATCTGGCAGCACTACCTGACCACCCAGAGCCTGCCTCAATTTCTGTCTAAATTCCTCACAACAGTCCTCCTTTTTCAGCTTCCACCACTTGTTTTTCTTCTCTATCTTTGACGTCTTCGTCTTACAGACCATCAAAGTCATCCTACACACCACCATCCTATGCTGTCTGGCTACACTCTCTCCCACTACCACTTTACAGTCACTAATCTCTTTTAGATTGCCTCTTCTACATAGGATGTAGTCTACCTGTGTTCTCCTACCTCCACTCTTGTAAGTCACTCTATGTTTCAGCTTCCACCACTTGGTTTTCTTCTCTATCTCTATCTTTGACCTCTTCGTCTTACAGACCATCAAAGTCATCCTACACACCACCATCCTATGCTGTCTGGCTACACTCTCTCCCACTACCACTTTACAGTCACTAATCTCTTTCAGATTGCCTCTTCTACATAGGATGTAGTCTACCTGTGTTCTCCTACCTCCACTCTTGTAAGTCACTCTATGTTCCTCCCTCTTCTGAAAATAAGTGTTAACCACAGCCATGTCCATCCTCTTAGCAAAGTCCACTACCATCTGTCCTTCAAGGTTCCTTTCCTTAACTCCAAACTTGCCCATCACCTCCTCATCACCTGTGTTCCCCTCACCAACATGTCCATTAAAATCCACTCCTATCACCACTCTCTCACCCTTGGGAATACTCTCCATCATCTCATCTAATTCACTCCAGAATCTCTCTTTCTCCTCTAACTCACAACTTACCTGTGGGGCATAACCACTAACAACATTCAACATCACCCCTTCAATCTCTAACTTCAGACTCATCACCCTGTCTGACACTCTCTTCCAGAACATTCTTCACAAACTCCTCCTTCAGGACCACACCTACCCCATTTCTCTTACTATCCACACCATAATAAAACAGCTTGAATCCTGCTCCTATGCTACGAGCCTTGCTACCCTTCCACCTGGTCTCCTGTACACACAGTATATCCACATTCCTTCTCTCCATCATATCAGCCAGCTTTCTACCTTTCCCTGTCATAGTACCAACATTCAGAGTTCCTATTCTCAGTCCTACACTCTTACCTTTCCTCTTCTCTCTCTGTCTGTGCACTCTCCTCCCTCCTCTACTTCTTCGACCAACAGTAGCCCAATTTCCATCGGCGCCCTGTAGGTCAATGGCGCCGATGGCGGTCGTTGTTAACCCGGGCCTCGACCGATCCGGTATGAAATTCGTACTGACGATTCGCATGGTTAAATTTGGCAATGTTTTAAGCCAGATGCCCTTCCTGACGCAACACTCTCTACTTATCTGGGCTTGGGACCGGCACAGAAGTCACTGGACTGTGACCCCCATGGCTAGATTTTTGCCTGACATGTATATATCAGGTATAAAACAGGTACATATCAGGTATAAAACCTGGACCTCGACCACTGTCAGTTGTCCAACTATAGGCCAATATCAAACTTGCCCTTTATCTCCAAGATCCTAGAAAAGGATCTTAACGGAGCCTCCTTTTCCTGGCTCAGGTCTTATTTGACTAATCGTTATCAGTATGTAGATCTAAATGGTGACTTCTCTATGCATACCAAGGTCATGTTTGGTGTTCCACAAGGTTCTGTCTTAGGCCCACTGCTTTTCTCCTTATATATGCTACCCCTTGGTGCAATTATTTGCAAACATGGTATTAGCTTCCACTGTTATGCCAATGACACACAGCTATATTTTTCAGCTAAGTCAGATGAGACACCATCTTATTAAGATTGAAGAATGTATAAAGGACATTAGACAGTGGATGCTTACTAACTTCCTCCTGCTTAACTCTGACAAGACAGAAGTGCTCGTACTAGTACCACATGCAGCTAGAAGTAAGCTTTCTGATTACAGAGTATCTCTGGATGGTTTTTCTGTTTCATCTTGTCCAGCAGTAAACGATCTTGGTGTGAGTATTGACTCTGGTCTTTCATTTGAAGCTCACATAGATAATATAACTAGGGTGGACTTCTTTCATCTCAGAAATATTGCTAAGATAAGAAATATGATGTCACTTCATGATGCAGAAAATCTAGTTCATGCTATTGTTACCTCTAGGTTGGATTATTGTAGTGTCTTACTGTCTGGATGTTCCAGTAGGAGCATAAACAAGTTCCAGTTAGCCCAGGACGCAGCAGCTAGAGTCCTAACTAGAACCAGAAGATATGAACACATCACTCCTATCTTAGCCACACTGCATTGGCTCCCAGTCAAATTTCGCATTGATTATAAAATACTATTACTGACCTATAAAGCACTAAATGCTCTCATGCCACAGTACCTGGATAGTCTTTTGGTTATTTATGATCTGCCACACCTACTCCAATCAAAGCGTGCAGGTTATTTGGTAGTACCTCAAGTAGCAAAGGCTACAGCATGGGGCAAAACTTTTTCTTACAAAGCCCCACAGTTATGGAACAGCCTTCCAATTAGTGTTCAGGATTCAGTGTTTAAGTCTAAGCTAAAGAGACATTTGTTTAGTCAAACTTTCAATGTATAGTTTTTCTTAGGTAAAGGAGCAGATCGGGAAGGTTCATGGGCATAGAGTGTTTGGTATACTGGAATGTTTGGATTCTGTCACCTTACCACCCTCACAAGTCACTCAGGCTTGCTGACTTTGAAGTGGTTGGATGCTTTATGTCCCGGGAAGCCTTCATGTCTGTCACCTTCTGGCTCTCCCTTTCAGTTAAGCTGTCATAGATAGTCTTGCTGGAGTCCCTGCCTGCACTTCACACATAATCTACATTGTCTTTAAACATCATATGATCACAAGCATACTTAATATCTTCATCGTTCTCTCTGTCTTTCTCTGTAGAGCTCTATGTCCCACTCCTGAGCTCCCACTGTTCTGAGTTTCAAGTGTGACCACTGGCTTTACCCCTGGTTGGAGTCTCGTCGCTTGGTGGTGCTCACTGATGCTGTGGATGGACCTGTGTGGACAGTCTGTGACCAGGAGACAGCCATGGACAGAGAAACTTGGAGACTATCACACCATCACGGATCTGCCATTACATCTGTCAGTTTGCGACAGCAAGGAATGTGTCTATAATGAACTCAGAAACTACACTGACCTAACAGTTCCCCATTATCCATTGGTTGCTGTTGTAGAAAGGACATTATTTAGTTACATTTACATTATTTACTGTCCAGTGTTACCCAAATGAGGATGAGGTTCCCTTCTGAGCCTGGTTCCTCTCAAGGTTTCTTCCTCATATCATCACAGGGAGTTTTTCCTTGCCACCATCACCGCAGGCTGGCTCATTAGGGATAAAATAGGGAAAAAATTGTAACTTTATTTTAAACTTTATAATTTTTTTTCCTTCTCTGTTTCTATACTTCTTTAAAGCTGCTTCGAGACAATGTCCATTGTAAAAAGCACTATACAAATAAATTTAATTGAATTTAATTAAAAATGTTTATTAAGTTAGTTCTGTAAAAAAAATATAACGAAGAGCATTGAAGATCTTAATGAAGAAGAAGTTTATTGCAGCATTGCAGTGACAAAATACATAAAGTACTTTGGGCTCATCGGAGTCAAAAAGAACCCAGAACAAATCCTGCTCACACATTTTATACAGTGTTTCCCGTGTGTAATTTAAATGAGTTTCACTTTAAATGTAAATTACTGAGTATCCCCCAAATGGTTGGGTGATACTATCGCCTAGCCGGATGTCCTTAATGGTAATCGCGGTCACGTACACCTTGGCTTGGTATTGTTACAGGTGTGATCACCCAAATGGTTGGGCAATACTGAATGGTCATCATGGTCACGTATACCCTTTGTTCAGTGATGGTCCTTGATGTCTTGCTGCCGCTCCCATACTAATAATTGATTGGATTAAGTGTTCTAAATGTTTGGTAAGGCTGTTTTAAGCCAATGTAGAAATACCATACAGATAAACTGAATTGAATTAAACATATTTCTATATGATATGTAAGCCTTTTTGGGAATGAGCTCTTTCAGATGTGTACTGTGGAGTGGAATCTGGGTTGGGGCAGTCTGTAGCTTCTTACAGTCCCCCCTTTGATGCTTTTTGGCCCGAAAGCATCACATCACTTCCTTTACACAGATTACACCTCCCATCTCGGGCAGGTGCCCAGTGGCAGTGAAGCTCTGCAGTAGGTTGTCCTCCTTCGGCCCTCAGAGAATCTTACCCGTCATCGAGACATCACCTCATGCACACTGGTTATGGCTCCATTCCCCTAGGCAAACTTATCACAATGTTTCTTCTTAAAATTTGGTTCTATGTACAAATATTTCCTGGGATTGGAGTACAGGCATGCAGGAACCATCACAGCCAACGGGAACGTCCTACATTAATTATTGAAGTATCTGCAATTTGACGTCTCAATATAGAACACATACAACATAACATCACACATTGGCAGATGATGAAAAAAATGCATACACAAACGGCAGTTTTGAAAGTTACATCCCAAATCAAATCAGAGTAAGCAATAACTACATCACCATTATGCATTTGTTTAGTTAAAACTTTGTCCTTTTCCACAAGACCTTGTTGCGCCTTGACAATGTGGTTATCTTTCCTCTGCATTAATGACATTAACATTGTGTCCAGTTTTGGTAATTCAAAATCAAATTCTGGTATGTCTTTCACAAAACCTAGCTGTTCCTCTGGATTCAATGACATCATCTGTAAAGTGACATTTACATATGGAAAGTAATAATTTCCTATGGATCGATCAGTCTCTGGGATTATGCAAAATGAGGTATCATTGATAGTAGAGGGCAGATGCAGTGGTGTGAACATCCTGGACGGTTTTCTTTTCCTCAATTAGTCCCTCTTGCAGATAGGCATCTGTTTGCAGAACCTGTTGTCCAACAAATCATAGCAACTTCCGTCTAGAAGAGACACCCTCTATGTGATCCTCTGGATGGTCTTCCAGCGTCTGCTCTGTGGATGAGCTGGTAGCTACAGCTCCATGGTATCTCAAGAATGCCATTGTCAGTAGATCCTTGTACTGGAACATGGACCCATTGGAGGTTGTTGATCAGCACCCCTGGATATGGTCTCGTCATTTCGCCAGAAGGGTTAGGAGTGGGGTCTGCCATCCTAGTCCATCACCACCTTCCATCTTCATTTCTTTTTTTTTCTTAGGAAATCTGAAAAACACTAGTAAACGTAATGAATGTATGCCCCCCCCTTTACACAAAAGACAGAAAACATTACAAACACTTATAATATACATTTGACTGTTTACATGGCCCTTTATGATTGCCAACAGATTTTTATGTTTTTTAATTGATCACTGTGGGACCATCTCTTAACAGGTTGTTGGTATTTAGTTTTGTGGCAGAGCTTGTAAATTAAATCTCTGCATGGTCTCACCCAGGTAGCGGACCATGGGCCCTCAGGTTGGTAGTTCTTTACCATTACCTCATCACTAGTTTCAAATTTGTGATGATGCTCTTCCTGAACAAAAGGCATCTTGTTTGTCTGACCATGCCAGATTTGCTGAGTGGCTTGACGATAAATAACAGGCAAGCAGTTATACAGATTCTTGAGCTCCTTACTCAATCTGTTTACAGTGGCCTGTAACTGATTTAAATCCGTTTTTGGGCTTGTTCTCTTAAGAGAAAATTTGCATTCTCTGGAAATATGTCCCTCCTTGCCACACGAATAACACACTGGGAGGTTATCAGGGTTATAAGGGAGTGGTCTTTCCTTTTTATCTCCTGTAGCATGGCCCTTGTTTCTACAGGAAGCCTTGAAGCCTCTATTCCTATAGAACTTTTTAACACCTACAGCTGACACAGGATTGGATCTCTTTAAGTTAGCATTGCTGTTGTAAAACTTTGTCATTTTAGAAATTATGTCATTATATTCAGAGAGATGGGTCACAAACATTGTTACAACAGAACGAGTGAGTGCATCGCATTTGTTAATCAAAGCAGATTTAAAACTGACATAATTCTGAGTAATGTTAGGATTACCACTGAAAGTTTTGAATACCTCCAACAATCGCTCTGAAAATGCCATTGGGTGCTCACCTTTCCTCATGTGTACATCAGATATTTTATCCCAATTAGCTGACATCACACCTAGGACTTCAAGTAGTGCCTGTTTCCTTTCTAACTTATTGGCAGTTCTGGTCTTCACTTTCTGATTTAAGGCTCCAGACAGAGTCTCGGGCAAACACATAGTTAACACTATGCACGCATCACCATCTGTAAATTTGTAAATGTCAGCATATTGCTCCAAGTTTTTTAGGAAATCTAAAGGATCTTGTTGGGCAAGATCAAATTTCCCAATATTACTGAGCACAGCATCTAGCTCATTGGGATTAAATCCTCTGACCATTGTAGAGGTCATTGGTTCATCCCCTCCTTCACTAGCACGCACAGTTACAGAAGAATGAATTGGTGCCATGGGAAATCTAACTGTACAGTCAGAGTACTGACTACTGACTGACCGAGAATCTCTTTCTGAATTCTCACTGTCTTCGTGCAATCTGTCATTTCTGGAACTCGGTTACACAACATACCACCTATAGATACCTTATTGGTATTTTGCTCATTTGTGCCATTTTTTATCAGAAATTGACAAGCAGCCTTTGCTTCCTCCAAATCATTGGTCAGTGTTTCCACAGATGATTTAAGCATGCTGTTGTTAATTCTAAGAAGTGCAATCTCATTCAGAATTCTGACCTTTTCTTCTTTCCAGATCGTTTCAGTAGCCTGGAAATTTCTTTTACAGATTAGCCCGTCATCAAGTTTAGATTGAAGTCGCTCATTTTCAGACTTTAACGCGTCTAGAGTCTTCCTAGTCACTTTATATGAGGCAAGAACTGCTTGTAGTGCATTGGCGATTTTTCCTTTTTTATTCTTAGGCATTTTGGGATAACTTTCAAACTTGGCAGTAGCCCACTCATACAGCTTATCAACAATGTTCTCAATTCCATCAAACATTCCCTGAGAGCCGTGCTTAGCGATGTACTTAACAATCAGCTCTCCCATTGTCACAATCTTACTGAATTAATTAGAGTTACTATACACAACTTTAGTGACTAAACGTTATCTAGTTACTTTAAGATTAGTTAGTTTATTTATTCACAGCTCCAGTACTTCGGACACAAAATGAATAATACAGCCACAACACGTTGGGCCTCAAGTCCAACTACAGTAACACTCACAACTCACAAACAACAACATTCACAAACACTTTAAAATGTAACACTGTCACAGTACATCGGACAAAACCACACTACGTCGGGTTTTCCTGTGTTATATTTTAAAACAGTCTACTTAGCCACAGTACTTCGGGCTTAAAACTAAAGTTTAAAACGCTGTCACAGTACCTCGGACAAAACCACACTACCTCGGGTTATTGTTTTAAACTTCCCAGAGCCGCGGTGTGTCGGGTTCACTACACGATCACCGGTTTCAGTTTCTAGTTATAATTCGGCCGCCACACTGCATCGGGCTGATTCACTTACTTTAGAAACTTTTAACAGAATTATAACAACACAACAAGTTTCAGTTACTTTAGAAACCTGTACACTTAAGCACTTTGCTTCAGTTACTTTAGAAACAACAATTCTCATACACCTCTATACCACAGTGCGTTGGGTTAATTCAGTTCTGTTAGAATCTCTAACAGAAATGTACAGAATAGGCTTAAGAACTCCTCCTGCTTATGCTCAATAACTCTATTTCTATTCTGCCCTTAACTTTTCTTTTCTAGATTTTTTTAAACGAGGGAGTTACCTAAATAAAACAGTGTAAAAGAAGAAAAATTCGTTTTTCTTACCTTTCCCCGCTTTTTTGTAAATCCCTCCTGGCTGGCTCGCCAATGTAAAAAAAAATAAAACGAAGAGCGTCGAAGATCTTAATGAAGAAGAAGTTTATTGCAGCATCGCAGTGACAAAATACATAAAGTACTTTGGGTTCATCGGAGTCAAAAAGAACCCAGAACAAATCCTGCTCACACATTTTATTCAGTGTTTCCCGTGTGTAATTTAAATGAGTTTCACTTTAAATGTAAATTACTGAGTATCCCCCAAATGGCTGGGTGATACTATCGCCTAGCCGGATGTCCTTAATGGTAATTGCGGTCACGTACACCTTGGCTTGGTATTGTTACAGGTGTGATCACCCAAATGGTCGGGCAATACTGAATGGTCATCATGGTCACGTATACCCTTTGTTCAGTGATGATCCTTGATGTCTTGCTGCCTCTCCCATACTAATAATTGATTGGATTAAGTGTTCTAAATGTTTGGTAAGGCTGCTTTAAGCCAATGTAGAAATACCATACAGATAAACTGAATTGAATTAAACATATTTCTATATGATATGTAAGCCTTTTTGGGAATGAGCTCTTTCAGATGTGTACTGTGGAGTGGAATCTGGGTTGGGGCAGTCTGTAGTTTCTTACAGTTAATTTTAGGGGCATTGGTGGGGCATTGGTGGCTCAGTCTCGCCTATCATGCAGAAGGCCCGGGTTCGATTCCCAGCCAATGCCTCAACTCCAGCCACTGGATGCAGTGCTGGTCCCAAGCCCGGAAAAATGCGTCAGGAAGGGCATCTGGTGTAAAACATTTGCCAAGTTGTTGTGCAGACCAGTTGGTCCGCTGTGGCGACCCCGAAAAGGGAGCAGCCGAAAGCAACTTCTTATTAATTTAGTTAATTTTAAATTTTATATTTAGCACTTTCACATTATACTCAATTAAATACAATTACAAATTGCTGAAGAAGTTAATGCTGGTTCTGATAGAAAGGTGTCAGAATACACAGTGCATTGCAGTTTGTTGTGTATGGGGCTGCATAGCTGCAGACCAGTCAGGGTGCCCATGCTGACCCATGTGAACAGCCAAAAGTGCCAACAGTGGGCACATGAGCATCAGAACTGGACCACGGAGCAATGCAAGAAGGTGGCCTGGTCTGCTGTATCACATTTTCCTTTACATCATGTGGATGGCCAGGTGCGTGTGCGTCGCTTACCTGGGGAACACATGGCACCCGGATGCACTATGGGAAGAAGGCAAGCCAGCGAAGGCAGTGTCATATTTTGGGCAATGTTCTGCTGGAAAACCTTGGGTCCTGCTATCCATGTGGATGTTACTTTGACACGTACCACCTACCTAAGCATTGTTACAGACCATGTACACCTTTTCATGGAAACTTACCTGATGGCTGTGACCTCTTTCATCAGGATAATGTGGCATGCCACAAAGCAAAAATGGTTCAGGAATGGTTTGATGAGCACACTTGGCCTCCAAATTCCCCAGATCTCAATCCATTCTAGCATCTGTGGGATGTGCTGGACAAACAAGTCTAATGCTTGGAGTCCCCAACTCAGAATTTACAGGAATTAAAGGATCTGCTGCTAACATCTTCTTGCCAGATACCACAGAACACCTTCAGGGATCTGAAGGTGTATATAGTTTTAAATATATATGAAATAAGATTTAGAAGGAATGCTAATCCATTACAGTGCTCTGACAAGAAGCCTGACAGGAGACAAATGATGAATTTCACCCATTGTTGCCTCTGTGGTATCACTGCTTGGGGCTAAATAGTATATTGAGGCTTATAAGCAATATCATAGCAGTATGAGAACCCCTCCACCTCACAACAAGGTGGCAACCTGTTATACACTCAAGAGAAGGCCACAAAAAAAACTATAAATTAGGAAAAGAGAAATACATATATTTTGAACTTGTCATTCTCTGAAGGGGGAAAGAGAAAGTGAGACAGGCAAGGAGATGGATGGTGGTAAAACAAAAAGCTGGAACTGTCTGCACGGTGTCACTGAAGTGCAATGCATCCGGCAGCCAAGATAAATGCGAAGTAAAACCCCCAGGACTGATGGTGGCTCGTTTCTTTTGTGAACTTGGGCATTGCCCTGAGCCAAAAAAGGCCCACCAAAGAAAACAAATATCAAACAGGTCCTCTTCTTGTAAGCCAATTATGTAACCAGAGAAGCCCTTACAAAGTGCTTGCTGACAGTAAGTCATCCATTAGTGCTAAAACACACCGCACAGATGAAGCGGCTCACTTAAATGTTAAATATCAAAGTGGGAAATGAGCCCAGATGAGTAATGCAGTCAATTTGTAAGTACAAGTCATTCGAACTGAGAATTGACCAAAATGAATGAATAATTGCCTCAGCTGTAGTAATGCAGGATTTAGTATTTAAGAATTACATCATAGCATTTAACACAATTACACTTCCAACTGCAGAGATAGGAATCAAACCCCCAACCACATAGGTACGAGGCAAATGTGCAGATCACTAGGCCACTGAGCCCTTATCAGAAGTGTTTAAAAAAATGCAATATTTTCATACACATTCATTCACACATACTATGGATTAAAACTATTCCACCTACCTGTCTGTTTTTGTACAGTGGGAGGAAACTGATTAACCTGGAGGAAACCCACATGAAGACAGGTAGAATATACAGTAGAATATACTTTGCAGCTGTTAGTTGTAAAGAGTACCCACTGCACCACCTTTTCCCAATATATTGCTAACATGGAAAACAGAAATACAAATCCAAAGTTGTTCTCTAACTAGGTAGGCTGGAGTTAACAACCTGAAACTAACATAACCACAAAGGACAAGAGCTGGGATTAAATACATATGAAGCTTTGTGACCACAATACAAACAAAGACATGCATACACACAGATTGAGGCAACACCAGAGCAAGACACAGGTGGAAGCAATATTCAGGGAGTCTGGTGAAAAAAGGAAGGGAGGAAAAAACACATCATACAAACAAGATACAGAAATACACAATACTCAAAATGAGAGACAGGCTGAAGCTCAGGCGATCAGTAAAAAGGCATTAACTATACAAGGCTAATGGGATAAATATAAGCAGGTGACCGTCAAAACAATCCAGCAAATGAGCAGAGAATAAAGACAAGTGGTAGCATATCCTCCTTGGCTAATAATTTAGTGCTTTATATTAAAATGCTTAAAGTTTTGTTCTTTGGAGCTTTTGAGTTTTGGAGTCCATTTTTTTCTGAACGTGAATGCTTATGATGTCTCGACAACAACTTCCTTTTTTTGAAAAATTCAACGCAGTCCATTCAGACCTCTACTCAGAGTGATAGACCGTCCTCAGATGATTGACTAAAATTTCGATGGGAACATATAAAGTGGTGGTCTAGAGGAGACATGTAGACCATAACATTACTGCAAAGAGTAGCAAAGGGGATTGTATTTGCAATCGACTGCAAAAAAGGACAGGAATTTTTTTGAATTGATGGATGCCCTTGCTTTCTTTCCAGAATTTCTCCTGCTAGTAAAATCTTTGAGGTTGCTTGCGATTACTGGGGTGGAAGCTTATAAACTTCCTTTTTCAGCAAGAGCTGGTAATGAGCCACAAGAGGAAATTTAATATGAGGTTTAGGATGTGAAGAAAGGAGAATTCTTGTATTGTAGCATATCATACAAACCTTCAATCTCCCAGGTGGAAGATTTCACGCTTGTCTAGTGGTGACTTCGCACTTGGTCTCTTCTTCCACAGCTACCGACTCAATGCTGATATTGAGGGACACCTGGGATGCATGTTCAGATGCTTTACCATATGTGCCCCTACTGGCCACCCCAATAAACCATACTGTAAAAATTAGTAGGGCATAACGGTGGCCACTGCAGCATGGGGAAAGTGTTTTGTTTCCTTTACTTTCTTTCTTTTTTTTTGAGTGGTGTTTCTTCAGTGCTTTTGAGCTCTTCTTCATTTAGAAATCATTTCTCTGCATATTATTTGTTCTTTGTTTGTTCTCCAGGCTGCAAAAAGATCACCAATCTGAACTCATCTTAATATACAGTAACAATCAAAAAGTACCCTAAAACCCTAGTGTTATTTTAATTGAATATGTCAAATTTTAGGCTATAATCCACTAAATTATAAATGGTATCAGGTAGTATAGAAGAACTTAAGGTTGCTGTCTGTGCAGCAGTTAGCATGTTCTCCCAGTGTACATGTTAGTTTCTTCCAGATTTCCACCCACAGACCAAAAACTTGGATGTGGGTGGACTGGGTGTGCTAAATTGGTCCTAGGTGCCCTGTATATTCCCACCTTGTGCCCAGTGCCTCTAGGATAGACTTCGGTGATCAATACATCAGTCAGAGAAATTAATAAAATTAATTTTACATGTATGTCTAATTAAGGATTGTGAGCTACAGTAGCTCATACATGTAAACATGTTGTATATAATGTAACTGCAAGAAAAAGAATATCATACCAATTACTATCATACTACATTCTGCATTTAAAAGCCTCACATCCACAATGTGCAGGCAGTTTTCCATTTCTAGTCATCAGCAGGGGAGCAAAATCTTGCACCACTTTCCCTCGGGTGGTTTAAAACTTTGCAGAATAGAGATTGGAGCCAAGCAGCTTAGAGATTTAAGTAATGGAAGGATAACATTGGTTTAGCGACGCCAAGGCACTATTTAGAAGTTGAAGCCTCATCCCTTGACCTTTCTTTTTACCTCACCAGGGATGACCCAATGTTTGGAGTAACAGTATGGGACATTATGAGCTAAGGCATGTTTGGTTTAGTTCCTCCTACTATTCCCAGGCCAACTGTGAGGTTTAGCAAGGGCAAGAAAGCAAAATATTGTTTGGAAAAAAAATTTGGGTGAATTCTGTAATGTTTGCATTTTTTAAATCAAAGAATCTTTTTGCACAACTGTTTTTAAGTGGTTTAGTTAAAAACACTTGTACTAAGAGTCAGTAGCATAATTTCTGGCAATGATGAAGCAGAGTGCATCCAAAGCTAATTTATGAACATGGGGTTAAACAGTTACCTTCATTTGTTTGGCAGACACTGATATCAAAAACAACATACAGACCAGGGTTTAATAGAGCCATGGCATTTGAGCTTACTCCACAGAACTGCATAGAATGTTGAAAAACCACTTACTCTATTGTGTCTAATAGAATTTTGGTGGAGCAAATTGTACTGTTTAGTCTGGTGTACTTTTGGCTGGCTTCATTGTAGACAGCGACTTTGTTGTGGTATGCTACAAAATATTCTTAGCTTTCGTTGCTATCCATCTGCACTATTGCACTTTCACTTAAGCTCCCTACTGCTCTCAGATAATAGTTTTTTTTACTACTCAAAGAGAATAATTTTAAGATTAAGTCAGCCCACTGGCATTACCCAAGAGGGACTGGTCAGTTTCAGACAAAAGCTTTTACCACATGCTTCAGCATTTTCCCCCTTTCTGTTCTAATAGCTCCTTCACAAGGTGAAATTCTCAAAAGGCAAGAAGAGTAAGTGAGATTCCTTCTCAGACATCTGCTGCAGTTTTACTTGGCACTAGGTTCTGGCTGGACATTCCATCATTGTTATTTCTTTGTTCAGCTCTTCAGAGAGAAAATAAAGATATTACAGGCTCCGTCTACCCAGGCAGTAGGCTAATAGCAGCCTGCTGGTTCCTGGGTTCCTGTCTGTATAAAATACATTGCACTCAAACACAATCACTACAAAAGAAACACAATCAGTCTGTTATGCGAGAGGTCTGTAATCGGGTCTTTTTTTGACTCAATAACGTCTTACTACTAAATTCAAATTCTTCCTACAGAATTCAGGCCAAAAAAAGGGGTCTTTGGCCTCGCCTTTGTTAAGTATCTAGAGCATTGTAAACTCATTGTAAAATGCATTGTAAAATGAGGAATAGCCTCAGCATCATCCTTTTTTCCTGATTTTACCAAAAAATTTTGTTGGTTCATTTTGTGGGACTGAAATACAAGTCAAGCGATTGAACAGTTCTATTATAAAAATATATTTTTATATTTTTATACAAAATATTATAAAAACTGACTATTTGGTAATGCTAGTTATAAATTACAACCTCTGTGATATAATAAAGTTCATCATAGCTAAATTGTATTTCTAACTGTTTAAATTACACTCAAAATGGCCGTCTGCCATACTAAAAAGCTTTATAGCTTTAAGTATACCCATACAATATTTAGCAACAACAGAGCAAACTTATGCAAGAAGAATTATCATGGAAAACAAACTAAATGCACTGAATTGCCAAAAACACAGCAGTTTTGCTGAAATTGCTAGTGCTGGATGGAAAAAAGTCTTCCAGCTGGAAATATCAAGCCAAGAATAATCCTGCTGTTTAGAAACTGACCACTGATGAAGAGCTACAAAAATGGATAGAGATTATTTATAGTCTGATATGCTCAAATTAGCACAATAATAATGATCTATCACACAGCCAGTGTCAGGACCTCAGTCCCACTTCATACCTCTTTCTAGCCAAGAAACCAAAAAGGTGGTAATTGTGTGGCAAATATGTATTCCTATTTAGTTATTTTCCCGTGCATCACCTATTCGCATACCATATCAGAGTCACATGCTGAGGATGGTCCAGTACCCAAATAATACCTAGTCAGCGGTAGTCTGAAAAAAGATGAGGCTAGCAAACTGTAATTGTAATGAAATGGTCCTGTGTGGTGGGTGTATGTTCAAGTACAAATTCAGGTATAAATTCAGGTACAAGGTTGACGCACGGTAACATTTTCATGCTTATTAAATAAAAATAAAGAGATCTTGTTACTTTACCAAGGAGCCTACAGCTTATCAGTGAATAGCACAAGTCTGTACCCTATAGTAGAGCACGGTGGCTTGGTGGCTAGCACGTTTGCCTCATACCTCCAGAGTTGGGGGTTCGATTCCCGCCTCCGCTGTGTGTATGGAGCTTGCATGTTCTCCCTGTGCCTCGGGGGTTTGCATGCATTGTAGGTTGATTGGCATCTCTAAATCGTGCTCATGCGCCCTGTGATGGGTCAGCACTCCGTCCAGGGTGTATCCTGCCTTGATGCCTGATGATAGGCACAGGCTCCCTGTGACCCGAGAGTAGATCGAATAAACGGTAGACAATGAATGAATGAATGAATGTACCCTATAGGTAGCCTTCTCACAGTTAATGATACTTAATAGTAATGCGCACAGGCTTGAGGTGGGCTAGTCACTGAATTTTACTATAAAGAAGTCAATTTTATTGTGCTGTATGATTTCAACTTCCACATTCTTCTCTGTAGTCTGATTCTCTGTCTGATCTGTCATACAGTAAGTGTTCACACCATATATATATTTCAAACATTGTATTTGGAGTTGAACAGGATTCAATCCAAACACCAGGCTAAACAGTAAAGAGTTAAGGTGTGTGTGTGTGTGTGTGTGTGTGTGTGTGTGTGTGTGTGTGTGTGTGTGTGTGTCTGTGTGTGTGTGTGTGTGTGTGTGTGTGTACATACTGAGCAGCAGCTCTTTGGTAGTTCTGGAATTTGATTTTGGGCCTACCTCACCTTTAAGCAGCCTATTTTCAGCAATCTACATTCACATCATTGGAAAACTTCAGGCTTTGTTGCTGTTTGGCTGCCAAAAGAAAGCATGATTGTAAGCCCACCTGGAACTGTATACTTTAGGTTGTAGAGCCTAAAGCTGCCAGGTCACCGCATGAACTGTACAATTAAAATTATGGCCTCCAGCAAGAGAACACACATACTGATGTTATGAGCTTTACGTAAAACAGAAGTGAACAGAGCTTTATTAGAGGCATTAAGTTTGTTATCAATTCAGGGGTCAAAATATGGAGGTCAGCGATGGTGTAACTGAGAAAGCTATAAAAGGGTGATTGGCTTGCCATATCAAGGACGATTACTTGCACAGATATTAGCACTTCAGGATGTTTTTAATGAAACCATTTTCCTTAGTCTTTGCATACTCAGATTACAAACAAAGACCATGATTTAATATTTAAAAAAAAGGTCAGACAATTTGAAAATACTTGAATTTCAATGACATAATCAATAACTGAAGTAAATAATAGACAGTCTGATTAATTTAAAACTGTATATTACTTGTAAGCATTTAGCAAAAATTATTTAATTTTCGAACACCATGTTGCTGTGCAAACTCATTGTAGTTACGTTGTAGAATATTAGATTAGATTATATTATATCAAGTCTTTAGCTTTCCACAAATAGCCAATAGAGAGCACTGTAGCTCCATTGGAGAGGCTCAGCTGGAATCCGCAGGCCAATGAGAAATCCTCAAGGGGAACTGAGTCTTAACGCATCCAGTACAGGAAAAAGGGAATTAGAATGAGTAATTAAAACGTATTGACACCATATGTACTCAGTCTCTCTATGTCTTTGGCTTCTGTGAAGGTGTTTAACCCGTAATTAGAGGCAGACTGCCTCCAGACTGATTATATAACTTCTCTCTCTCTCTCTCTCTCTCTCTCTCTCTCTCTCTCTCTCTCTCTCTCTCTCTCTCTCTCTCTCTCTCTCTCTCTCTCTCTCTCTCTCTCTCTCTCTCTCATACACACACACACACACACAAACACAGAACCTGTTTCTTCTACAGCACAATACATGTGCAACATTACATGTGGCTCATCATGTGCTCAACATTTACCACAACCTGTGCCATTGTTTGACCTGGTTTGACATAGCGGCCAAGAAATATGCAGTTTTGTTATGGTTTATTTATATAAAGTTTTTCTGAAATCAGGAAAAAAGCTGACAGAATTGGTTTAATAAAAATCTATATGGTATGGAAACACATGTTTTTCCATACAGTATAGATTTTTATTAAAGCAATTCTGTCAGCTTTTTTCCTGATTTCAGAAAGAAATGTATATAAATAAACCAAAACCATGGAATTCATCATGTTCCAGCAACCAGGCTGAGAACATGTGTTCACTGTAGCTGACAAACTACACACCAATCACTGAACATAGCAATTCCTAAATTTCTTTGCAGCTCAAATGTGAAATTATTAACAGCTTTAATTATTAACATATCCTTTAAAGCAGAAGTGAGAGAAACAATACAATTCTCAGTTTACCACCATGTTGTCATGTGACTGACAAGAGTTTAGATGTGACCAAGACTGTGTGGCGCTGTGTGATGATGTCATCATCCATCCACTGGGAGAATGAGATCAGCAAGTGGGCTGCCAGTGGCTGATAAGGGACCCTTAAATAAACATTGTAATCGTTAAACATGGCCTGAATCGATGACCAAATCATGATTTAACTATTATTAAGGAAGCCAAACCGTGACCCACATAGGCAGTTGGCATTTCCACCAGGCCTTTTAAGAGGCCGGTCAGAGCAGTGTATTTGGCATAAAGAACATAACAGCTTGTCCAAATACTAAAAACAGCTGCCGTGAGTTGAAGACAGATATACGGCAAGATTATTTGGCCCTGGGACTTGTTTATGAAAGTCAGACAAAATAAGCGGAGGAGGAGGCGAGCATAATCTCTCGATCCTCTGGGACCAGCTGTGTGGGTCCACTCACCCTCAGCAGTACTGCTGGCCGAAATAGCCTGCACTTAGCGGAATCACAGCAAAAGGCTGTAACTCCTCAGGGCTACTGACCAACCAATTTTTTGTAAAATATACCACAGTTTTCCCAGAAATACGATGGGAGAACCGAGGATCACAGACAAACAATATTTTCATAGTTCATTAAGGATATGCTTAGAGTTTCTGACTAAAATTAAGAATACACACTCACTTCTTTTGACACTAAATGCAAGACGAGAATGCAGGGATCAGTCAGAAACATACACTATATTGCCAAAAGTTTTGGGACACTCCTCTAAATCATTTAATTCAGGTGTTCCAATCACTTCCATGGCCAAAGTTGTATAAAATCAAACACCTAGGCATGCAGACTGCTTCTACAAACATTTATGAAAGAATGGGTCACTCTCAGGAGCTCAGTGAATTCAAGTGTGGTACCGGCATAGGTTGCCACCTGTGCAATAAGTCCATTTGTTAAAATTTCTCACTATTAAATATTCCACAGTCATTTGTTAGTGGTATTATAACAAAGTGGAAGCAACTGGGAACAACAGCAACTCAGCCACGAAGTGGTAGGCCACATAAAATCACAGAGCAGGGTCAGCACATGCTGAGGCACACAGTGCGCAGAAGTTGGCAACAGACACAGATACAGACCTCCAAACTTAATTTGGCCTTCAGATTAGCTCAAGAACAGTGCATAGAGAGAATGCACATGCTTCATGGAATGGGTTTTCACAGCCAAGAAGCTGCCTCCAAACCTTATATCACCAAGTGCAATGCAAAGTGGTGTAAAGCACACCACAACTGGACTCTAAAGCAGTGGAGACATATTCTCTGGAGTGACAAGTCAAGCTGCTCTGTCTGGCATTCCGATGGATGAGTCTGGGTTTGGCGGTTTCCAGGAGAATAGTACTTGCCTGACTGCATTGTGCCAAGTGTAAAGTTTCGTGGAGGGGGGATTATGGTGTGGTGTTGTTTTTCAGGGGCTGGGCTTGGCTTCTTAGTTCCATTGAAAGGAACTCGTAATGCTTCAGAATACCAAGACATTTTGGACAATTTCATGCTCCCAACTTTGTGGGAACATTTTGGGGACATCCCCTTCCTGTTCCAACATGACTGCGCACCAGTGCACAAAGCAAGGTCCATAAGCAACCCGATAGAAGACCTTTGGGATGAATTAGAGTGGAGACTACGAGCCAGGCCTTCTCGTCCAACATCAGTGCCTGACCTCACAATTGCGCTTCTAGAGTAATGGTCAAAAATTCCCATAAACACATGTCTAAACCTTTAGAAAAAGCCTTCCCAGAAGAGATGAAGCGTTTGTAGCTCCAAAGGGTGTTAAACCTTATGGATCAAGAATAGGATGTCATTAAAGTTCATGTGCAGGTAAAGGCAGGCGTCCCAAAACTTTTGGCAATAAGTAACTCCCACATTTGAAAGTTACCATTTCAGTGAGTTATGACTGATGAATTAAAGCAGGGAAACTCAGCAGATCATTACAACAGTTATCAAACTTTTCTGCATGGTTCAGCGTGGTAACCCAGGTGTCCCCTCATCTGCATCTTGTGGCCCTCCTCTGTCCTTTGCTTCACCTTGGGTGGATTATGACTTTTTTTAGTATGAAACAAAGTTCCTATAACTCTCAAGTCTGCTATATCTGATATTGCACATCCACATTACATGTCTTACATACAGCATAAAGGTTTAATTATCTTCACTTCATCAGATCAGCATTGGAGGCATTTCAAGCTCAAGCTTGTTCTGACCTGAACAGCTGCACATTTTCAGCATTTGGACATTCTGATATCACTAAGTTCTCCAGGGTTCTATGGTCCCCTTCAATTAGCCTGCTGCCCTGTCATCACTACACACTCTGATCTTCCTCACTCACAGCTGCCAAGGGCTTATTGCTGCACAGGTGGGAAACTTTTCTGCAGGTGTTTGCTTCAAGGGAAAGATACAAGCTCAGGCCAGTATGAAAACAGCTGAAATTATGTAACATGGCACAAAAATGATCACACTATCATCTTTGCAGATCTTTGGACAATTAAAGTGGTTGGAGAATTCATTCAATAAAGATTCACTGGATCTAATTTTTAAAAAGTGTAACTTTTTAAAGAAGTGTGTATAACGAATTTTGTGGAAAGCTTAATGTTCAATTACAATTATAGTGATTTGGAGGTGATCTTGGAGTGTTAAAAAGTCCTTAAATTGACTACCCATGAATATAATATCACATACTACTTAGTTTGTATGCTTCTGCTTTTGATCAAATTCCTTTTTAAGCTCTTACTGGTTTAAGGAATGACCTTAATGTATCTTTGCTTATGCCAGGGATTCAGTGCATATCAATGTGTTCATGTTCAAGAAATCCCTCTTTACCTGCTGTACAGTGTGTATAATCTATAACTGACAGCTGATGAAGTGACTCTTTACCCAACTAATCGCTCCGATGTGATTCCACAGAAGCCAAGTTCTCCCAGAGCCTTCTCAGTGTAAGAGATTGCCCAGAGACGAAAGACAGACAATTAATTATTTTCTGTAAAATAGAAGAGGCAGCTTTGATACACCAGAGGAATTACATATGTACTCACTCGGCCTTCCAGTTGTCTTGCCAAAAGAAGGGACTTGGAGTTCTGTGTACATAGCAGCATCAAGGTTTTAGGAAGATGCATGTGGATGATTTTCTTTACTATACTGCTGCACCACTACTGGGATTGTGATTTGGCATCCATAAGGCGACATAGGTATTATGAAGATATAGGAAAGATCATTTGTTACAGAAACAAATCCTAATGGTTGGACATATGGGGTTGTATGGAAAATATTAAATGTTTGGGGAAAATGCACATGACGCTGCTTTACATAAACCTTTTTATCCATCTGCAAAATGGGTTTTATATTTTGGGAATCCAAAGACACATAATAGATGCGTCTGCACTTTTGAAAATGCATTTAATTAAGATTTATTATACATGTACTATATAATGGCAGAGGCTGTAAATTTATGATGAAAAACCTATTGATGGAAATTGGAAACTCTAAGCACAAAGAATTTATTTTATCTAAGCTTTTTTCCTAATTGTTTGTTTCCCAAATAAATTGTGAATGGACTGCAGTGGCTCGGTTGATCTTGAAAATTTAACAAATTGAAACGCTCTAGGCCAATTTCCAGCTCTGGTGAGTCAGTAGTGGAAGTGTATGACTAAAGCACAGAATAAATGGATGACTGCTGTTGAAAAGGGAAAAAAAAAAACCCTTGCATTTAGAACTTTAACAGCTGGAAGTGATTGGGAGACACGGGCCTGTAGAAGAACGTTTAAACCCCTCAAGTTCCATTTGCAATTTTCACTTTTCTTAACTTGCTGTTACTGTTATGAAATGATTTATGAAATGATTAACCGAGTCTTATAGCATGAACTCTATAGATAGACATAGAAATAAATGAGTGTTAAACAACAAAACATATTTCTTTGTGAAAAGTAAGCAAAAAAAACCCACACAGAGTACAATTCTCTTTTTGTTATTTTGTTGTTGTCCCTTTGTGTTATGTGTATCTTAACCGTATAATTTATGCTTTGTCTTCTTTCATTTCCAAAGACATTTTAGAAAAATGAATGATCAAGATTCAAGGTAGCTCACCTTGTTCCTGTTTATTGGTCTTGTTATTGTATTTCACCAAACCTGCTGATGGGTTTTGGATGCATCAGCAAAGCAGAATTAAATAAATGAATCCCGACTCTATGGTTTTTCCAAAAATCAGTAATCAGTTTCTACCAGCTGTCTCTCACACTCCTTCTGCCTACCAATTTTGTGATCTCAACATGCTCTAATGATCCCAAAAGTCATAAATGTTTGTACAAGCCAGTTCATAAGAAAAGACATTAGAGGTTATGGTTAAAGTGAGGAATAACATTAGAGGTCAGAGGTTTCTTTACAGCTCAGATGTAGCAATCCGAAAAATCCAAGTACATAGGATTCTTGTGAAACTCAAGTGAAATATGTCTTCATTCTCCTGTTCAAGGTTTCATCAAGATCAAAAATAGTCTCAATAAAAAACTTTAACGGAGTTTATGTCAGCTTGCTCTAATTCTATACCTTTTGTGTTTTCTTCGAGAAGTGAATTTTATGACCTGAAAAAAACAAAATCTTTATCTGTTATATTAAAAGAGATTAGTTTAATGGCACATAAATAGTAAATGACTTTGTAAATTTACCTCAATTTTGTTCCTCTTAATGGGCCGCATTAAAAAAATGACGTAAGCAGGTGAAGAGGTTTTTCAGCTTTGCTATTGATCATTATCTTGTACGTATTCAGCTCTGTTAAACTTTATGGCTGCATTTACTCATAGGGGAGGGACATTTTGGGTATTACACGTACTCTGTGGCTGCGGAGTCATTTCTGACCGTTTCAGGTCAGACTTCGCCCAGGCGTGCAATCCATGGTATGGTGGAGTTAGCCGTCACACTGATGGAGATATAAGGGGCTCCTGTTGCCACTGTAAATAATTTGAGGAATGATAAAGCTTTAATATCTGATTTTGCACTAATGGTATCAACCACACTCCTTGTCCAACTAAAATATGAACAGTAAAATAACAAGTAAAAAAAAAAAGAAAAGAAAAAAGTAGAAAGCGTCTGGACTGGAAAAGTGCATGTGGTGCCAAGAACGCTGATTACTGATAGCGGCAATGGTTTGTTCTACTTCTGGCCTCCTCTTTGAGAACATGGTAGGGAGCAATTGGTTTGCAGTCCGTGATTCACTGTGGACATTGTTGAACAGTATAACAAAGATTGAATAAACTGAACCTCTACATGAACATATATTGTAGTTTTATAATGCATACACACATATTCAGAAATATTTGTTGTTATTAAAAATAAGTATTTGAATACTTTGCAGATAAGCAGCCCTGTGTCATGATGCTCCCAATCCCATGATTCACTGTGGAGATGATGTTCTGGGGATCAACCCTTCCAATCTCCAAACATGACAAGCTATTTTTTTTTTGTTGCTTTGTCTGACTAGAATACATTGTTACAAATGATTTCTCATTTCTTTTTTTTATTGCACAGAGGATTATTGCATGAGGTGTAGGTATGGAGATACCAGCAGTGCATTTCACTGTTTATTGTTCTCCTACGGTTCTTCCTGCAGTTTTCAGGGCATCCTGCATCTCTTTTATTTTCCTTTCCTTATCATTAGTCTGAGAGGACATTGGAAAACCTTGGCTCACCTGTCCAGAGATGATTAAAGTTGTGGTTCTGTGAACTTTCCCTCTGTGGTTCTGTGAACTGTCCTATAATCCTGTTGTACTGACAGAGATGTTTATGGTCTATGCTAGGAACATAATTTCTGTCTGGTGCATAAAATCTGTTCAACCAATAGCATTTTATAGAAACAACATCATGTTTATCCTGAAATTGGTGCTGAACTACATTACTTATCAGCCCCAGCATGTAACATAACCACCATGTCACATGTCCCACTGATCACACACCTGTTTTGTGTCACCCCTAATAAGCCTATAATCTGCCTGGTTTTGACTTATGTCCATTCTCTGTGTTTATGGTCCATGTTTAACTGTTTTCTCTTCTAACGTGATGCAACTTTCATTACAAATTATATCACTGACAATAACTTGAAAACTAGAATCTTTGTCTCAGTATCTTAGTATTCACTTCCCCTTCTTATTTTTTAATGACTTTGGTTTGATTTGGCACAGATGCTACAAGCTTGTGCAAAACCTTCTTGATCCATTTTTGATCAAATACTTCTGAGTGATGTCTGGACACATGCTCCAATAGAAGAGATTAGACACAAGGACAGTCTGAGCTTTTTGTACAAAGCACTAATCATTGTCAAAATCACACATTTGCTTACATTTAAATAGCGACAAAGAAATAGTGCTGAATCCTCATTTTTCCTTTGTTTAAAATTTGCAAATTTTTAAATGTCTCAGATTTTTGAACTCCACTGTATCTTTATGCTTATGAATAGATCCGTTTTTTCCTTATTTTGGAGTCAAAGGTAATTGACACTATGCCAGACACTGTGTGTGTAGATATAAAGTGTATAGACAGTGGAAGTATATTAAATAAACACAAAAAGTTCTGAATATTTGAAAGATCTTCAGTGGAATAATCTTCAGTGATTGTCCTTTCACAGTACAAGCTTTACTATTAATTGTAAATGTCAAAAGAAGCAACTATAAGAGATAAGACAGATCAAATATTGCATTAAATATTCAGACATTCTCTGCGTCATCAGACAGCAAACATGGCAACGAAATGATAACTCAGACACACATATGGCTAAAACTCACTACAAAACTCATAGCGAAAGAGCTGCTTTGTCTTAACCAAATAGGATGTGATGGGACATGGACAATGTTTCCAGGAAGATGGGTCAAAATGGGAATTGTGCATCACGTACCGCCAAAACCAGCATTACCAAACTGTTTGAGTAAGGAGGATGCTTGTCTGCTGGCTGCACTTTTATGAAGCCACTGTAGGCGATGAAAGAGAAAGAAAAAGTGAGAGAGGAAATACGATGAAAGTGAGAAAACAGAGACTTGAAACAGTTCTCTCTTATACTCTTAATGGGATGTTTGGCAAGATTTTTTAATTCTACAAAAACTAGACAGTACACAGTTCTACGCAGCCAGTTCTTGAAATACATGTACACCACAACAACAAAATAAGCATCAGAGTTTATTTTGCAGTATTTTGAGAAACTCTACAAGTACCTTTAATCAAATCTGAGGTCATCCACATTTTCATATTGAGATGAAAAACAAAAAAAAACAAGACATTTTGTGTCTGGTGGGCAAAGCTTTTGTGAAAGTATGAATTCTAATTCTAATTATATCACAAATTCTAACACATTTCTCATCCATCTCCAACTGTGTCTCAGATCACATACATATGTACCATAGACTGAACACTAACACAAACCACTTTTCCTATTACAGTTAGTGATTAAATATTAAAAACATCTCTTGCAGCCTTCTTTGCAAAAGGTCTATTTTGGGATTTTCTAAATTAAGAATTCGAGACACATCCCATGACAGCAATCATGATGGTGGAAATTTTTAAAGTGAAACAGAGCTCATCAGTGTGTTTAACATTGCCAGGTACGCAATCACTAAACAGCTTGACTTGGAAACCAGACGGACAGGGATGTTTTGACTCAGACGTGCCAACTACAGTGGTTGTCGGTTTTAATCATCTAGATAAAGTACGATACTCAGACGATGTGTGTGAATAATGCTGCTGGTGTTGCCGCCTCTTCTGCACACGCACGCACGCACAAAATCATGAGTCAAGAATAAACCAGGCTCCTCTGCTTTGCATTGGGCTGCATCACACCACCCCAGAGTAGATTATTTTCCTCTAAACACCACATCCTCTAACATTTTATTCCTTATACATCCTACAAATCTGGATGTGACAGTGGAAAGAGCTCTGCCCTTTCCAACACACCTCCTTAGTGTTTTTGAAAAGGTGTGTCAAGAAATACAAGCCCACCCTTCGCAATAGACTGCTAAGTCAGGGCAAGGAATTTGGTTTATATTCACATTTGTTAAAAGATGTTGAAATGCTACAGTAATCCAACTTTATAAACTTAGGGTGATCAAGGCCAGGGGTCCAATTTTGACTAAAAAGATTTGGAAATCTCCAATGAACATAGTATCTCTGCATGAACACATTTGTGACTGTTTTATGCCCCATACAACCCAAATACACCACTCACCTGCTGGGGAAGAAAATGGCTATCTTTCAAACATTTAGAAAAACAGTAAAATCTGATGCCTCTGTTGCACGTTATCATGGCAGTGCTAACATACTAACTGATGACCACTACAGCATTTAACCATGGTTTAAGCTTTTGAATATTTTCTATATTTCCTGCTTGAAAGATAAACTGATGTCTCACCCTCACTTTATGCCATTAATATGAAACAAAACTTTTTGTGGATGTTTGAAAAATAAGGACAAAAAATGTTATTAAAAGGTTAATTAAAAGTTTAAACAGGCAACAAAGGCCAAATCTTGATGTTAATGCTGGTTATGTAAGAGCAATACCATGATGGTAATGTAAGGGTAATAATGTAAGATGGTAATAATAATGTGATGGTTATGATAATGTAATGCTACTGATAATGTGATTATAATGTAAGGGTGAGGATAGTGTGATGGTAATGTAATGCTGAATATAAACCCTGTTCATTGTGCTCTACTGCACTGGTCAGCACAGATTTGCTCAAACAGCAGCAGATCAATAGTAAAAATGTTCAGCCATGTGGAAACAATCCACACTTTCTAAATAAGGACATAAGTGATTTGTTAAAGGAGTATTTTGATAAAGTACAGTTACATTTTTACTGCTCAGTACATTTTTACATATGAAAGCTACACCATTCACACCACCTATGCTGATGACACCATGTAGCTTTAATTAGTGTATAAAACTTCAGTATAAGAAGACATGAGTTAGCTTTTTATAAAGATAATGATTTGAAAACCTCTAGCTCACACTTCAGTTGTGTCAGTACAGACTATCAAACAGCAAAACTAGCAGGCTTTTCAGTCCTTCTGTTTTGTTTTAACACTCATGGGAGTCAAGTGACTGACTGAAAGCTAGCAGTACAGGTCTGACATTGTGGTTTTGTTTGAAACTCTTTAAAGGGATGCATGTGCTTGAATTTCAGTTTCACATTCTGTGAAATGTTCTACTTTACATCTCGTGTAGAATATGCACAATATACTAGTTATGCATCACTCAATTTTGAAGACGGCCCACAGACAGCAGAAACAACAGAAGCGATAGAATAACTGATAGAATAATTATGAAATGCTGAGCACTTGTGCAAATAATGTGTAATTGTAGAATAAACATCACATGCAAATTGTATGTGACTATAATTTCATGTTAATTCTACCTCCATAGCAACAGACAGAGAATAAATTGTGCTTATTTATGTGGAATATCTTTATATACTTGACATTCTAGTGTTCAGTCAACCTCTTAGAAACTGCATGCCATGAGGCCCAGAGCATAAGCTAATTCCCCATCTTGTAGCTATGCATCTGATTAGCATATACACCAAACACAGTGCACAGAGGGGCACCGGGTGTTCCAACATTCCCAGTGTCATTCTGAGGGCTTCTGGTTGCTGAATGTAAATAAACTGGCTATTCTTGAGGATTAATATGTACCCTTATTGATTAGATGTTACATGCTACTCCTGAGATACTAGTGATCTTGACAGCTTCTGTTCTCTGGACCTGCCTGATCCATCCTTATGCCGTACTTCTGGTTGTAGTTTCATAACTTGGAATCCGCTTTCTGCTGCTGAAGATGGCTTCACATAGACAGCTTGGAAATATTTACTATAAATAGAAACCATGAAGATAATAACTTCAGCATGGTAGACTTTATCATTTATATTTTATTATTATTTATATTTTCTATGATTTAGAATCACTCTCAATGTGGTGTCACCCAGATGAGGATGGGTTTCTTTTTAAGTCTGGTTCCTCTCAACTTTTCTTCCTCATATCATCTCTGGGAGGTTTTCATTGTCACCATTTCCTCTAGCTGTTCATTAGGTATAAATTTAGGGATAAATTTAAAATCTATAATCCTGAATTCATGTATTTCTGTAAAGCTGCTTTGTGACAGTGTGTGAGAACCTGCCTGAAAAGAGCTGTGGGTATATTCTTATTAAGTACTTATATTATAATATTCTTATCAAATACTGATTAAGTCTATATTTACTAAAGCTAGGCAATGTACACAATTATAAACACAGATTCTGAAAATGGAACGCATTTACTATAATCAGGTTTAATGTAAAAAGGGGGCACATGGACAGTAGTCCACAGTACTTATACATCTGTCTGTGTGTGTGTGTGTGTGTGTGTTTGCGGATTTGTGCTTCTTAGCATTTACATGGGTGGGTGATGTCACTCCTATAGGCAGCTTTGTGCCAGATCCAGAATCTCAGTGTGCAGGCACTTTGACAGTCTGGGTCGAAACTCTATATTTGGTATTTTGTCCTGCCGCATTGCAATTTATATTGGAGCTTTAAAAAAGTGCTCTTTCCGATACACCTAAAAGTCAAATTCACTTATGTCTCATGGTTGCATGGTTATGCAATGTGTGTTGAATTAACAGGAAGCTGTTTAGTTCTACTGTTTCTCTCACTCTTACTTTCTCTTCAGGGTTGGTATCTAATATCCCATTTCTGGTATAAATGACATGCAGCTGTCCGGTGGGTAGAGAGAAGCTTGTTTTCTTTTTTTGAGGAATGACCAAGTTCAGTGTGTCCTGTCAATAATCCAATTTAAAGTAGTATGAAAATGGTGTTTGAAACATCAGGGATTATATTGTGCAAAATTCTACATGTACTAGTTGTGCCTTTGTGCCAATCAAACTAGCATGCCAATGTAAAGATCCTGAAAAACTGTAAGATTTTTAGATTTAGAGAAAATTAATTCGTTAGATCATGTTTTTTCACATGAAAACCTGCTACTAGTGGAAAAAATTTACAGTGCTGACAGTAATTAATTGTAGACTACAGGATTGTATTGTGCAGATGCTTGGATAACTTCATGTAGTGTATCTTCTGTAAAGAGAGGATCCAATGCATAAATCTATTAAACTGTCCAAAAAGATCCTTTGTGCCAAAGATACTATTAAAACCGCTCATGGCTGGGTGTATTTCAACAGTATTATACCTCTCTGTCTGATTTTCTCGTTGTTACAGTAGTGATTTACTGTTAAACGCAGAAAATTCCTCTTAATGGCCATGTAGGCTGTAAAGATGACAGTCAGGTTAGCGCTATTTTATTAGCAGGGGAAAGTGTGCAAGCGGAGCCCGGCCTCAGTATTTCACTTTAATTTCCTTCCTCAGGATGGTGGTGGAGGCAGGGCAATGTGTAGGGATGTTATTACTGTGGTCATTCAGACCGACACACCAGGAGATATAATACAAATAAATAGAATAAATAAGAGAATAGATAAAAGGAAAAGCTATTATTATTAAGGTTAGCTAACAGGTTAGCAAGCTTCATTTACAGAAGTCATCTAGTGTAGAGGTTGAAACTGTGCACTAGAATATGAAAAAATAAGGAAATAGAAGATGAGTATACATCAAAACAAGAAATCACAACATGCATCTAAGTATTGAATCAAAATGTAATTTACGTAGCTTCTATCATTAATTAAAATGTTGCACATGACTGAAATCATTCTTATACACATAAAGTGTGTGTTGGATAATAAAATAATCTTATATTTTGTGTGTCATTATAAAACTTGAGCTCTCTGTCATGCTTCATAAGCAATATTAAAAAGCCCTTTCATAACTTTACTCGTTAACAGCCTTACTGTGATTCACACCTAGTGATTCTATAAATCTCCCAGCATTCTGTGCTGGGGACAGGTGGGGTAAGGGTTAGTGCTGTAAGTCAGACCACATTTGACTGTTTCGTGGTCTCAACGGTTGGTTTAGAGGATAGAAAGCTTTACTTCTTACACAAGTGTGATTATCACTTTCCCTAAGGGTGCACACTGAGCCACAAGAGCCGGGCAGTTTAGTGAAGACCATGACCGTGACTACCCTGAGCTGCTGGGGAAGAAAATGGCTATATTTCAAACATTTAAAAAAAATAGTAAAATCTGATGCCCCTGTTGTACGTTACCACCTGACATGTTCTGATTTGTTAAAAAATATGTTTTTTACAAAAAGATTATTATTATTATTATTATTATTATTATTATTATTATTATTATTATTATTATTTTACTTTATTATTATTATTTATTTATTTATTTATTTTTACAAATAATCCCTGTCACACAATATACAAGATTATAACAAAATTCTGGCAGGATTCTTTAACACACTGTGCAATAACGTCTTTATGGCAGATTATACAATAAAGATCCTAAAAAGTACTACCATAATTTAGAGACTTACTGTGTGTGGTGATGAAGCACAGGTTTGTAGCTGTTTCACTGGAAAGGATGAAGTAATTTCATGTTGTCATAATAATAAACAAGCTCTATGAATAGAGTGTTTGTGTAATAATTATTACATATTAGGAAGCTGTAATTCATTTGTTTTTTTCCATGCACTTTCTATATCTGTGATGACGTTTTCAAGACATTCCCTCTGCTGCTACAAATCTGTTGTCTTTTACATCCCATATATTTTGTTTATGTTTCACCATTGCTACTAATGTAGTTGTTCCTGTCCTGTTTGTATTGTGTAATCCTATTCCGCCCTCCTATAGATGTGTGTCAGAGCAGAGGTTACACACAGATTTCACTTCAAATTTCTTACACTGCCAGATCTTCATCAGTCATCAGCTGTCTCTGGTTGCAGCGGAATGAAATCGGTGGCTTACATTACATTTACATTTCTGACATTTGGCAGACCCTGATGCAGAGCAATGTACAAATGTTCTTTGAAGTCTCTATCAATGAATACATCAACACTGGTTCACTTGGTCACAGACTTAGGATACTTTGGCTGATGAGAACATCACATAATGTACTCTCAGGCCACTACGTGAACTCCCAACCAAAGATTTTCCTTTATGATATGTGTGTGTGCCTGTGAGTGCAAAAAATCATACAGTCTAAAGCTAGCTTTAATCTTGTTTCTCATTGTAGTCTTGTCAAAAGTGAATGCAGAGATTCTAATTCTTTTATGACTGATTTTCTGTAAATAAGCCTAATTTTAGAATATAATTAATGACTGTAGTTCAGTTATCTTAAACCCCTTTTGCTTTACACTTAAATATAATTATATATCAAAACACATTAAACAACCTCTAGTGAACTATAAATGTATAGGAATTATTAGGCATCAAGATGAACAAAATAAATCCCCAGACTAGGATTTTTTTTATCTGGATTAAAAACAGCTGATTTAACATTCCTATTTTATTTTATTTAGAGTTTTTGACAACTGATATATGTTTATACACTATCAACATCAATAGTGGGTGATTATGACTGTACTATACTGTTTAACTTGTGAATGAACTCAATTTATTTGATCTGTAAAATTGTTACATCATTACACAGTTATGCACAGGTCAAAACATCATATCATTTATGCACACTTCTCTTTCCATCTCTACCAAATGATCAACATCCTTGCTCCCATATAGCCATCGATTTTAGAACCAATTTACCAAATTCTCAGAGCATTAGTAATTATCAGTCACTTTACCAAATCATGCCTCAACTGATTCCAGTGCATCTTGGGTAATCAGCCCTCATTGTTCCGTGGCCATGTGAAGCATCAGGACTTCCAGCAGCAGATGCCTGAATCTGCTTCAGCTCATATTTTTCTTGCATTTTCTGTCCAGTTTGAACTGGCCAATTCCAAGACATGTGAAGCCAGACATCTTTTCAAGATGCTGCTCAAACTGTATCATGGTGCAGCATTCACTGTGGAAAGTGCTGATCTGATGCCGAATGGTTAATATTACTATAATTGACAGGACAGAGACAGGACCCCTGGGCCATGTAATTTGACAGTAGCCCAGTCTATCTGATCCACTCCCTGTTTTACTCAGCATGGGAGATGATGTTGTTACACCCTTTTCTAAAAAAAAATGGTTTAATTAAGCACATCTGGTCTGCCTAGCTCCCAGACACAGAGGAGGACCCTGATACTTGGTAAATTTAGCTTTTTGGGCAGTCATTTGGCCTCCTGTTTACCTCACCTCAGAGAACTCTAGCCAGGGTTTAAGGACTCAAAATCGTGCCATGCAATTGTCTCAGCTGTTCTTGCATGTTTCAATTTACTCTTACCTAATTTCCTGATTACATTTTGGATTGTGACATGGAGAATGTCTGCACTGTCTGATATTATTGAATAAATGTCTACAGAATGATCCACAACCTATTTTGTTACAGCTAAGGAGTTAAGCAGCAAAACAATAAATATTGTTGCAATATCTATTCCCATAAACACTATAAAGTTAATATTTGTGTTGAAGATTTAGAAATAAATAAATGTTTACAATTTCATTGCTATAAAATCTAAAGAATTTAACTGGGTCAGTGGAACAGTCCCTATTAAGCAATAAACAGAACATGAGAATTAAAGCTCAGCTCTCCATCTCTATGTGTATGTAATGTTACCAGCCAATGCTATCAGCCCAAAATTCTTCTGCAAAATGGATGCTATAGAGAGATCTTTTGTCCAACTTTATCTGTATGCCTAGTGTGCTGTACTCAACATAAAATCTCTAATCTGTATTTCAACAGTGATGTACATTTTTGATTCCACTATAAAAAAAGAGTAGAAGCAAATGAAAAAGTATGCTTTCTGAGTTGTATTTAAGCTTTAAGACCACTTTGTCTGCTCTGATTGTTTGCAAATTGAAATATAACTGAAACAACAAAGGCATGATTTTTTGAACATTTTTTTAAAATTTCCTGAACTATTTTTGAAGCATGAGGGAAGCAAATTATGTAGCTTACAGAGAAAACAGAGTGGACCAATAAGGGCTAGAAGGTGCATGTATCCGTTTAGAAAGTAATGCTTGTTGGCCTCCATCCTTACACAAAAGTCTCCCGTTGTAGAGCCCAGGACCTGTGATGAAGAACCAGCAAAAAAACATCCACAAATATCCTTCTCACCAACATTGAAATCAGAGAACCAGAAAGTGACAGGGAAAAAAATGACAGAGAAGAAAAACAACAATGTTTGTTTGAACAATGACTGCCCAGACAGTTCATCATAGGCCATAGCACACAGGAAGATATATATTCCTGTCAAGAGCTTTCTCCTAAAGCAGGGACTTAAAAGCACATAAAACAAAGTGTAGCAATAGAAGTTATGATGGTGGTGAGGGTAGTGGAGTTTATTCCTGTCTCCCCATTGTGTGTGCTCTGAGGAGAGGGGTTGGGGGTGAAGAAATGGTTCTATCCTCATGGCAATTATTTCCTAAGAAAAATAGAAAGTGGGAGATAGAGAAGTGGAGAGAAGGAAAGAGAGAGGAAGTAAGCTGTTTGGTGTAAGAGGATATGTGCTTTTAAAAAAACCCTGCCGCTCTGACTTACTATTACTCAGCTTGTGTTCCACATACACTGGGCTTTAACACAATCATACAGTGAAATCATATAGTCATTCACTTACATTAGCAACCACCATCAAATTTTCAACTTAAGTATTTTTCTTATTTTTTCTTATTTTTATTTTCTGAAAGATCTCACTTTTCAACATGTAAAACATCACATCACATAAACAATTAATAAAAGTCTCTTGTAAAATATTTTAAATTCTTTTTATAGATGAAATTTTTAATACATCTGGTAATTAATGCACGTTTTCAGTAAAATCATGTTGCAATACAGTTATATTTGGCATCAGTTTCAAAGTTACAGTGAGTATTCATTCATTCATTCATTGTCTACCGCTTATCCGAGCTATACTCGGGTCACGGGGAGCCTGTGCCTATCTCAGGCATCATTGGTACATCAAGTAAATTATATGAATTGGCATTATTAAAAAAACACTCAAATTGTCAGGTTTTGGCATTACAGTTCAAAGACACTTTTTAAGGTTTCACTTCATAACTGTTGTAGATTTATCATTAGAATCAATGTTTTGTCTTTAATTTGCTATAAAACACAATCTGGAAAATATTCACAGACAAAAAAAACCCTACTAATTCTGACACTGCTACAGTCGTGACCTACGATTTTCATTTCATTAAAAAAAAAGTACCATCTAATAGTGGTAAATAATTGCATATCAAAAATAATTTGGCATTATTCACTCGTTAAGTAATTGGCTGTACCTGGTCAGGAAGTGCAAATATTTTGGGCTGATTTTGGGAACTAATTTCTCAGAGTATCAAGTAAATATGCAAATAAAGTTTGCATCTATAGAAACTGTATTCATCCATGCATTTGGTGAATGTCACCTCATTAGTATTCATTCATTGTCTATTCAGGTCATGGGGAGCCTGTGCCTATCTCAGGCATAATTGGGCATCAAGGTAGGATACACCCTGGACAGAGTGCCAACCCATCACAGGGCACACACACACACTCTAATTCACTCACTACAGACAATTTACAGATGCCAATCAACCTACAATGCATGTCTTTGGACCAGGGAAAGAAACCGGAGTACCCAGAGGAAACCCCCGAGGCACAGCGGCAGCAGGAATCGAACCCCCAACCCTGGAGGTGTGAGGCAAACGTGCTAACCACCAAGCCACCCCTCATTAGTATTCACAAACCCAAAATTCTTTGCATTTGACCTCAAACACGTGCAACAGGCATGACACTCGGGAAAATGCAATACATAGGATGTTGCAAAATAAGCACATGGCACTAGTAATAAGATGGTCAACTTAACAAAAAGCAATTTTTTATATTTATATCAGATTAAAGTGAATTTTGCATTCAATTTGAGCCACAAATAATAATTCTGATAGCAATTTTGGGACAGTTGGTATACAAAATTATTGATTTTCACCCTGATTACTGAAAAGCAATAAGCACTAATGGTGGTTGCTACTTACATGCAATTTGGGTGATTAGTGAAGTCTGTGACTTGTAAAGTGCTTGTTAAGTCCCTCAGTTTCGATAAGATTACTGTTTTTTTTATTATTATTTATGATTAAAATTGTTGATGCCTGCACAAAATGAAAAACATTTTTAAATTTTATCCTTCTATGGAACTGCACAGTTAAAATAGGCCCAATGTAATTATAACAAGATTAATACCATGCCCTAGCCTGCCAATGAACCTGTAAACTACATTGTATGATACAACTGTAACATACAACTGTATGTGGCTTTCGCTTTATTGCAACTGTTCAGCTTCCCACAGCACCTTTCTCAAAGTTCTTCATTTGGTCAAGCATTATTTGATGGATATTTTCAGTGAATTCTCTGTGAAAGTAAATCTACACTCCACATCCCATGACAAAGCAAAAACCAGTTTTGTAAAAACTGCAAATTTACAAATTTATTTAACAGAACAAAACTGAAATATCACATTGACAAAAGACCCTGACACTTAAAAATTTAGCTCAGGTGCATCCCACTTCATTTAAATTTATCATCACCTTTGAGATGTCTGTTCACTTTGTTTGGAGACCACACGGTGGCAAACTCAGTTGATTGGAAATTACTGAAAACAGACACATATCTATATAAGGTGAAACACATTCATTTTCTCCATTAGGGACTGGGGTGGGAAACCGGAGAACCTGAAGAACAACCCAGATTCTCTATTTCATTTATTTCATGCACCCCCTACAAAATGGAAGGAGAACATGCAAACTCTTTGCACATAGGGCAGAGGCAGGAATTGAAAAACCAAACCCAGAGGTACAAAGCAAATGTGCTGACCACTAAGCCACCATACCCCTCCACACACATTGGCCATAGTTCTTATATGGAAGAATCTTGTAACAAGCAGGACTCTTTGTAGAGCTTTCCACCCCAGACAAACTGAGCAATCAGGGAGAAAGGCATTAGTATGAGAATGGCCAAGAACCCAGTTCATCAGGGTTGAGTTACACAGATTATGTGTAGAGATGGGAGACTTGCAGAAGGTCAACCATCACAGCAACACTATGGCTGAGTAGTCAGGAAGAAGCCTCACCTCAGTGCATGGCATGTGGCACTGCAGTCCATGACTTTCTGACCCATCACACCAATATGACATGTCTGGAGAGAAACTGCAGCTAAACATATGGATGCACTTTACTCAGTTCATTTAAAACACATCAAATCCAGCAAAAATCACTTTTAAACAAAAAGCTAACATGGTTTAGTGGTGTGATTCCGGGGTCTGCGCTCAACTTTTTCCTGTTTTTCTCTCTTAACCACCAGTGGTCCACCCACTTATTGTACCATCACCGGCATCACTCTGCTACAATTTCAAACTCTGCTTAGAGTATGCAGCTGATTTAATGTTACAATTTTGTGCCAATGTCATGACAGCACTAAGGAGATGAGTTACATTACCCATCAGCCCCAGCACATTACATATTGCATTACATATCATTACATATCATATTGTACACATTACATATCACTCAGACGTTGGTGGCTCAGTGGTAGGTTACTCGCCTATCATGTGGAAGTCCCGGGTTCGATCCCAGCCACTGGCTGCAGTGCTGGTCCCACGCCCGGAAAAATGGGAGGGTTGCGTCAGGAAGGGCATCCGGCGTAAAACATTTGCCAAGTTGTTGTGCGGACCAGTTGGTCCGCTGTGGCGACCCCGAACAGGGAGCAGCCAAAAGCAACTCAGACCTGTTTCCTATTTCACCTTCATTTGCACCAGTATTTAAGTTCTAGTTATTCACTGTCTTGCTGTCAAGCTTCTGTTGTTGTTAAAATTACAGTCATAGTTAAATAAATTTTTGTACATATTAAATAAAAACAAATGTCACTGCTATTGGTTTCTCATATTTTTCTAAATGCAACAGTGCTGTTTTGCATACACAACTTAAATATTGTGATACTGTATGTGTACCATAGAAATTATGTATCTTCAAGTGTTGCAATATAATCAATATATATCAAGTTACAGGCAAATGTCATGCTTGCCATGCTTTCTGAGGACAAAAACACTCTCCCTGAAAGTCCAAATAACTGGCTAACAGCACACATAAGCTTCTTTAGATTCTCAGTTTTACCTAGGGACCTCATGATCCAGCAACGCACCACATTTTAAGAAGATTGAAAGCAATAAGTTCATCCAGAACCCAAATCAACCTGTGTGAGCTTTTGGTATCTTTAAAAAAAAGTATTGCATCTACAATAAAATGAACTTGTGATGAAAATTGTTCAACTGATAAAAATTGGAAAATCTGTAGTCAACTCAGGTAAGGATAATGTACAATAAAATAATAAACAATAAAAGAACCAACTGGAAAGACTGCAATAATCTGTCTGTCCCCAGTGGTTTCATGAAACCCAAAAGTGTGGCAGTACATTGTCTTCACATAATACAAACCAGGCACCAGTGAACATTTGGGTTATATCCAGAGCATGGACCACAATACGCAGGCAAAAACTGTAGTCATTTGTCTGCACCTTATTTGTCCATCTCACATAATTCCTCTCTTTTTGGATGCAGCTCCATCTAACATACATTTGCTTTCTCTCTTTATTCCATGTCATTTCTGTAATTTCCTTTATATCCCTCATTTTTCTTACTTTTGTTCTCTTCCTCGTAGTTTTGCAAGATGGTTTTTACAGATCTACAGATAGATACAGATTGTCAAATAGTTGAGAACTCAACAATATCATTTTTATTTTACTTCCCTAAGTTGTGAGGTTTGATATAAGACTTTGAGAATGTGCATGAGTGGTTCTTTCAGCTATATTATAGCACATAATATATCAACAGGCAAGTTTATATGCATCATGTAAGGGCATTGGTGGCTCAGTGGTAGGCTTCTTGCCTACCATGTGGAACGCCTGGGTCCAATTCCCAACCAGCGGATGCAGTGCTGGTCCCAAACCCAGAAAAATGTGGGGGTCGGGTTGGGAAGGGCATCTGGTGTAAAAGCTGTACCGAGTTGTTGTGTGGATCAGTTGGTTTGCTGTGGTGAACAGGGTAGTAACCAAAAGTAACTTCTTCAAGTTTATTTGCATCATATGGTAAAATATATTTACTAGAGCAATTGCACCTTAGCCTTCTCCAAACCATGCAATCTTGTAGCTTTTCACCTCCTTCTGCTTAAATCTGGTATTCCTACAAACAGGAAACCATTTACATATAGACATTAATAAAAATAACATAGCGCCAATCTAAAAAGGTTTGATCATATGGTTTCTTTTTTTCATCTCTGTACTTGCTCATATATCAACCTTTGTTCATTTTGCTCCTAATAAAAAACTTGGGTCTATTGAAAATCAAGCAAGATTCAAGGTAGATTCTATCAAGCTATTTGGAACCATGACATTTTTTAAGAAATACATGGTCCTGAAAAATAGATTCAGATAAGTCAAAAACATAATGCCAGGTGTCATGATACAGCTGAAGATGCATGCCTTATTGAACCCATATATAACTAGGAGCATGTGGAATGTACATTTTGCAGACAGTGCCCTGAAATGCACCACTGCCTTGAGAAACAAATTTATATTGTGAAAGACAAATGTATTGTCATATTTTTAAAAAATCACTACAAAGAGTCAAACATGAAAGCATGCACTGCATGCTGATCATATGTATATTAGTTTTTGCTATTCCATGTTATTTTAAGGTTGAATTTTATGGACATATATGGAAATAAATCATAGTTCCACATGCTCATACACCATGGCTCCTCATGTCAGAAATCTGTACATTTTTCTACTAATTCTGACACTGTGCCTTTTATAAAAATACAGGTTCCTAAGAACTTGAATTAAATCACAAGCTCCATGTTGACTTAAATGTGTAGCTTGCACAATTGGTTGATTCTGAAATTCAGTTTTAATGAAATTTCATTTTATTTGTAGCACAAGGTGATTCTGATCCCTAATTTCTGAAAATTAAAACTACCTGAGACTACAAGAAGAAGAAACCCTGAATGGAACAAGATTTAAAAAAGAGGAACCATTCATCATTGGATGACATCAGCTTGTGAGAAGCTGATGTCTGACAGTACCAAGTATGCTAAAAAGAATAAAAACGTTGCCAATCCTTGAGGACTGAGGTTGTCCTTATGTCCTGAACACTAACTGGAAGGCTGTTGAAAAAACAAAATTGCATAATACACATCTAAAAAGGGAAAAAACTACAACAGGCAACACCCCTAGTAGAGTGAGCCCTGACACCTAAAAGCCATACCACACGTAATAGCCTCTACCACCCAGTGTGCCAAGCGCTGCTTGGAGACCGGATTACCCTTGTTCCATCTCCCAAAGCAAATGAACAAGGAGTGGGACTTACACCACGAGCAGGAGCAGTGGACAGAAGTCTTAAGGACTGTGACTGGCAGAGCAAGTGCAGCTACTCCTGTTCCACCGACTCATGGGGTGGAAGGCAGAAGGCCTGCAGGATGACCGGGCGACCGGCCATCCTGGGCACCTTTGGGACATATCCAGCTCTGGGGTGCAAGATAGCCTTGGACATGCCAGGGGCAAACTCCAAGTCAAGTCAAAGTCAAGTCAAAGAAGCTTTATTGTCACTTCAACCATATATAGCTGATGTAGTACATGGTGAAATGAAACAACGTTCCTCCTGGACCAGAGGTGCTACACAGAACAAAAAACAAAATACAGGGTGATGCAGACAATCATAAAACTAAACTAAGCTGCAGAATTTTTAAACTAAACACACAACATAAGTGCAGGGAATGATGAGACAGTACAGACAAACAAGACACATAACGCCAACTGTGTGCAAAAAAAAAGAACAGTATTGTACGCTTGAGTGCAAAGAACGGTGTTGTACAGTGAGTGCAAGAATAGCAGCAGAAATAGTTAACACAGTCATAATATTTAGAGTTGTGGTACAAATATTAAAAGTGATGTGTGCTTGTAAACAAGATCAAGTGTGTTTGTGTGTGTGTGTGTGTGTGTGTGTGTGTGTGTGTGTGTGTGTGTGTGTTTGAGTTCCGTTCAGTTCCGTTCTCAGTTCAAAGTGCGTGTGTGTATATGTCCATGTTCCTCAGTTCAGCTCAGAGTTCAGCTGGAGGAGTACAGACGCAGGCTCGGCCAGGTCTGCATCACAGCATCCAGGCCGAGAGGGGCTGGAAGAGAGAGGGAGTACCACAGCAGACAGTGTGACAGAGACTCCTCGGAGGCGAACAAATCCACTTCCGCTCTGCCGTAAATCCGCCAGACGGACTCCACCACCTGAGGGTGGAGCCGCCACTCTCCGGGCCTCAGCACCTGTCTCAACAGGAAGTCTGCCTCCCGATTTATGTGCCCTGGAACAAAAATCGCTCTCAGTGAAAGGAGTCTGTTCTCTGCCCAGAGCAGGATCTGCTGCACCAACTTGAACAGAGGGCACGAACGCAGACCGCCCTGATGGTTTATATAAGCAACCACTGCAGTGCTGTCTGTGCGTACCAGCACATGGAAGCCCCTGAGGTGTGGGAGAAAGTGTTTCACTGCCAGAAACACGGCCATCATCTCCAGGCAATTTATGTGCCACAAGAGTTGAGGGCCTTCCCAAAGACCCTGGGCGGGGAGGCCGTCCAAGACTGCACACCAGCCCAAAAGTGAGGCGTCCGTCAAAAGAGTCCTGCGATGGTGACACACCCCTAGAATGGGACCCAAGGCCAGAAACTGGGGTCTTGTCCACGTAAGCAGGGTACGAAGTGCGCGGCACGTAACCCTGATGGCATCGAGAGGATGTCTGCAGGGATGGAAGCCCACACCTCTGAGCCAGAACTGGAATGGCCTCATGTGAAGCAGGCCCAAAGGAATGATGTTGGCTGCTGCCGCCAGTATTTACTGCTGCCAGTATGGTAGCCACCCGAGCAGAAGATAGACATGCCCGCGCAGTGGTGGAATCCCAAATCTCCCCCAAGAAGGTGGTTCTCTGAGAAGGAGAAAGCTCACACTTCTCTGGGTTGACCCAGAGGCCCAGAGACCTCATATGGACAAGCACCACATCCCGGTGACTGGCTGCCGTGGCCTTGGAATGGGCCAGGATAAGCCAGTCGTCCAGGTAATTGAGTACACGGATGACCTGGAGACACAACGATGCCAGGGCAGCGTCCATGCACTTCGTGAAGATGCGTGGCAGCAGAGCTAGACCGGAAATGGTAAGCTTCACCCCAAAAGCAAACCTGAGAAACTTCCTGTGTTCTGGCCGGATGCCTACATGAAAATAGGCATCCTTGAGAGTCTATCGTTACAAACCAGTCTGATCTGATTGGTGACGTAATCAGTTTCCTGGTGAGCATCTTGAACTTGAACTTCATTAGGGCAGAGTTCAGAGCTCGCAGGTCAAGTACTGGACGCAGCCCCCTGTTCCTCTTCTCCACAATGAAGTACCATCTGTAAAAGCCCGAATTCCGATCTGGAAGGGGAACATGCTCTATGGCCCATTTTCTCAGAAGGGAGAGTTTGGTATGTGCCAACAATAGTGGGCAGCACTCCCTGAAATTGAGGGGGACGGGTGGCAAACTGGAACCTGTACCCTTTCTTTATGGCATCTAGAACCCACTGAAAGACACCTGGTAGGAGCTTTTACCCTGCCAGGTTGTCTGAGAGAGGTGTCAAACTCATGTTGTCCCCCCTGGTGTCCTGACACAGCACACTGGCAGGTACAGACCGGGAGAATAGATTTATAGAGGAAATGTGAGTGAGAGCAGGCCCTATCAAACCCCAAAATGCCAGCGGTGACAGTGTAGAGTGAAGGGAAAGCCCCACTAAGGATGGTGCTCCCAGGAACCCTAGCCCTCAGGCGCCAGGATTCCTTCATGGCCCACCTGGCCGAGATGACCGATCTCAGGTCAGGTCTCATCTGACGGGCCTGAGCCTGGGCCCGCTGGCCGGCCTCACCAGATTTTGGTAGGGGAGCACGGGCTGCCACACTAGCCTTTCTCCCTGCCCTGTCAGGAGGGCGGCAGGTGAGGCTGGACAATGACCCAGGCTTCTCGCTGCGGCGAGGGATAAACTCTTTAAATGCAGCCAATTGACAATTCACCCCCTGGTGCCGGTCGACAACAGCGCTGACTGCGTCGCCGGACAAGCCCGGGGCGTCTATGAGAAAAGACTCAGACTTTCATCATAGTCAAGCTCCCTCAGCAGGTCAGCCTGGTAGGCATGCAAAACCACCATGATGTGCAGGGATGCACCGGCTTGGCCCACTACTGTGTAGGCCTTCCCCACAAGGGCTGAAGTGGCCCTACATGGTTTAGAAGGTAGCGCCGGCTTCATCCATGCTGCCGATGTTGGGGAGAGATAGCCCATAAGCATCACTTCCACCTTAGGAATGACATCATAACCATGCTCATCCAGCCCCATAATGGCCGAATAGCTCGAGGAGGCCGGAGACAAAAGGCGTGCTGAATATTGGTTTTTCCAGGACCTAGATACCTCAGCATGGAGGTCCAAAAAAAAAGGCAGCTGTCTGTGTGGGGGAGCAGTCGTCTAGCTTTGAACGGCCAATGTTAGCTTCCTGTTCTGGCCAATCTAATTTTAATTTACCCACGGCACATGTGATGACGTCTAGGAGCTCCTCGAATGCCACTGGCTGCGGTGGCAAATCGACAAAAGAACTCCCTCGCCACCCGTGTCAAATTCCTCAGAACCCAACACGGAGAGTGAAATTTCCACTTCCAGGTGGAAGCCGGAATGTGGACATCGGAGTCAGGGGAGAGGACAAGACAAAGGGGAAAACCTGTCTCCATTCCACTAACTCCATCTGCAAACCCCATGATCTAAGCCGCCATGCCACCTCAGCGGAAGCGGGACCTGAACCACGAGGTAACGTGCCAAGCAGGATTGGAGCTTGCCAGGGGGAAATCTCCCACAATGCACGCAGCCGGATCCCTCCAGAGCCGACCGGGCATGCTCCTCACCCAAGCAATCCACGCAAAGAGTGTGTGTGTCATCATCCGTAATAAAATGCGGACACGGATGCACACACCTCCTACAATTCTTTGCCATTCAGACAGACACTTGACACTCATGCAACTGCGTGCTTCCTGAAGACAAAAAAGCTGAATGGATGTGACTTATGTGCCCTTATATGGACATGCTGGCATGTATTCCTCCGTCACGTGTCCTATCCGAGCCAATGAATTGGTGTGTGTGCACACGGAGCTTCAGACATACTTCCTCGACAAAGTGTTCCCATAGCATCAGTTATGACATAGCATTGAGTTCCCTCGAAAGGGAACTGTAATTGTGTCAGAGAGTCAATTGAGTCAGAGCTAAGCTCTAATACAATGTAAAAACGAAATAGAATTGGGAAACTAATATAAAAAAACAGATATCACAGATTGTATAACATTAATACACACACTGAAAGTGATTAGGTGTCTTGTCCCTTCATTCTGTTGTTTTTTGCTAGCTAGATACCATTAGGTGGCAAGCTTGCTACTGTTTACTCTGTGTTTTGCCTCACAAGGCATTATCAAGATCGCAAACATACTTTCACTATATCATCAGGCCTAAGCTAACCCACAATGTAATGCCTTGTGAAATTGAATTGATGAAAATATTTGTCCTTTTTTCCCCGACATGGTTCTTTTTTTTAATCCCGATTGAGATCCCAAAAAACAGATATCAGAAATAAATTGAAAACACAGACAATAGTAATTATCAAGCCTACAGGAGTGAAGCATTGGCAGGCAGGACTCAAGAGCTTAGGTGATATCTTGAGACTGGGGAGTCTTCAATCTCTTTCACCAAGTTCACTTTTTTCACAAACTCCAGTTACAAACTGAAAGACTAGTCATTCTTGGTACCTCCTTTTTATTCCTAAATACAAAATTATGAAAAAAAAAAAAAAGAAATCCAATAGTGTAAAAGTTTTCCTTTCATTAATTGACATAGCCAGGCACATTGTTACACAGAGAAGTTTAAATAAACAAATGAAAATTCGATGGTAATTGCATTGTTGGCAGCTGGCATTTCCAGGGTTTAGGGGACATGCCTAATTAATCAAGTTTCTTTCTGTGCAGGTCTTTACGGGTAATGACCAGAGCACTAACATTCACACATGTGGGAGCTATTTCATGCACCCCCTACAAAATAGAGGCAAATGTCATTTTTAAGACGAGGCTACTTCTCTTTGTAATGCCTGCTTTCTGTTATTAATAGCAATAATAAGAGCCGCTCCTCCAGGGTCTCTCCCCAGGAAGTTTATTTTCACTCATTTCAGCTTAATGATGACTCTGAGGCTGGCCTCTGTCCATGAAGAACCTGTGTGTGTGTGTGTGTGTGTGTGTGTGTGTGTGTGTGTGTGTGTGTGTGTGTGTGTGTGTGTGTGTGTGTGTGTGTGTGTGTGTGTGTGTGTGTGTGTGTGTGTGTGTGTGTGTGTGTGTGTGTGCGTGTGTGTTTCCTTCATTTACCCCAAGTGAAAAAGTTGTTTCACTTAATAAATCTGTAGTGTGATATTTAATCAGATTTCAGCTTTGATTTTAGTTTTTACTTCTATTTAAACATTTGAAAATTTGTTAAGTTATTTTCTTTTAGATTATCAATTATTAAGAGTTATGCAGTGCTCTGGAGTAAGTCTAATAAATTCAGTGGAATGACAATGAAACAGATGACCTTTTACATGGTCAGTCATGTTTTGCTTAGGGCATACACATACATAAATAATCTGAAGGTAAAACAGCAACCAATAAAAAACACTGGATTCTACATGTGCAAGAAATAGCTATTTGACTTGGTTAAATAGGTACTGTTTAAGCAGAGAGCACTGAATATGCATACTCATGATTCATCCAGCTGCACAGTAACAATCTGTGCATGTGTAGTGTTTGTTAATTAAATCGGCCACCCAGATCGACCTCCTGTAACCTGCAGAGCAATGGCCATACGGTCAGCTCAGTCTGCAGAAATGTTAACCAGGAACAAATTAGCACTGACAATTATTAATTAGATTTAGCTACAGCGTCCAGTGTATGGATAATGCCAGTATTTTACTGCTGGCCTTAGAATAAACAGCTGTGATTAATGATACATATTTACATTTACTTAACTTAAGTACAAGCATATCATATAATTAGATGTTAATGCATGCAGGTGGAACCTGCATGGAACCTGATTAGAGCCTTGTGTTTGAAATAAATACAAGCCTGTTGATTCCATTCACGCATCATAACCATAACTAATACATACGGAGTAATACTAAATACTAGGAGGAGTAATACATAAGGAGTAATACTTAAAATGGAATAATACCTCAAGTCTTAGTCATCCTGGTAACAGTTTACCTTTTAAATGACTAAAAAATCTTTGGTGCTCCATATGACCTGTGTTAGGAATACTGTATAGCCAAATATCTGCCATGGCTGACCTATACCTAGAACTCTAATATCCGTTCTGTCTATATCAGAGCCACCACACAATTTGCTCTAGTTTTTGCCAACAGTCCAGATGCCCGTATAAAATTTCTGCCTGTGAAAAAAAAGCTTTGAGTTTGTTGAACACCTGCCAATGTTGATACTCTGCTCCCACTGGCTAATGTTCAAGGGAGTACTGCTATTATGCCATCAATGATAGTCTGGAGGATATAGAGTCCTAAGGTAAAGGGGCAGTACTTCAAAAGTGTATTGCCGTTTTGATTACAAAATGGTTATTTAATTAGTCATGACCATTTATCCATCTAACAACTTATTTTGGGTACAATTTGTTCTACACATGGTCATGGGGTATCTGGAGGCTATCCGAAGGCAACAAGACAGGGTTCTAAGGGTCTGCCAGCTCCTGGCTGGGGGTGTCAACCCCAGGGCACAAACACACAGATACACACACACACAATGGACAATTTAAAAATGCTAATCATGTATTTAAACTGGGGTAGGAAACCAGAGAACCTGGAGGAAACCCTTGAAGCGCAGGGAGATTTTTCCCTCCAGTTTCCTCCAGAGTCAGTAAGCGAACATCTGACCAAAAAGGTGTGAGACAAATAAGCTATCCACTAATCCACAGACTATTTTATCTCATTTATTTTATAGTTACTTTATTATTATTCCCCTAGAATTTCTATTCTATTTCTATTAAATCTCTGTTATTTTCATTTTCTACTTCTTCCCTTTCATTCTTTATTTATATGATTTTAATAGTTATCTTACAATTTGCATTGTTAAATAATAATAATTATTATTATTATCACTCATCTTTTTTTATCTCAAGCGGGGCGTTGGTGGCTCAGTGGTAGGTTTCTCGCCTATCATGCAGAAGGCCCGGGTTCGATTCCCAGCCACTGGATGCAGTGCCTGTCCCAAGCCTGGAAAAATGGGAGGGTTGCGTCAGGAAGGGTATCCGGCGTAAAACATTTGCCAAGTTGTTGTGTGGACCAGTTGGTCTGCTGTGGCGACCCCAAACAGGGAGCAGCCGAAAACAAAGTAGATTATTAAATAAGAAGAGCCATTGGCAGTCACATTTTCCCCTCTACATTTTACTTTCGTACATCTTGTATTCCACAGGTGTTGGATAGCAGGTAGCAATCCTGCTTGCTAAAACCATTTTGGTGCTTACACAAGGACATATCAGTCAGCATTTTGCTTGTGACTCATTCTCTTCTTTCATAATTTACCCTTAGCCTCTCTCCTACACCATCATCTTTATGTTAACCAAAGCATGTCATTACACCCTGTCTAAATTTCAAAATTTTCATTTTCCATGCATTTGTGAAGTACTGCTAGTACAAAGTCAAAGTCAAAAGTCAAAGAAGCTTTATTGTCACATCAACCATATATAGCTGGTGCAGTACACAGTAAAATGATACAACATTCCTCCTGGACCAGAGGTGTTATACAAAACAAATTACAAAGTGACATGGACAAACATAGAGCTAAAAATTTTAAGGTGCAGAATTTTTAACATACAAAGTACAGACTTATTTAGCAATGTTTCTCTACATTCCTAGATCCTTTTGCCTTAGTTTGCTGTTTTTGCTTTTCCATTTAGCTATGTTAACTCTGTCTGCTGGGGGCATGGTGGCTTGGTGGTTAGCACATTTCCCTCACACCTCCATGGTTGGAGGTTCAATTCCCACCTATGCTGTGTGTGGAGTTTGCATGTTCTCCCTGTGCCTCAGGGGTTTCCTCTGGGTACATCTCTAAATTGCCTGTAGTGAGTGAATGAGAGCGTGTGTGCCCTGTGATGGGTTGGCACTCTGTCTGGGGGCCTGCCTTGATGCCTGAGATAGGCACAGGCTCCCCATGACCCAAGAATAAATTGGATAAGTGGTAAACAATGAATGAATGAACTCTGTCTGCCTATGTTTTGACCAGCTGGAATGATGACCTTTGAAAAATCCCCAATAAAGCGACTCAGCACTTATGTCCAACTGCCTCAGGCTTCCACATCACAGTCACTTGCCCAGACTGACAGACCATAGATAGAAGCATTAAGGGGATAATTACAGAGTAAGCACATTGATATGAACCACTATGATATTTACATTTTAAGCTGGATAAAGGTAATGTTTAGTTTTGAATTGCTAAAGAACGTGGAAAGTGAGTGAACTTTGGTGAAAATGGTAACTTTCATAACAGTGCTTACATTTGGCAGAAAAGAGTTTAATAACTTTTTTTGTACACCTCTACCATATAGATTCTCAGATTTATAACTTGCCTGCCCAGTCAAACATATTGTTTAGATTCTTAAGAGGAGTTTATACAGTATAGTGTTTTGATCAGGTAACTCCTGTTTGACCCTACAAACCGGTCTGCAATCATTTGCAGTAAACCTGATTTAAAGCACAGCTGGTTTCAGTGTCAGTTGAGTTTAAAACCTCTCAAATTCTCACCATATCGCACAAATGATCAATTATTTCCAGATATTTGAGCAATTACAGAATTTAACGCACACTGTCTATAGGCGGAATGCAATGTTTAGATTAGACTTGCTGATTTTGCTTAAAACCTCAGAGTTTTTAATAGGTAACCATCAGACTTGAGTCCAATAGCTGACTGTAAGTGATCAGTAGCAGATGTGTTTATGTGGATTTCAGGCTTGTGTGAGTCATATGCAATGTCCTGACGATATCTAACAATATTCATGAGTTCAGAAAGTGTCACTGCTTTTCAAGGCAATATATCCTGCTTCCTGAGTTTAATACTTAATTGTGACATTTTTGTTGTTTGTTCCACTTAAATACAAAACATGTGAAAGTTTAGCTTGTTAACGGTGTGTAGACATGCATGACATCAGAGCTGGCCATGTAGAGCAGTCTACTCAGGCCAAAAAGACATTAATGAATCAGCATTGTGCTGTGCTCTCTCTGAGTGTAGGCCTTGTGATTTATTCTTCTTTGGCAACGTTCACCTCAGTCATGTTCCAAGCTGAAACAAGACCTGCATGATGCAAGAAAGTGCAATGACCATGCTAAACTGTGGCTAAATCTAGATATGCAGAGTCTGTGTCTGTGTGTCTGTCTTGCACAGCGTCTGATGAGGCAACCTGAGAAGGTGAGAACCTTCTTTTATATGACACCTAGAATATGCACAGGCCCAAAGCTAAAACACACATGTACATGTATTACAGTTAAAAGTTAAACCAGCTGATCATATTTATTTATGCAGCATGGTTAATTTGTTTGAATGTGGCCATGCCTTGTTTAGATCGAACCATCAGATGTTTCCTAGTATGACTAGTTTAAATTCCCAAATATTTTTCGATAAAACCATTAATAAGCCTTTTTGATGATTCACTGATTTTGTCCAACTTTAGTCCAACAGATTATTGGTTTTATCATCAATTACATAGATGACCTCTTGATTTCAGGAAAAGTGTGCAGTTGGCATAGTTAAAAGATTTAGTTATTGGATTATTTTCTTCCTTTATCCCAGCGCTTACTTGAGTGCTTTGACAGATGCACTCATTCTTTATTTTACTCCAGACATCATTACTATGCAAAGGCCTTTAATATGTCATAACTGCATTCAAAAAGTTATTTTTCCATGATTAAATACTTTGGACTGAGATGAAAATGGGATGACACAGACATTAGTGACAAACTTCATGTAGGATATTATTATTTATTATTATTATTATTATTATTACAGTTTCTCAGTCTGAGTCTGCCTCTAACTCCCGTTATTGTCATCATTTCTTTTTAAAAATATCAGATTTATGGTCAGTCTACTTTTTTTTTAGTGTCTCTGGTTTTTACTGCATATTTGAGAAACGCAGGGAGAAATTTTAAAAAGCTCTGGACATCTGATATGACTGAGCAGTGATGACAAAAGCAGAAAAGAAAAGCATCAGTGAGGAAGCATGGACCGTGATATGATGGCAAGATTCAGTAAATCAGTTCAGTTCACTTTTAGCTGTAAAGTCTCTTACTAAAACTCATTATCACACAAAGAGGAGGGATTTTTTTTACTTAATACCTAAATAAAATCACATTCTTTAGTGAAAAGCAGAATCAAGAAGATACATGAGATTTGTTTCATGTATTTTCTTTAGTAATGTCATCTTCAGTGTAATAGATATAATATCACAAAGCACTTTTACAGATATTCAGGCCTAGATTAAAATCCCAAATGAGCAAACCAACAAAAACTCAAGAAAAGTGATTTTAAACGTTTATACAGAAACATAAAAATGTCAATTGAATTCTGTGATTATGGATCTTTATATGAGCAGGTTTAGGTTAAGGTAAAATATCTGAAATGACAGAAGCAAGAGAAAAAGGCAGCGGGATTACGCGTGTTTTACACATTCTAGGATCTTGCACCTGCATCAGATGAGGCAGAAAAAGTACTACAGCTTGACTAAAGAGCCTCATACAGGCCACATATTCTGTGTGTCACAGAGTGGCTTCTTACACTTCACTTGTGAGATTATAGCCTTTTATATAGTATAGTAAGGGAACTTTGTCTCACAGCTCCAGGCTCCATCCTTATCTCAGTTTACTGTCTGTGTAGACTTTATTATATTCTACCTGTGTCCATGTGTGTTTCCCTTCCAAGTTCTCAAAATTCTTTCCATAAACATACTGGATGCAATAAAGGATCCCTGTGTGATCCCGGTGTGAATGAGTGTGTGATTGATCTCCTGTGACGGACTGGCATCTTCTCTGTGGTGTATTCCCATCTTGTTCCCAGGACAAGCTCCAGCTATAAAGCTGTTCTTGAAGATGAATGAGTGAACACGTTAGAAAAGTGATTGAAAAAGGATTTCCTTCCCAATTCTCTTATTTGCACACTGAGAAATAATATGTATGCGTACACACACACAGGCCATGGTGGCATTTGTAAGCTTCATACTTGAGGTCAGGTAAGACCACAAAATAAAACAAATGTTCTCATAATGCAAATACAATAGCTCTGGCACCAAGGACCAGTCTGAACGTCACACACATGCATACACACTCACGCAGACAAATGCACACACACAGCATGTGTCTAGCGCCTCAATAAGTCAATACAACTATGACTTTCACTAGTGCTCACATTCTGGCGAAGAAAAGAAGCGAATTCTCCCCACACCCCACAGATGCTCTCACTCACACATGCAGCTGGGTTTGGATTGGATAAGAGCAAGCTGACAGAGGGACAGAATCTACTTAAGTCATAACAATGATTAATCTCACAATTCAGCAAATGCTGCAGAAACTGACACGTTTACTGTAAAGGCCTGGAGAGAGGCTCACAATGAAATGAACATGTCTGTCCAAGCAGAAGCATAAAACCTTTTCACTGTTGGAGAAAATGAATACATTACTACAACCTTTTTTATTATTGCTGGCAGTTTCAATTGGTGATGATTTTCAAGAAGATATTTTTTGCTGTATTTTATTCAACATGTCCACCATAAAACCTCAAAAACCTGTAACACTTTCCAGTAAGAGTACATGACCCGACTATACCATTCAGTAAGAAATTACTCAAATGTAATATTTTATTTAATGGTGATACTATGAGCAGCCATGTTAAATTGTTATCAAATGCTGAACTAGAGAGACCTTCCTGGTTCCCAGAGTAGTGCTGATCTAGTCTTTGTTCTTTCCTATTCTTTTTTTTTTTTGTTGTTGTTTTGTAAAAATGAATAGAAATAGCAGCAGTGTCAGAATGGTATCTAAAATATGGCTCTGATAGTGCCCCTCTACCTCAGCTTAATTTGAATGAATGTGTTTTTGAAATCCCAGTCTTGATACACACACACACACACACACACACACACACACACACACACACAGGCTCTGTTTACACCTGGTATTAACATCCATCTCCAGTGATCTGATCACAAGTGGACGGCCAAGAAGCATGGCTACTCACACCTAGCATTATGGATGCATCTCCTGTGACCGCTTGAATTCAGATTTCATGCATCTCCACTAGAGGAAAAATGTTTTCAGGAAAAAACCTGCAAATTCTCTTTTATTTACAGGATGTTTCAAATGCATTGCTTTTATGGTCTGTTAACGATGATAAAATAAGCTGTGACTATCAATTTCTTTAGCTGTGCGGTTTAGCCACATGACCCCCAATGGCTGCGCAACAGAATTGCAGCAGAAAATCATCATTTTCCAATTCTAAAGAGGCTCAAAATGATTACAAAGATTCCAATGAGGATGCCATTCATTCCTGTTCTTGTTCCATTAATGTTTAGCGCTCAATATACACTACCCCCTTCCTCCAGAAGTGCGATGTGCGATGCCTCAAACTGTAGGCCCTGCCATGTGCACCTGTTGTTTAACTACACTTACCACACCAATCTCCTTCTCATTACTGCCTTGTTAGTGCCTTCTTTGTTGCTACATTTGTCTCACACAGTGACTCTTTGTGCTTCAAGCCTGGGCAGGTGACAATCTGTTAGCATCATTGCTACCATGCTGCTTTTTCTTTTGAAGGGGCTTGTGTGTGTCAAAGAGATTGTTATAGCTTAGAATTAGAGAACTTATTTAAAAATTAGAATGGAGACTAATGCACTACTTTTTCAGAACGTAGAAGGAAAGCTGGTGTAACAGAATGGTCAAGTCTGGTGCCCGAACAGTCACCCAAAGATCTCAGGAAGGGCAACCCCATACTAACATTAATAACTCAGAGGCCTGATGATAATGTTAATTTAAATGTGGCTAACAGAGAATCTAGCCATGGGGGTCACAGGCCAGTGACTTCTGTGCCGGTCCCAAGCCCGGATAAATAGAGAGGGTTGCGGCAGGAAGGGCATCCGGCGTAAAACATTGCCAAATTTAACCATGCGAATCGTCAGTACGAATTTCATACCGGATCGGTCGAGGCCCGGGTTAACAACGACCGCCATCGGCGCCGTTGACCTACAGGGCGCCGGTGGAAAATGGGCTACTGTTGGTCGAAGAAGTAGAGGAGGGAGGAGAGTGCACAGACAGAGAAGAGGAAAGGTAAGAGTATAGGACTGAGAATAGGAACTCTGAATGTTGGCTGATATGATGGAGAGAAGGAAGGTGGATATACTGTGTGTACAGGAGACCAGGTGGAAAGGTAGCAAGGCTCGTAGTATAGGAGCAGGATTCAAGCTGTTTTATTATGGTGTGGATAGTAAGATAAATGGGGTAGGTGTGGTCCTGAAGGAGGAGTTTGTGAGGAATGTTCTGGAGGTGAAGAGAGTGTCAGACAGGGTGATGAGTCTGAAGTTAGAGATTGAAGGGGTGATGTTGAATGTTGTTAGTGGTTATGCCCCACAGGTAGGTTGTGAGTTAGAGGAGAAAGAGAGATTCTGGAGTGAATTAGATGAGGTGATGGAGAGTATTCCCACGGGTGAGAGAGTGGTGATAGGAGCGGATTTGAATGGACATGTTGGTGAGGGGAACACAGGTGATGAGGAGGTGATGGGCAAGTTTGGAGTTAAGGAAAGGAACCTTGAAGGACAGATGGTAGTGGACTTTGCTAAGAGGATGGACATGGCTGTGGTTAACACGTATTTTCAGAAGAGGGAGGAGCATAGAGTGACTTACAAGAGTGGAGGTAGGAGAACACCGGTAGACTACATCCTATGTAGAAGAGGCAATCTGAAAGAGATTAGTGACTGTAAAGTGGTAGTGAGAGAGAGTGTAGCCAGACAGCATAGGATGGTGGTGTGTAGGATGACTTTGTTGGTCTGTAAGACGAAGAGGTCAAAGATAGAGATAGAGAAGAAAACCAAGTGGTGGAAGCTGAAAAAGGAGGAATGTTGTGAGGAATTTAGACAGAAGTTGAGGCAGGCCCTGGGTGGTCAGGTAGTGCTGCCAGATGACTGGGAAACTACAGCAGAAGTGATCAGGGAGACAGGGAGAAAGGTGCTGGGTGTGTCATCTGGAAGGGGGAAAGAAGATAAGGAGACTTGGTGGTGGAATGAGGAAGTTCAGGATAGTATCCAGAGGAAGAGGTTAGCCAAGAAGAAGTGGGACATGGACAGGACTGAAGAGAATAGACAGGAATACAAGGAGTTACAGCGCAGAGTGAAGAGTCTAAGGCCAAGCAGAAGGCATATGACGAGTTGTACACTACATTAGACACTAGAGAAGGAGAGAAGGACTTGTACAGGTTAGCTAGGCAGAGGGATCGAGATGGGAAGGATGTGCAGCAAGTTAGAGTTATTAAGGATAGAGATGGAAGGGTGCTCACAAGTGTGGAGAGTGTACAGAGGAGATGGAAGGAGTACTTTGAGGAGTTGATGAATGAGGAAAATGAGAGGGAAAAAAGAGTAGAAGGGGTGAACTCTGTGGAACAGAAAGTAGATAAGATTAGAAAGGATGAAGTCAGGAAGGCTTTGAAGAGGATGAAAAGTGGAAAGGCAGTTGGTCCTGACGACATCCCGGTGGAGGACTGGAAGTGTCTGGGAGAGGCAGCAGTGGAATTTTTAGCTAGTTTGTTCAACAGGGTTTTAGAGAGTGAGAAGATGCCTGAGGAATGGAGAAGAAGTGTGTTAGTGCCGCTCTTTAAGAATAACGGTGACGTGCAGAGTTGCAGCAACTATAGGGGGATAAAGTTGATGAGCCATACAATGAAGCTATGGGAAAGAGTAGTGGAAGCTATGTTAAGGAAGGTAGTGGAAATTTGTGAGCAGCCGTATGGCTTCATGCCCAGAAAGAGCACAACAAATGTGATTTTTACTCTGAGAATTTTGATGGAGAAGTATAGGGATGGTCAGAGGGAGTTGCACTGTGTGTTTGTAGACTTGGAGAAAGCGTATGACAGGGTGCCAAGAGAAGAGCTGTGGTACTGTATGAGGAAGTCAGGAGTAGCAGAGAAGTATGTCAGAGTGGTGCAGGACATGTATGAGAGGAGCAGGACAGTAGTGAGGTGTGCTGTAGGTCAGACAGAGGAGTTCAAAGTGGAGGTGGGACTGCATCGGGGATCGGCTCTGAGCCCCTTCTTGTTTGCTATAGTGATGGACCAGTTGTCAGAGGAGGTCAGACAGGAGTCTCCTTGGACAATGATGTTTGCAGATGACATTGTGATCTGTAGTGAGAGCAGGGAGCAGGTTGAGGAAAACCTGGAGAGATGGAGGTTTGCACTGGAGAGAAGAGGCATGAAAATCAGTCGTAGTAAGACTGAGTACATGTGTGTGAATGAAAGGGAGGGAAGTGGAACAGTAAGGTTACAGGGTGAAGAGGGTACAGGAGTTTAAGTACTTGGGGTCAACAGTCCAGAGTAATGGAGACTGTGGGAAAGAGGTGAAGAAGCGAGTGCAGGCAGGTTGGAATGGGTGGAGAAAGGTGTCGGGAGTTCGGTAGGAAAATATCAGCGAGAATCAAGGGGAAGGTGTACAGGACAGTGGTGAGACCGGCCATGCTGTATGGTTTAGAGACAGTGTCACTGAGGAAGAGACAGGAGTCAGAGCTAGAGGTAGCAGAGCTGAAGATGTTGAGGTTCTCTTTGGGAGTGACAAGATTGGACAGGATTAGGAACGAGTACATCGGAGAAGAAGAAGAAGAAGAAGAAGGAGAAGAAGGAGAAGAAGAAGAACTAACAGAGGTCCCATGCAGCCATCCAGCACTGAGGCAAAAAGAACCAATAGGGTGTTCATCCAGGGGAGGAAGAAAGGTTTCTGAGAACAAGAAACTGATTTGAATAAGGAAACAGGAGGAGATAAAATTCAAGAACAAATGCCTTACCATATTTCCCCACTGTCAGGTCTTATTATTTGTGAGCATATCCACAAATTTTCAATTGAAATTCAATTTGGCAATGCTGAGCCCAAATGCAGGAATAAGATGAAAAAAATGGGATTTTATTAATAAATAACAAAAACTACAGACATATGGAAACACTAGGAAAAACTAGGCAACTAAGAACAAACTAACAAACACAGACAGCAGAAACCAGGATGAAAAACCAGTTAACAAAAGACATGGACTCAGCAAAACCCAAGCACAAGACAGCAGGTATAAATAGGGAAGGTAATCATTGAAACATACGGAACAGGTGTGCAGAGGTGGTGAAAGGGAGGAAGGATAAGGTGGGGCAAGCACATGTGCAAACATAAACCAAAGCACATGGGAACATAAAGAAAACTGTCCAGCAGTCCATGACAGTAAGAGTAGCTTTGTCCTTACCGGTCCCCCTGCAACATTAGATACAGGAAGAAATTTTGCTCTATAAGCAAATATGCACAAATGTTTGCCAGGTAGTGTTAAGGCTAAATGTTTATATACATCTAGGCCAAATAAATTCAACCTCAACTTTTCACAACTCCACCTACCTCATGTTATGATCAATTGCTTCTGTTCAGTGAAATGGAATATCTACTTTTTATTTCGTTAAGTCGTTTAAAAAAAATTTCATTCACTGTATCAGATTTTCTATTAGAAGACCAATTAGAAGCTTCTGACTGGTCAATTGGATAACTAGGAGTTAACTGGGAGTACACAGCTAGAAGTATTTAAGCACACATCTCTTGACATCACTGGAAAATCCAAACAATTCAGCCAAGATCTCAGAAAACAAAAACTGTTGACCTCCACAAGTCTGTTTACTCCATAAGAGGAAAGTTACCACTAGCATCTGTACAAACATCTGTATAAAAAAAATCTTGGGACCACACAGGCAATGCATTATTCATGAAGGTGGCACAAATTAACTCCCAGGGATGAACAAACTTTGGTTCAGAAGGTCCAAGACATCAAAAAAGATGGGGGGGTGCTTCATGTTGGGGTTTTTCAATGGAAAAGGGGCTGATGCACTTCCAAAAATAGATCCTGAAGGAGGATTATCTAGAAATGCAGCACAATTTGTTGTATGAGTCACTGAGACAAAGTTTTAAACTCAAAGCAGGTTTATTCACTATATGGTCACAAGTGTGTAGACACCTGGCCACTGAACATCCTATTTCAAAACCTCTGACTGAATTTGTATTATACATATTATTATTGTACATAGTATTTGCTACAACAGCCTCCTCTCTTTTAACATAAAAAAGTGCATACTAAAATAATGAAAATATTGGTTGACATGGACAGCTATGAACAACCACATTCACTTAGCAAAAACATACTGGTATTTCCTAAAATGACTGTGTCTGGGTGGCATGCTGATTCATCATGTAGGGTTCCCTGTTCAATCCTGAACTCAGGCTATTGCAGAATTATTTTGTTCTCAATCTCTTTTGGGTTTCCTCTGGGCTCTCACATTCCCTCTCAATTCCATGCAGGTATGTGAGTTGGTTACAGCAAATCTGAAGATGAATGATGGACTGTCATCCATTCAGTGTGCATTCCAAGTATAGGCTCAGGATCCACTGCAGCCATCATCAGGACACAGCACTTACTGTAGATGAATGACTGAAGGTTATTGATCCAGAAGTACTGAATTCTGTAGGGGGAAAACAATAAAGTTTCACACTCAACATTTAAGGGTTCAATTTTCTATGCTTAATCATTTTCCCAAGCAACATAGATGGATGTGGAAGAGATTAGGAGATATACTGTAATGCAGAAAAACAGCATTACATATATATTCTTATGTATGGTCTATGGTGCTACGGCTACACACACCTACACATTTACATTCACACACATTTCTCTGAGGGTCGAGCTCTCACCATGCACCGGCTCCAGTCTTGGGCAAACACTCTGACGTAAGAAGTTAATGTGTCTGTTTATAACTGAGTGGTGACAGAGTCTTAAAAGAAACAGTCCAGGATGAAATATGCCACCCCTTGGAGTCTTAGTGAGAAAAGATTGATGAAGGGTGATGGAAACCTTAAATGCACCCTTTGAAAAATAAATTCGTTACACACAAACATTTTCTGTAATCTCCCAGTTATTTTACAAACCACAGTCTCTGCCATGAGCAAGAAAAAAATATGCTAAGTGATAGATTCTGTTTAATATTGTGAAGCATGGATGCTAATGTGTTTATGATACTAGAGATTGATTGTTCATAGGCAGTAGGCTACAGGAAGTGTACACAGAAACCCTGTGATGTATTAATCGTAGCTTCCTGTCTAAGCAATATCCCGGTGGGAACTCCCTGTGACTAAATACATTGCTAAGAAATGAGAAGGGCACAAAATATATTGTGTTTAAGCATTTTAGCAGACAGCAGACAAACAAGAGCAATGGGTGTAATAGGGAGGTGACTGTGGGAGCACTCTGCCCTGTCTCAGGTTTTGGGTGATTAAATTACACCTCTTTGCATTTGCAGAACCTCCTTACTCTATCTTGACAGCATGTCTGAGGACTCTGTCTCGAGCTTCTGTCTCCTCTCTTCCTGTCCCCTCCATCTGAAACATCTGGTTCTCGTTAGCATGCTAGCCATACCAAGGGAGGCCAAAGAATCAGAAAGTGAAAACAAAGCTAAGAGATGAATGGACACCATGGTCTCTTCTTATTTTTTTTGTGGCTAAACAGACATCCTAGAGTTGGATGCAAAGAGATACTTTAGTTTGTCCACATATCTGGTCCCCCAACATCGGAAGGGAGAAAGCAACTGAATATTCCCATCTTTGTTCTTGGTCTAATGATGTTTTACAAGTTCTTCTTGGATCAAGTAGTGATGCATCTCAAATAGATAGGCCGCAATGACTTCTTGATGACGGCACATGAATTACACATGAGTTAATTTACTTTAGCAACCTGATAGTAGAGGCATATTTATTTTGCTTTTCAATGCATTAGAATACACTGCTTAGAGTGTGTAGCCATAAAAACTTTAGAAAATCTTCAGCTGAGTCTTTTAACATGGCCTCCTCTGGAGTTCTGCATGAGTTCTGGAACTATTACTTTTCAACACTCTTGCTCCAGTGCTGACCATGTGCTAAATATATTTTCTTTTCAAACATGGAATAACGGTGCCACTGCCCAATGCCCCTGCTCCCCATAGTCCAACACATGACCATCTTAGACTTATCAAGTCATCTGATCATCCTGGACTGTAATCCCCACCTAAGGACTGCCTGTTATTTCAATTAAGGTTTTGTGGAAATTCAATTTCACTCCTTTATTCCATATTGTTTGCTTGCCGTATTTTTGCCTTGACCACTGTTTTGAGCTTAATCCACAACCTGGGCAAAGATCTACAGATTACATACAGTGAAAATTTGTTCCCAGTAGACAACCAAATGGGAAAATGGAAATACAAGCAGTGTGTGTGTGGCTTACAGTGCCAGAGAAATGATAGCAGGCGTCTTGCATTATCATTGTGTAAACTGGTCATAAGTGCAGATGGCTTTTGTTAAGGTACCCTTATGGCCAAAGAAAGAACATACTGGTTGACTGTTAGGACCAAACAAAGCAGTGGTACCAGGGCTTTTGTTAAACTACTTACCTCAGAAAAAGAAATGGAGATGATCCTGTCTGCAGGGTTGAGTGCTAACCAATATGGTCTGAATTAAACTAACTCAATCATATGTGTTCCATTTAAACAGATTATTTCAATGGCATAGAGATATTTGTGGAGTGCTGTCTTATCTTCAGATTTATCATCTCTCTGCATTGAGCTTGTCAGGTTACCAGGATCTATTGACAGGTTTGAGGTAAGTAAAATACACACTGGCTCATATATAGCTCTATGTCAGCATCACCCATGACTGTTAGAGGCAGGTGGTCAGTGGTCAGATAATCACTGCAGATTTACCGTGCCATGGGCTGATATCAGGGTAGGACTAAATATTACATTTCTAAAAGTTCTCAAAACATTTGTAGAGAACATGTTTTCATTGACTTTAACAGACCAAATACCTGAACAGAAAAGGCTTTTCTAGAGTTTGCAGAATGACTGATAAGGCAGGGGTAATGTGGTCCCCTTTATCTTATGAAAGACATAGCATAAACATATTTCCTGCTGAGATTAGAATATAAAGCAGACCTGATTGAAGCCAAACAGCTTATGATTAAAGTATGTTTCCAATGGAGAATACTTTTCCCTCAGAAAAAGAAGAAGAAGAACTGTAATATACTATTTTGGTAGACATTTCCAAATAAAAAAAATTCAAGAGAGGGAAATAAACCGTAGTGGTACGGCTGATGAAATAAATGCCAATTAATTGTCCATCAGTTACCTTTTTACCAATATTTAATCAACATCCTTTCAAATCCACTAGCACTGCTCGACTGGTCCCACCATCTCTCAGGGAAAAAGGTAGGTATACATCTAGACTCTTCTCTGTTCTGGCACCGAGGGGGTGGAACGAACTTCCCCTAGGTATCCGTACGGCCGAGTCTCTGACCGTCTTCAAACGGCAACTGAAGACTTACCTCTTCCTGAAGTACTTAAACTAGCTCTTATTTTTCCCTGTTTATGTATTATGTTACAAAGTTAAAAAACAAAAAAAAAACTCAGTGTTTAGGCTAATGGTATCCCAAGTTTGTGTCCTATTGAACCAGTGTTAATGTATTCAGTGACTGAGAACTAAAGCACTTTTGTACGTCGCTCTGGATAAGAGCATCTGCCAAATGCCAGAAATGTAAATGTAAATCACTTCACCAGATACTTAACTAATATGCAGCCTTTAAAGCATGAAATACATACTCTGAACTGACTTCAAATCCCATAGCCATAATGATCCCAATGTACATTTAGTAGTGTGCAAAAAGACATCTTTCCTAAGTCAGGAACACTCTGCCCTGGTGAAAGTACACATTCTCACAGTTATCTTTTACTTTCTTTTAACATATGGATAACTCATAGTATATCCATATTCCTATAGTATAGTAAACCCATCCCTATTCTTATCGTTACCATATGGGGAAACACATATTAACATCAAGAATTTTGATAATTCAAAAGTACCTTGTCCTTATCAGTATAAAGAAAGTAAATATGAGGGCTTGCTGTCACAATTACACCATTACCTGTCAGCTGTTAGCCTATTAGCAATGCAAAAGAGAGTCTTTTAAGGGGCAGTGAGTGACGTACGCTAAAGCGTGACCCAGACATAATGACAGTCCATCACTATGCTCTTTATAAGATTACACGCTTCAACTAGCCCCTGTGGAATGTCTAAAATGAAAAACTACTAATCAAGGCAGAAAGCTCTCAATGAATCAGATGGAAAAACTGGTTGTGTGACCTTCAGCAGTGCTGAAAACTTGCTATAGGGTTACAAAAGTTAAATTTAAGTGGGGCAAAAGAACATTCTTTAGCACATGTTCCAGTAAAGTCTAATTTTCTCTGCTGTTTCCAGTAATGTGAACTTTTTAAATTTCAATTGTTTCACTGCTCTTTGGATTACATGCACCAGATTTATGTATGGATATAAGGTACAATAATAATAATAATGTACACATTCATATACCCTCTTTGTGATCCTTACGGTCTTTATATGCGCACACACACACACACACACACACACACACACACACACACATGCAAGAAAAGTCAAAAAACAAAAAAAAAGAAACAAAAAAAAAACCAAAAAAAAACCTCAGGTTTCCTCCCCCGGTCCAAAGACATGCATTGTAGGTTGATTGGCATCTCTAAATTGTCCGTAGTGTGTGATTGTGTGAGTGAATGAGTGTGTGTGTGTGTGCGCCCTGCGATGGGTTGGCACTCCGTCCAGGGTGTATCCTGCCTTGATGCCCAATGACGCCTGAGATAGGCACAGGCTCCCCGTGACCCGAGAATAGTTCGGATAAGCGGTAGACAATGAATGAATGAACATGTCAAACGTCTCCATTAACAACTTTCTTTCAGTGGCCATGAAAAGACCCAGTAAAGAACGGATTGCTGAAATTGCACCTTATCTGTGCATCACAGCTAGTCTGTGGTTTAACTTGAAGGTTTGTTTAACACAGTTTATTTACTTATATCTCGAACATGCTGAATGTGTTATGAATCAAATAAATGCACTAGAGAAAATAAACAACCTGTCTTAACAATCTGTTATTGGCACTCAGTGTTCTGATAGAAATGATTTAATCAAATGTTCTGGAGCTCAGTGGTACATGATGTGTTATTCGAGACGGATGTGACACCTTCTAGATGTCAGGTTTATTAAAAAAAATTTTTTGTTCAATATCTGTTTTATGCAAAGCCATTGCAGGATGTAGCAGCCCATCTGTTGATACATGATCTGTGTCCAAGAAAATGGCAGGTTTTAAAGTCAAAGAACTGCCAAGGGGAAAAACAATAGCCAACCTTTTGTTTAGTCTACACCATATAAAAGCTTACCCTCGTGTTTCTCCATGAAACAGAACTCCAGCACGGAGAGAGATTTTAAAACTCTCTGCATTCCGAACAGCTTATTACACTTTTCAACCTGTTCCAAGACAGATGTGAAATGGGGGAAAATCACGTCGGAAAACTGACGGGAAGAATGACATTGGATAAATGAAAATGACTGGGATTCATTAAAAGTAATCTTCTGTCCTCATAACCCAGCCTGTCTTGACTAAATAATTAAATAAATGCTCTTCATCACTCTCTTTAGACATCTCTTAGGCTGTAATTGTCATCTCAGCCATCAGCTTCTGTCTGGTGTCAGTTACAGCAAAAGAAACAGCAAAAGAAACAATAACATGGAAACATGTTAACAATTTATTGCTGTAAATTGAGTCTAAAATGATGGCATCTGACACCATAGCAGAGAAAATTGACAAAAATAGACATCTATTTTGTTCAATTGTGTTTTCTTGAGCAAATTGCCAGCTTTCTGTTTTGCATTAAACAGATATTACCTGATTACAGTTTCAACAGACTGTGCTGCTGGTAAATAGTGAATCACCATTAAATGGTGAATCTTCTTTTCATAACTGAGTCAGATGTCACTTGGATGAACTGAATGTCTCTAGACAGCCTCCACTAACACTGGGGAAAAAATGACCAATCACTTTTTTTTTTTTAAATGAGGAGGTTGCTTCAGTGGAAAAATACAGACTTGGGAGAATTTTGCTCACACTTACTACTGATTACCTCAGTTGCCATGCTGTGTCACTGCAGTAGATAAACAGGGAATCCTCATACATTTGGATAAAACTTTCCACTGTGTTAGTAATATGTCCAACTTTATGAAGGGAATAAGGGGTGAGATGAGAGAAGGTTACCTTAAGTGTGTATGACAACTTTCTGCCTTAGGTGGGATACATCCATAAAATGTACAACACATGTCCCTGATCTCTTATAACTCACCCCGACCTCCCGTAGAAAAACAAGCACTTTCTTTTTTTTTAACTCTCGCCTAAAGCAGGTAAAAGCTGAAGTGTGTCAGAGTGAGCCTGAAGTAACAGGCACGAGGGAAATCACTTGTAAATGGTTAAAAGTGGAAAACATTTGACGTCAGACGTTTTTTTCCTTTCAAGGTGGCGCCTTTGCTGCCACCTAACGTTTCCACTCCAGACACGAGTTAACTCTCCCAGAATCTGCAGATCTTACTAGGGCAAAAGGCTTTCTTTGTTCTCTTTGCTACAAATATCCGTAAATGGCAGCGCGTTGCCTGTAAGGTGTTGGCCAGTGAGGCTGACGTCATTCATGTTTTTCCACCTTAGACATTGGGGACGGAACAAGCATGGCACCGTGACTCTGGTACCCAACATGGCACACCCACTACGCCCTGAGATTTCCAGGTGACTGTGTTTACGTTGCAATGGCTGGCTGACACAGCACACTGAGCTAATAGAACATTGCAGTAGTTGCAGAGAGAGTGTGTTCCTGCAGTCTGATTCAGCTAAGAAAATGTCACTGTCCATCATGGCTCTAGTCTACACCCACTGTACGTGACTGTTAGCACACATTGGAATTAAAATAAAAAAGCTGTACACTTATTAGATGTGCAATATCAGATGTGTTTTCTACTTTGCAACGCTCCACTCTTGACCTATGCTATGAAAAAAAGGTCCTGGAAGATTAACCATTCTTTGGTGTGTTGAACTGGTGGGACCCTTATAAGTATGCCAGAGAGACCTTATTCCAAAGGTAAAACCTTACTTGGTCCCTAAATAACAATAATTTCAATAAGATTACTAGTGCATTCAAAATTCAAAAAAGCCTTCTAATAAAAAAAAAACCCATAAAAACTTTCCAAACAAACTTAGCATACTGTAAAGATACAATTTTCTCATTCGCATATACTGTACTTGTCTTTAGCATATATAGCATTAGCCTGTAAGGGGCAGACACTTTATACTTTGCTGTGTTACTCAGCCTCCTGTGTTGTTCTGGTCTCACACTTCTGATCACATCTCTATAAAGCTGTCAGTATTAGGAGCAGCCTGTGGACTTACAGAGTGTTAATCTCTATTAAAAGCCACAACACTACTGTGTTTCACTATATACATGCTTGTTTTCTGCCAGTGCTAAAACCATTTGTACAAGGTCAGCACCTTAATTCAGCAGGCTTGCTCAAAGGTTTGTGCTTATTCACAATTGCAAGTGCTTTTATGCATAGATATAACAGAGTTTCACAGTGGGTTATAACATTTTTATTGCCCTCCAGAATGATGGCAATGCTGAGCAGTATGATGTGAAATTTTAAAAGCCACAATGTTCTGATGAAACCTTTGGAGGAGAATTATATTGTGACATCAACTTGCAAAGTGGAAGGAACATAGATATCTCTATCTTCATCTTTAAGCTAGCAAACTAACTGTGATGAGTAATGTACACTGTCCTCCAAAAATATTGGATTGGCAAGGCAATTATTTCATTTTTGCTATACATTGAGGGCACAGTGTTTGAGATAAAAAGATGAGTTGCTTTCAGCTGCTCCCTGTTCGGGGAGCAGCTGCGGACCAACTGGTCTGCACAACAACTTGACAAACATTTTACGCTGGATGCACTTCCTGACACAACCCTCCCATTTTTCCAGGCTACACCCTGAACGGAGTGCCAACCCATCGCAGGGTACACACACTCTCATAATCCAGACAATTTAGAGATGCCAATCAACCTACCATGCATGTCTTTGGATTGGGGGAGGAAACCCCCGAGGCACGGGGAACACACACGCACACGGCGGAGGCGGGAATCGAACCCCCAACCCTGGAGGTGTGAAGCAAACGTGCTAACCACTAAGCCACCGTGCCCCTCTGAGTAAGAGACAATAAATCAAAATTTTAGCGTTAACATTTTGACCAACCAAGTAAGCAAAAGTAGAATAGTAAAAATTAAAAGAAATAACATGTAATACTTGGTTGCATATCCTTTAGTTGTAATAACTGCATCAAGCCGGTGAGACACTGATGACAACTATTGCAGTCTTGTACTGCAGCTTCTTTCAGCTGTTGTTTGTTTCTCACTTCAGTCTCCTCTTCAGGAGTTCTTTGTCGAGTTGACTATTAAAACATCTGAATTCATTCTGCTGCTACCACCATTAGTTAAATCATAAAGATTTGTGAGTCTGTTCCAGAAGCAGCCATGAAAGCCCAAGCCATGACACAACCTCCAACCTGTTTCACAGATGAGCTTGTATGCTTTGAATAATGATCAGAACCTTTCTTCTTTCACACTTTCCATCACTTTGGTAGATATCTTAGTTCCAGAACTTTTGTGGCTCGTCTCTGTACTGTACTGTGAATTCCAGTCTGGTCTTCTGATTATTACTGCTGATGAGAGGTTTGCATCTTGTGGTATGAGCTCTATATTTCTGCTTTGAAAGATTTATTGTAATTGTAAGACCTTCACTCCTGCCCTGTGGATGTCGTTGATGAATACTTTGACTGTTGTTTTCTTTTTTTTCCACAGCTCTGACAATGTTTCTGTCATCATCTGTTGTTGTTTTTCTTGGTTGACCTGTGCAATGTCTGTTGCTCAGTAAACCAGTGGTTTCTTTCTTTTTCACAAAATTTTAAATTGTACTATTGGCTATTGCAGCTCTCTAGATTTTGATGGTTTATCATTTTTAACAACAAATGCAATCTTCACAGATGAAGCCCACCTGTCAATCGCATTAATTAATATTGATCACTTGATAAATGGATGGTAGAAAATGACGTTAATTTGTTTACTACAAGATCTAGATCTACTTGATGAGTTAGAATTACATGTTGAAGGGGTATTTTATTTGGTTGTTACTGGTTGCAGATGGGGAATTACAAGTTGCAAGCTTAAGTTGAACACAGCATTACTATGCGAATGTGTTACATCAAAAATAGACAGCCCAGATTTGGCTAAAACCACAAACATGTCATAGGTTCATCAAACACACAGTGGGGGTCATGAAGGCAGAAAATAAATCTTACTTTTTTATATGAAGAGATTTTGTAGCATTGAATATCTACTGAAGCGGGCTGTTGGTACACAAGGTGGGCGAGTTCTGGTTAACCTCAGAACCTGTGTCTACAGTGCTGGTCTCTGTTGGTCATCTTATCCTTTTTCCTATCCATTTTCTGACCATGTACCACATTACGGAAATAGAAAACCAAAAGACACAGGATGTAACATATAGCATTGAGCACACATCCAAAAGAGAGCCAAAGAAATGCTGTCTATTTTGACATCTCTATAAGTGTTAAATATACCATTATCAGCTTTGGAACTTCTAGAGACTAGATACTTCAGAGAGGGTCCTGAGAATCCATTTTCAAGGTTCAAGTGATTCCTTGCACAATTCTTTCAGAGATAAAGCTGTATGTTTTCTGATAGGGAAAGTCTTATGGACAGATGGTTTTTTGCTTTCGTTTGTTAGAACAAGCTAAATTGTCCTGGAAGATTAGCCATTCTTTGGTGTGTTGAACTGGCGGGACACTTATAAGTATGCCTGTAAAAACAGGAATGAACTTGTTTCACAACATTAACCACCGCATTATGAAGATAAATTGTATGGTATGTCATACTTTAATAAACAGAAATTATACTTGACAGAGCAGTGACATGACAGAACTAAATCACTTCAGGACATGCTGTTATAGAAAAATAACAACTTTTCACTGATTATTAGTGATGCATTTGGGGTTCAATCCTGGCAGATAGTTTGCAATCCTAAATATTTTGATACTTAAAGTATTATGTATGGTTGAAATATCTGAGTTTCAAAGATATCATACTGATAATATATCATATTTGTGTCATATCACCCAGCCCTAATAGTAATATAATGTCATGACATTATATGTCATGGTAGTCACAAGCAATTGATTACCTTAAAAATGCCATCAGTACACTGTATGTTGTAAAGTTTGCACCCATCCTGAGTTGTCAACATTGGAAAGATGACATGTTCTTGTCAAAAGTATTAGATTTCCATCAATATCAATTTCATTTCTACCCCGAGAACTGTTTGCCAGAGATATTGATTATTTCAAAAGGAGGGTGTTGAAAGAATACTGCACAACAGTAGTACCTCAGCTTTTGATGTTTCAAAACAATTCCCCAACATGGGTAAGATTCTTGCAAAACATCTGAAGACCAGACCCCCAGCACATGCCTGGCAGGTAGGATGTGGGTCTCATTTACACAAGTGCTGGGCCCTCACACACGTACACGGGGAGTTAAACCAACCATCTGCATGTTTACATTCTGCATGAGATCTCAGCATATGTATTCAGTGTTCTCATTTACCACCTAATGCGTTCATGCATTATGCAGATATAGAACATGGAAAGAGTTTCCGTCTGCTTATTATGCTTATGAGAAAGAGTTCCATGTGTGCCTCTGGAGTGGAGTTTATTCAAAATACATTGTGGTTACATTGATGCTGTGTGTGCTTTTAAATGCTGTGCTATTATTCCCATTGTAGGGGAAAAGAACTAATTACTGGAACTTACCTGGGATGATTTTACATCTCTTTAAAAAATCTTTACCTCTCTTTGAAGTTCTGTATAGTGACGTGTTGCACAAAGTCAAGCCAATATTTCCTGGAATATATTTGCATGCATCTGTTGTATTGTGCTAACTAAAATAAAACAATATTTATTCATAATTCACACTGTAGTCCAAGAACACAATGTTGTAAACGTTTAACATTATATTTACAGTCCTCTCTGAAACTATTGAAACAGCATGGGCAATTATTTTGTTTTTGCTGTTGACTGAAGACATATGGTTTTGAGATCAAAATAGAGATTCCAATTCAGTTTTTATTTCTTTCTATTTATATGCGGATGTGTTAAATGCGGATGTGACAGAACATAGCACATTTTGTATTGTATTTGAAAAATATTGGAATATGTGACTGACACATGTTGCTTGTTACCCAGGTGTGCTCTGCTATATTGTATGTTTAGCCTTCAGTTTTGCCTTTGAAGACTGTATTTGTTGTAAAAAATCAACATGAAGGCCAGAGAGTTGCCTATAAGAGAAAAGCTCAAAAGTTCAAAATCAAACTTTACAAACATTGGGCATAGCCAATACAACAATTTGGACTACTGAGCAACAGGCACAGATCAGGTCAGCCAAGGAAAACAAAAACATTTGATGGCAAACCATTGTGAGAGCTGTGAAGAAAAACTCAGCCGTGAAACAACAGTCATCAACAACCTTCACAGGGCAGGGGTGAAGATCTCACAAGGCATCATTCAAAGAAAACTTCTAGAGCAGAAATATAGACGCAATACCATAAGATACCAGTCATCAGTAGTAAGATTCAGAAGGCCAGATTGGGATTCACAAGTACAGAGACAAGCCACAAAAGTTCTTGAACCAAGATGAACCAAGATGAACTGTTATAACACTTTCGTGCAACTCTATGGGTTGTGCAAATTGGGACCTCTGGTGCTTAAACAGTGTAAATGTATTAGATGCATAATTAATAGAATGCTGATTCCCACAATGTGAATCGCACACCTAAGACATCATCAAATATAACCATCCCATCCCACGCACATGCTTCCTGATTGGCCAGTTTAAAATCTGAAACATGTAAATACAACTTGAAATATTTGCCAAAAATGTATGTGTTATAGCTTCTTCTAGGCAAAAGATGAATGCTGTATTTATTTTTTGCTCTTATTATCCTTCTGTAACTGCATGTTGACATTGGGGTCATAAATCAGTGTGACTTATAGAGAATGCACTTTCTCTTATGTAAGATCTGGTTAAAATGTAATTTAAGGTTATCTGATTTAAATCTATTTCAGTTATGGCTTGGGTGTATTTACAGTTACAGGTTTATGTGAATAATCCCTATTTGAATAAATTCCTGATACATAAGGAAGAAGAAGTTGCTTTTGGCTGCTCCCTGTCGCCACAGCGGACCAACTGGACCGCACAACAACTTGGCACAGGTTTTACGCCAGATGCCCTTCCTGCTGCAACCCTACCATTTTTTCCGGGCTTGGGACCGGCACTGTATCCAGTGGCTGGGGTTGAGGTATTGGCTGGGAATTGAACCCGGGCCTTCCGCATGACAGGCGAGCAACCTACCACTGAGCCACCAATGCCTGATACATAAGGAAACAAGCAAGTATAAACAGTTGTTTGGGTGAGGCGTGGAATGCAAATCCAGTTTTAATGGCCTATAGCTGTAATCATTTTACCTGTTCCTCACTGAAATCATTGCTCTGTCATCAGTGTTCAGATTATTTTAATAGAGATTAGCTCCTGTAGCAAAAAGTAACCTCCTGTCCCAAGAGCATATTCTTAAATTACTGTAAATTACTGTAAATCTTATATCTCCTTTGAAACACAAAAAGGAAAACAATACACACACACACACACACACACACACACACACAAACAAAGAAGCAGTAGGGTTTTGGTGCCATGAACACCCTTGCTGAATTTATTAGCAATGCTACTGCCACCAAGACAGGCCTCATAACAACATACTGAGTCCCATAGGTCAAATTAGTGTATAGATTTGTCCATGTAGACAATAAAGGGTGGGACATGAAAAAAATGCACCCTATTCAGACTGCAGATTGTTCCAATTTTGTCATTAGTTTTAGCACTGGCTGGAGAGTTCTGTTTGCTCCAGAAATGAACTCGGTACTCCCCTTTGAAACTTACAAACACCCGTTTCTTATTCCTTTCTGGGCTACAAAGAAGCGGTCTCTCGTATCAGATTGCAGAGTGGCAGAGAAAGAGTGTTTAGCAATAAATCACCTGAAACGGTCTTGTTAAGACCGGACTTTTGATTTTGAAGGGCTAGAGGCTAATAAACATTGCCCACATGCTGTCCACTAGCCAGAAGGTTGAGAGGGGATTGCTGCAGTGGCAATATCTCTGAATTTTCAATACTGTGACAGTTTTAATAAACGTTATTATTGTAAACTCAGTGTGGTCCTGGAATCCACAGTGGCATAATATTAAGGTGTGGTGGATGGCTCTCAGGGAGCACGTTAGCGTGATGGTTTACCTAAACCTGATGTATTCATCAGGCACGCAGGTTTACCACGTGGATGCATTCCTATGAGATAGATTGGTCTCTCTCTTTCTCACTCACACACAGACACATTTGTACACACAGTAGGGTCAAATTGACTGGTTTTTTTTTGGGGGGGGTAGTTTAAATATACATAGAAAGAGCTAGCTGCAATGAACACTAATAGCTTGTGTCACTCTCCTCATAAAGAGGCATTTCTTCAATTCATCTGGAACTGTTATTGTGCAGCGATGGGCACTTGTGAAAATGTTATGGTAATGTAGGAGCGGATTAGGTGTCATATTGGATGGGTGGGGGTTCACCAGCACCAGCGCTCATTGGGACATTTGGAGCTGAAATAGGAACTAAAAATTTGATCTGTATTATGTAGAGCTGCTTCTCTCTCTCTCTCTCTCTCTCTCTCTCTCTCTCTCTCTCTCTTCCCTTTACCCCCCTCAGTGCATGGCTGTAAACCAAACAGCAAAAGCATGGGCCTAGAAATCTCTCTCCATCCCACCAACTCGTCCTGACCACTCCTGGCCAAAGAGAAAAAAAATAAAAATAAAAAAAGGAGCCAGACTATCAGACTCCAGGAGCATAAGACCACTACTGAATGAAAGAAGCCTTCTTCTCCAACACGACTGAGGTATGAAGAGGGACTATGACCACCCCAAACCACTGCACTACCCTCCCTTTAGAAACACATAAACATATATCCACTGGACACATATACGTGCATATCCATAGCTGTGAATATACAGAACACACCTGTCGAAACGAATCTAATTAGCAGTATGGATAAACATCCCTGACGAAAACACAAGAATATCTTTACAGCAATCAAACCTTGGGAGCCAAGCTAAAACTTACACTGAAATTCTAAGTTGATATGTAATTATAGGCTTATTTCTTTAATGGAACTGAACTTTATTTGTCATCCACTGTTAACCTTAACTGGCAGAAAACAGCTTTATCAATAGAAATTACATGAAAGCCATAAAACTGAGCGTGAAGAAACCTGCAGTGGAGGTAACATAATTTAAAACCTTTAAATATGTATTACAAAATAGGTTGTGAAATAGAGTTCCTCTGATTATAGAAAGGAAAAGATTTAAAGGCAGCAAGATCAGAGCCCTGTTCTTTGTACATCTCTTAACAAATCTGCGATAAGCTGAGGTATTCCACTAACTGTGATGACTGCAAACTTTGTATTTTTGAACGCACTTTAGAACTGCATTTTTACATCTTCTCCGACATCAGTGTTGCACCTCTCTAATGTTTCTGTGGCAGAATGGGCAAAACCTCACAACCATGCTCTAAAATCTAGTGGACAGCCTTCCCAGAAGAGTGATGATTATTAATACGGTAAATAAATCTTGAATGGGATGTTCAACAAGCACATAAACCTCCACAAACCTGTGGCTGTGTAGTGTATATGCACACTACTCTTTTGATCTCAACTACTAGGAACCTGACACATTAAGAATGGCTTGACATTCTTACAGATAATGATACATCATTCTTATCCACTTATGGGGCATTGGTGGCTCAGTGGTAGGTTTCTCGCCTATCATGCGGAAGGCCCGTGCTCGATTCCCAGCCACTGGATGCAGTGCTGGTCCCGAGCCCGGAAAAATGGGAGGACTGCGTCAGGAAGGGCATCCAGCGTAAAACATTTGCCAAGTTGTTGTGCGGGCCAGTTGGTCCACTGTGGCGACCCCGAACAGGGAGTAGCCGAAAGCAACTTCTATTCTTCTTATCCATTTGTAGTTATGTTTAATGTTGTTAAATGTCAGTGGAACAATGTTATCAGTTGTCTTATATCAGATACAATATGACAAAAAATACAACTTGTCATGCTACAGAGAAACCAGAAAATGCTAAATCAGCTGTTACTAGAAAAGTAATGTTTTAAAAGGAACACTTTCACAATCCTGAGCTTTGAGATGACATCCAGAGCTGCTGTTTTTTTTGTTTGTTTGTTGTTTTTTTTTTTTAGAAAATTACAAATCAGAATCATTCAGTGATGCTGTGGTGGTATAAATGATATTAACCTCCATTTTGCGGGATTAAAGGTTTATTGGTTCATGCTGAACTCTCTGAATAATTCCAACTGCTCCAAACACACATTATATCCTAACTGCTTTTAATAAATGATAAAGTTCTGATGAACTTTTTGACCCTAGTGTAATAAGTGATCATTTTCAGATCCTGTTTTTGCATGTTAGTTTGCCAGTTTCCTAAGCTAAACTATCAGACATGGAAAGCAATAAAGGAAGAAAAACAGCAAAGTCAAACATTTTATTGGACGGATTGAGGAGTGTTTCTCTGTGCATGAAACCCAATTCCCTTTTCAGGGTAATTAAATATAAACTTGGGTTTCAGAAAGGGATAGCAAATAAGACAGGAGGAAAAGAACATATTAGGTCTTAATTGTTTTGTGTTCAGGTCAGGTAATTGTGATATTTTTTGATCCAGACTCTAATCAGTTTAGGGACTTATTTTGCTTGGCCAAGCAAATGTTGTGTCTTACTTATCATAACTGGCTATACACTAATGGAGTCACGGCACAAAGGTTTTTATAAATCTAGCTCTGGCTGTACCTTGCAGACTTTAACCAGTGATGGACAGTCAAAGCTGCGCCAATTGCAAGAGGTGGAAAGAAATGAAATTGAACATCAATACGTGAACATAACTTTTTAAATAAACATTTGTACTCGGCTAACTCTCTTGGCAGAATGCTTTCTGGTAACCTGTCTCTACTGGGAGGATTTAATATGAAACGCTCATGAAAGGCCGGACACATTAGTGGTAAAGACTACTGGCAAGATGTGACATGAGTAATGTGCTCTGTTTGTTTAAAGCTAGGCAAAGCTGGCATTTTCACGGGTTGTTACTTATTTTAAAACTCCTTGGTTTTTGTTGAAGTCGTGTGTCAAGTGTTCAGGTTTTTTGTCAGAGAGGGACTGGAATAAGTGCCCATTCCTAGCCACAACTGACCCACCCTTAGCCACGGTCAATCTAATTCTAAACCTCAAGTAAGGGATCAGGCTCTCTCAAACATGGAAAATGAATGGATACTAATATCTATGGCTCTGCAGGGTAGCTGATTTTTTACTTGATGGACGTGTGTCGGAGCCTGATGTCCTCAGCCTGACTCTATTGCTTGCCAGTTTAAACAAATGATGATCCTTCTTTACACAGCAAGGCATCTCCATCCCCAGGGATGTTACAATCGAACCATCATGTTCTTCAATCCAAGCTCTGGCATTTCCCTGGGAATGAGACCCTGCTCCACTCATTAGCTAATTGCCTTGCTCTTCTTAGGTTCAATTACAGCGAAGAGTAAAACAAGCTGGAGAACATTCCCTTTACTTATAATTACGTTAAGACTTTAGCTCAGTTCTAAGATTTCAGAGTTCTAGTAGATGGAAAAGACACATGAGCAGTTTCTCACCTCTAGGTAGGCTCTAATTAGAGAAGGGCCTGACTGTAGTTTGAGAACTAGCATCAGCGCTCCATTTTTGCTGGATTATTTCCAAGGTCATTACCACTAATCAAATAATGATAAAAATAGCAAACCAAAAAATGTGGATCCAACTAAAAATTTGTAAATTGAAAAGAGGTTAACATGATCGTTGGTGATAAATTTCTATTTAAAAAGCAATAAGAAAAAGTAGAGCCCTCCTGAACCTATGAAATGTTTCTTTCCACTCTCTTTATATCTTTAGCTGAAGTCCACACAGGACCTGGTATGGTTCATATAAAAAGCACATACCTACATTCAGCAGTTTCATTTACATTTAAATTAAATATATGTGTAGGTTAGGAGGACTTCAGCCTCCATCTACCCAATAAGTGTATAAGACTTTGTGTAGATAAATGAAAACACTATTGCTTTTATTTCCACCCAAACTCTTTTTTTCTGAAAAACTTAACCTTTTTTTACTGATACAAGGTTAATAAAAACACACTGATTCCAGCCTAAAAGCTGGTTTATACGTCACGTGTGTACAGAAACAGCAGCAACATGAATGGCATTGTTCCCACAACGCTTTAAGTACTTTATGTGCTTTAAGTACTTACATTCTTTATGTATATCTGGAGGAATAAAAGCGACATCCAGTAGATGGCAAGCTGCCACTGTTGGGCCCTTGAGCAAGGCCCTTAACCCTCAATTGCTCAGTTGTATAAATGAGATAAAATGTAAGATGCTCTGGATAAGGGCGTTGGCCAAATGCCATAAATGTAAATGGCATAAAGCAATGCCCCAATGACTGCTGGATACATGTGGCAGCCATCTTGTACACACAAATGCATAATTAAAAGTATAATAAACCCTTATCATTTTAAATCTCTTTTAAGTAAATGTTGTGGAAATGGTTAACCTAAAATGTCAGCAGCATAACCATCAAGTGACGTGCAAACACCCATATACACTAAATATCCCATATATACCCATATAAGCTAAATCTGCACCTTAGTTTAGCTTCATGTTTGTCTGCATCACCCTGTGTTTTGTTTCTGTTATGTGTAGCACCTCTGGTCCAGGAGGAACATTGTTTCATTTCACCATGTACTGTATCAGCTATATTTGGTTGAAGTGACAATAAAAGCTTCTTTGACTTTGACTTTGACTACACAGGTTAAAAAAAATGATTCAACACTATTCAAGAGGTGTTTAAGATCTTCATGGTATGCACCATACCATGCAGCTGTACTCCCCTCACTCACTCCAACTTATGACTGGATGTCTTCCAGTAATGTCTAATAAAACCCTTCACATTTCCTTTATATTTTTAGATCTCCACATGTAAGGCTCTTCATTTCTGTGTTCAAGTAATCAATAGATTGCAATTTCAAATGCTTCATGTTTAAAGGAAATGTTCAACCATTTCAGTGGTGGTATGGATTCAGATTATATGTCATTATCTTGTTGAAGATCAACCTTCAAGTATTATTTTATTACCAAAGACAACTGGAAATTAATGATGTTTGATGTTCCTGGACTACAGGCTGCAAACCAACCCTAAAGAATGAATCATCCATTGCCATATTTTACTGTGGCTTTGAGGGTGTTTCCTCAGTTGCATGAAACATTTTATCAGCCTGACTGTATATGATGGTATTTTTAACGGCCAATGTATTTTTACATTCATCACGTGCCTGTAAACAGAGAACATCTGCATCTTTTTTGTTCTGAAAGTTCTTTCTTTCCCCATTGTGATGTATCATAATGAGATATATGTAACTTTCTATTAATGCCAAATGCAAGAGAAAAAATGGTTTATGAGAATGATTTTTATTAGGGTAACTTTTAGTAGTTTGTCCAACTGTTGAAAAAGCTAGTGCACTGCTCATGAAGAAATGTTTTGCAAAAATTTTGACAGAAGTCCTGACTAATTAAATCACCTAGTACAGTTACTACAAAGCAGACCAAATTGAAGTAACACATCCTCTATGACTCACCCACTCTTTAAAACCTACCTGAACAGCAGACCAAACAAAGTGATCACAGCTTCAGTGCAATGGAAACCTGGGTAGTATGAAGAGAAACTGGGCATGACTGGAGATCTTGCAGATACTGCAATGTGCTCACTTAAGCTGATCCAGGTGCTGCTGACTACAGTGGAAAGGTCTTGATTTACACACACACACACACACACACACACACACACACACACACACACACACACACACACACACACTTTCTCTGTGTGGGCTAAAGAAGTAGTTTTGCCAAAAATAGTTTACACAAGCTTCCTTTCACCCCACATGTAGACCATCATCGAAGACATGTTTAGTGGGTGATGTTTTTTATTTCTTTTTTTTTTTAATCCCGCAAATGTATCTACCATAAGACAATGGTGAAAGAAAGGTTACATGTTCTTGCTACTAAGCTAACATGTAATGGCAAAAATGAATAATGTTTATTTCCAAAACCTCATTCTATTGTAGGAGAATCCAGTGACAGTTATTCCTTCAACTACATGCTCACTCCTGTCATTTTTATTCTACCCACTTCATAACCTTCATAACATTAGGGATGAAATAGTAACTTTAATTTAAACTATATATATATATATATATATATATATATATATAAAATATGTTGAATTGAATTGAAATGAATAACCCAGTACCACTGAGATCCTTGGTCACAGATTCAGACGCTCCACCCACAGGCAATTTTTGGGGCCACAAGCTTCAGGATCATCAAGGGTGATAATCTAATTATTAAACAGTTTTTTAAGCAGTTATTGGTGAGCAAATCCGATAAATATTTGCAAACAGATTTGTGGTTGATCATGTTCAATATCTGTCAACTAGCCTCTTCAAGTGAAAGTTCACTATCAAATTGTTCCTCACTATCAAATTGTTAACTGAGCAATCATACTCCACACAATTTGTAGCTTCAATATCAGGTAATTAGATGTACAAGGTAGTTTTAAGGTAGGTTCTGGTTACATTTGGAGACTTGAATGTAATTCTCTTTAGATTCTGTTGCATGGCACTCCTTCATGTAAATACAGTTGAACAAGTGTCCTCATTTGAGTGTTGTCTCTAGTTCTTTATTTGTATTTACTTTGTGTTCTTGGAAAAAGATCTTATTTTCTGACATAGCGTAGCAGACATGCAAGTGTTCCAAGCAGGAAAGACAAACACATGTCTGACAAAGTCAAATAACCAATTTTCAGTGCTGCTTTAAATAGGAAAGCACTGTCCTGTCAGGCAGTCTGTGGCTTCTGTCCACTCTAAAGAAGGGTTCGATCACCCAACCCTCTCTCCGCTTTCTTCTCCGCCCTTAACTGGAACTGTGGGCAGGGTGCTCTCACTATGCCTGTTTTGTATGCAACAGATGAGTCACATGTTCTAACAGAGTTTAACAGTGTGTTCTTGGCTTCACAGCTCCCTGATCAGGTGTGCTGGAATAAACACAGCTGTTAATTGGTAGTTTTCATTTAGCTCATCCGTGTATTGGTTTAACTGATGCACTCAGTACGTCAGATAAATAAAGAGCCTGAGGAAGGCACCTTTTTGTTTTAAAAATGTGATGAACTGTAGCATGGGATTACAAGCAGGTTGGAAAACTGTCATCTCTTTTATCTTTTCAGGAAGTGTGTGTGTGGATGATTTGGAAATGATCTTGAAATAAGCATTGCGAAAGTGCTGAAATAAAATGTAGGTACTTTAATAAACTGTAGCTGCTTAATATAAGCAAATTTTTTTTACTGTTTTATATTATAAGATTACAATAAATCAAATATAAATAAGCCTAGACATTTTACTCATTTCAAACACGAATTCCACTGATAGATCATTTTGCTTTCTACTAGAAATAAATGTAAAATAATTTCTAAATGGAATAATAATTGTCAAGTCATTTAAAACTTTAGGAAAATGCAAATGTATATATATATATATATATATATATATATATATATATATATATATATATATATATATATATATATATTAATTTTTTATTTTATTTTTTATTATTGTTATTATTTTCCTGCAGGTGATTTAATGAAGAAACTATTTGACATAGTTTCTAATTTGTTTATAATTTTTTATAGTGGAGATCTAACAACAGCATCTAAAATCCGACAGCAAAAGCTAATAACAAACCTGAACCCGCAACTATGAAGATGAGTTGCCTTCCGGGAAGTGTGTGTGGGTGTGTGTATGTGTCCAGTTTAAGGGGAAAAAATAAGGTACACTTACTTCCTGGACTCATTCCTCTTTCACTGGGAAATGTTATTGTGTATGTTGATATTTAAAAAAACAATCTTTCTGGAACTTGTACATATCTTCAGTGAATAGCTTCCAGAGACTTCATCATCAGAATTTTACTGGAAATTATAACTGGTACACTTGCACCTCATTTTTTATCTCCTTTTTCATTCCATCTGCAAACATTAACAATGCCACAGTTTTACTGCAATTCAATTCAGCTCAATCTAATCGGAGTGAAACTGTCTTTGGTGTTGTGAACCTTCTAATCTATTTGATCAGGAAGGAAATGTAAAATTCAGAGTGGTGCCTGGTAAAAGAGCTGCATTTGGAAATCACATGTGAGCAAATAGAGATGTAAGCAAGTCCTGGAGAGAAAACTATTAGCTGTTTTTTCTTGAGCTCAGGTAACTGTTTGCATGTTTTCCATTTGTCCAGGTGTGAGTGATGACTTAATATGACCTGACTTTCCAGTCAGGGTGTATTCCCATCTTGCTGTTATGGGGATAGGCTTTGATGGTTCCTCCCACCTAAAACATGCCAGAAGGTGGACTGCCAAATTGACCCTACCCTAAGTGCAAACGTGTGTGCAGTTTTGTGTGTCTGTGGGTGCACTGCCCTTCCCGGACTGGCATCCTATTCAGGATGTATCTCTGCTTTGTGCCCAGTGTTTCCAGGATAGGCTCTGGACACACCGTGACCAAGATAAAATACTTACTAAAGATGATGAAATTATTTCCAGTATGAAAGCTTTCCAGACTCTTGGCCTTTTCTCAACCAGCTTGGAGTTTCAACCAGGAAACTTTTCAAGAGTTCTCAAATACACAAAGCTCCTCATTGCTTCTCCAAAAGGGCAATTCTTACATTAGATGCACCACATCATGTATTGCATGAAGACCTCATTCAATTCCATAAAAAAAACTCATTCTCTGTCTGGGTTGGGTTTTCACCAAACATATAAGTACTTTTCGTTTAAACTAATGAAGTTTTGGATTCATCTACCCAACAAGCTCCTAGCTTATCCAAGTAATAACCATAATATGTTGTATTATTTGTTTCATTAATCATAATTCATGTTTATTTCATGTTTATTTAGTTATAATTCAGTTCAGGGGCAGGGGAAGTGATTGTCAGTGGGTGCGTTTGGTAGCTCCTGAACAAGCATTTTTTTTCATTAATTATCAGCAAAACAAATGTAATTCTTTTGGAAGTGATAATCATGCGCTGGAGAAAAAAACAATAATGTGCACTATTGCTTTTTTTCCTAAGGGAGCAAATATTCAGCTGAAACGCATACGATGTCAACTCTAAATGAATTTTGTTAGCAAAATTATTAATATAAACTAAAATCTAATTGTTTAAAATGAAAAACTACTTTCACTGATCCCACACTGTAAATTCCACTATCCTCATTATGGCCTCAGAGTTTTTTTGGCCACATTTTGTTCTTAAGAGTTTGTCTCTTCATTTAATTTTGCTGTATGTGAGCTGCTCACAAACTCTGCACAGTAGACAGGACTGTTTATCCACATTTTTTTTAAACTGCCCTCAATCAAGCATGAGCCCCCTGCTAGTTAGGTTTCCGCTTGTTTGCCCACTCAGTTCCTCTAAAGCCAAAATCAGCAATCTCTTAGTGCAGCAAGGCATTTACAATCAGGCCAGTGCCCATATTTTATTGTGCCAGGAACTTTAACAAGTTTTGGAGCTTCCTCCAAAAGCAATGATACCATTTTACCATTGTCTTTGCAGGTGTGCATGAGGGAAGGGGAGTGTCGGGTGGGGTTACAGAGAAAGTAGATGTCTAAGTGGTGACAGTAAGAATATATAATTTTATAGAAGAAACTATTTATAATGTGACATTCAATGTTAAAATGTTAGCTTTCAACGTGCTAACATTTTGGGATAACATGAACAAACACACACACACACACACACACACACACACACACACACACACACACGTTTGTCTTACCATCCTTATTAGGACCTTCCAAAGACATAATTGACAGTTAATTAATACTATGCTGCATGAAAATCTAAACCTAACCTTAAGTTGTTGTTTTTTTCTTTTTGTTTAAAAGCTATTTGTTGTTACAAAAGCGTTTTTCCTCGTGGGAACAAACAGTGACCTATCATTAATTCCCACTGTGGTTTTGATCAGCAATTACAACTGTAATCTCACATGCATTTTCCCTCAAAAGTCATAATAATAATAATAATAATAATAATAATACTCACAAATTTTAGGAGTCTTAAATCAGATTAAGCTGCAGTCACTCGCCATACCCTGCAAATTTTCACATATCATTATATCAGACCGATAATTTTATGTAATTATTTTGAGGGAGCAACTCTTTTTTCTGCAGTGTAGCATGAAGCGAATCAAGGCACTGTATAAAGTAATTTGATGGCTGTTGCTGTCTTTGGTTCTCATTTCCTGTGCCTGACTTTTTTCTTTTCTTTTCTTTTCTTTTCTTTTCTTTTCTTTTCTTTTCTTTTCTTTTCTTTTCTTTTCTTGTTGGGGCTATACACTTGTATTTGACATCAAAAGATAAATATGAAATAAAAAAAATTCAGCTTTCATTTCCTGATACTCCTGATCTAAATGTGTTAAAAAAATCTTTGAACACACATAAAGTAATCAAACGATCAAAACTTTTGGATTATGTGAATATCTGGTGTTTCTTGTTGCCCAGTTGTGTCCTTTTAGATTATTTGTTTAAACAATTAATAGCTTTAAATAGTCTGCTTTTGTTTTGAGCTCTGGGTTTCACCTGTAAAGACTGCATTTGTTAATTAAAAAAAAAAGGATAAACCATGCCTGTGGGGAAAAAAGCAAAACATTTTTGAAGCTGATAAAATCAATCAGAGCCATTGCACATACACTGGACATAGCCAATACAACTGAATTTCAAAAAGACAGAAAAAGAAATTTGAAAAAGAAAGAAACTACTGATGTACTAACAGCCAGACACTGAACATGTCATGGAAGGAAGGGGAAAAAATAGGGCAGGAGTGACAGAATCACAATTCACTGTTCGAAGAAAACTTAGAGAGCAGAACTCAGAGGCCATACCAAAAAATACCACAAACCACTAATCAGCAGTAAGAATCAGAAGGCCAAACTGGAATTCATAAAGAAGTAGAGAGATGAGCCATAAAAGCACAAAGGTTCTGGAACTGCCAAAGTGTGGAGAAATAAAGGATCTGCCCATGATACAAAACATACAAGTTCATCACTACAGCACAGTGATGGTACTGTCATGGCTTGGGCTTAGGATTATGGAACATTCTCACTAATCTTTACTGATGATGTAACTTATGATGGGAGCACAGAATGAGTTCAGAAGTCTACAGAAACATTCTGTCTGTACTGTAATTTACAGAGACATGCATCCAATCTATTTTGGAGAACCTTCATCATGGAACAAGACAATGAACCACAACATACTGGCAAAACATCAAAGGACTTCAATGGGGGGAAATGGAAGGTTTTAGACTGACTAAGACAATCACCAGACCTTAACCCACCTGAGCAGCATTTCGCCTCCTGAAGAGGAAACTGAAGGGAGAAACAAAGAACATATGAAAAAAGCTGTAGCACATTCCTGCAAAAGCATCACAAAAGTAGAATGCAAGTCAGTGGGTCTCAATGTGATGTCAAATTCTCACCTAAAAAGAATGGGTGGTCTGCTAGCAAAGATCAGGAAATCAAAGCTAAAATTCTGATCTATTGCCTTAGATTTATCTTTTCATAAAGATAAAGGTTGGGATACGGTTAGGGAACTTTTATTAGAACAATTCTAATATGATGAGACTCACTTATCCCTTGGAATTTGATCGTACTTACTACATACTCACTAGTATGCTGCCTTATTTGTTGTCAGTCAGATAAAATTTGCTTACCGTTTAAGTGTGTGTGTGTGTGTGTGTGTGTGCTTATGCAACTCTGAGGCAAAATCTTGGCCTCATAGGTTTGCTCTCAAGACCATTTAAGACCAAAGTCTTTTTTGTATAATTGCTATTGTTCTAGTTCAGAGAACATTATGTATGAGGTCTTGTCTAAATACTCATGAATTTGGACCTTTTGCAGGCTGGTAAATCCTCGGAAGAGGAAGAAATTGTAATGAAGAAACTGTAAACATTTAGCTTCATTGATTGTTAGGGTATATTTAAGTTAAATAAATTGTTGAAAATATGATAAGTCGAGTTGAGGTCTGGCTTTCATTGCATAAAAAATTGGTGTAAGCCTAAGCCTATGATCTCAGATGAAACCGCAGTGTCTTTCCAGCCATCTGAAGTTAATTATAGCCATTTTCCGCCAACAGTTTGCACAGAATCTTCCACATTTTTTTGTCTGCATGTGTGATGTTTATACAATAGCGCACAACAGTTTCACTATATGCAAATGTTTTTTTTATGAATTTCAATTTAAATACTAATGACCTATGGTAATTCATGTTGTATCAGTAATTACGAGCCATATACTCCATATTATTCCATGATACACCAAGCTGTATCTCAAACAGTCATTGTATCTAAATGTAACAAAGCAATATGAAGACAGAAAAGAGGAAGGAAAAAAGGGGAAGAGGAAAACAAGATGACTTGGACAGCTGAATTATGGGAAGTGGAGGCAGACATGGCAAGGTTTCATAGCTCATTGGATTTCAGAGCTGCGGCTCTGTCGCACCGCAATGGATGTAATTTGTACCACATGTGTTTGAAGGTGCCCACATGCATAAAAACTGTAGGTGTTAGACACTTTGCTGAGGGGAGAAAGAAAAAACAAAGGTCTGGCAGGTCAGAGTGACTGTCTTCTGCAGAAATAGCCTTGTTGAGAGTGGAGATGATGGGTGATGTTGCTCTGAGGTAAAACAGAAAAAGTGGCTCAAAGACCACTGTATCAGGTATATAGTCACCTAATGCAAGCCTCAGTGGCTACAGACGATGGAAATGCCTGTTTTTTTGGGGTTTTTTTTTTTATGAATATTGGTCATATTTTGCAGAACTGAATTGATATGTGTTTTAATATGTATATTAATTTTTATGTCAGCAGTACAAGTCAAGCCTCTCTCTTTAATTTATAAGACAGATTACAACAGCAATGTGAGGAAGTAGGAGTGCCTAGATTGAAGCTAATTTAGAAGAAGCAGAAGAAGCCTTTGTCATATAGAAATTACAGTACAGTATAATTCTTTTCTTAGTGTGTCCTTTTCTTAGGAGGTTGAGGTCCAAGTGCAGGGTCAGCCATGATACATCATCCCTGGAGCAGAGAGGGTTAAAGGTCTTGCTCAATAGCCCAACAATGACAGCATGACAGTGCTGGGGCATGAACCCCGATGTTCCAATCAGGGCCTTGACCACTGAGACACCAGTGTCCCAATTTAAGGACAGATCCCTTGTGTGCACTCTTAAAGCAAGGTGTTGTTTAGTGATGAACAGTACAGACATAATTGTACTGTTCACACTTTCAATACTTGGTCAACACTCAGGTTTGTAAACACATTCAGATAAAAAACACATTCAGAAAATTCTTATAAAACACACACAACTGACCAGGAGCAGCATCAGGGCAAGGCATGCCATGAATGTTGAGGGGCGATCATGTATGTTGCCTTCTTTCTCTTCTCCACCTTTTCCCTAGTCTCCTTTAACCTCTGTCTCTCACCACAAAGAACAACTTATCCTGTTATCCTCCCCCATTCCTCTGCTTCAGCTGCAGCCAAGACCACAGGTTAATAAAAACCTGACTCCCTGAAAAGCCAGGGTGCAGAATCTGAGGCGAAGGTTACAGTACGTGTGTGTGTGTGTGTGTGTGTGTGTGTGTGTGTGTGTGTGTGTGTGTGTGTGTGTGTGTGTGTGTGTGTGTGTGTGTGTGTGTGTGTGTGTGCATGGAAAGAAGATGACCCTCCTCAGGCTGTCCACAGGCTAGATGTGGACTAGAGTCTTTTGAAAATTTACACAAAATTTTAGAATGAAATTAATTTAGACTATGTTTATTAAGCATATTAACCATTTCCCCTATTTCTCATTCCTTACTGACCACTAAAAGTGAAGTATATTTTAAATGAATGAGAAATGAGAAATTGAGACATGGTGACATCCTGCAAGGTCTGAGGATTGAAAGTCCACTACTAAAAATGTTTTAATCGTTAATCAGAAATAAATACAATACATTGATTCAGGTTTATATTTTTAATGCTGACTTCTTATGGGATATTTATACCAAAAACAAGAAAAAAAATGTGCTTATGTGGTTAATAAAATAAAATAATTCATATATAATGATTAATCCAATTAACAATGGCACGGTCTTGGGTTTGACTGACTTACTCTTGACATTGCCCACATTGGTATAATCCCTTTTTGGCATATAGTGTGCATAAAAGTACACACACTCATGCACATACTTCATCACAGTGTGGATGTATGGTTAAGACTGAGTCTGTTAATCTCCCTCTTCCCAGTGTTATTCTTGAGTTGGCACAGGGGGATTTAGGCGTAAGCATGGTCCATAACTTATGTATTTGAATGTGGAGAATAGTGGCATGCCAGCACACTTTATGAACACCATTTTCTCTTTCCTTATACACATATGGATTTTTTTGTCTGCTAGTACTCTCAGACCAGGATGTAACGTAATGTGTACAATGCATCAAATCATGTCCACAGCAGGGCTGTTGTTGAATGAATTTGGAGCCAGCTGTGCCAAGCAGCTCTGTATTTTCTTGGCATGGTGGCCACTGACCGCTAGATTGGGCTGTTTTATTATCACTGCTTTATTATAGACGACAAATAATTTCCTTTTTCCTTTACTTTCTTTTAAGATCACTCATAAATTCTAGAGACATTTACGATTTATATTGGAATATATATATATATATACATATATATGGGTTTCATACATGATGCATGAATACACATTGAGCTACAGAGTGTTTGGAAAATTTTCAGGCCACACAATAGAAACAAAGACCTAATCTTTTGGTGGCACAGTGGATAGCTTTGCTGTCGTTGTGTCCCCTGGTGTGATCCTGAGCAGAGGTTTGCATATATGTGTGTGTGTGTGTGTGTGTGTGTGTGCTGGGGGATCTTCTGAGTTTACCATTTTGATCCCATGTCCCAAAAAATCCATCCAGTGAATTGGTTAATTCAGGTGTGTAAAAAGTGTTTGCATGATGTCCTGTGATGGATTGTTGTTCAATCCATGATGTAGACCCAGTGGTCCTGAGAAAGGCTTCAGCAACTCTGAACAGAATCAAGTGGTTACTGAAGACGAATGAATAAATGATCCTAATATGGTCAAGGGAAGTATGAACACATACTGTTTGCACACGTGTGCATATCAATACCTTCAGCTACCCACAATCTGATCCACATAAATCTAACCTTAACCTTGATATTTACTCTGCAATGCAAAAGATATCATTATCATTGTACACATTATTTTAAATTGAATGGGTTTTTTTTATTCTACTAGAAAAGTATACAAATTTATTGTCTGCTTGAATTTCATTTATGTTAAATTCATTCATACATCTGTTCAGTAACTCCTACACACACACACAAATTATATAGAAACAGAACTTTTTTTTTTTCATTGTCTGTACCGCTTATCCAATCTTTTTATCAGGTCACAGGGAGCCTGTGCCGTCATCGGGCATCAAGGCAGGATACACCCTGTACAGAGTGCCAACCCATCACAGGGCACAAACACACACTCATTCACTATGGGCAATTTAGAGACTCCAATCAGCCTAGAAGCATGTCTTTGGACTGTGGTAGGAACATGCAAATGTCACACACACAATAAGCGGGCGCAAGACACAAACCCAGTACACTGGGGGTGTGAGGCGAACATACTAACCACTAAGCCACCGTGCCACCGTGCCACCCTGGAAACAGAACTATCTTGTGCATTTAGGTACCCTGCAGTGATTGTAAGCTGTATTTGCTACTGTTCACTATGTCACTGAATTTACAAATGCTATGACTAAAACTGTCAGTGACATTTGTACAAGTGACAAGGAAACTTAAAAGTTGAATTCATAAACATAGTGTGAAGTTTTGGTGCTAAATCCAGAGCCATTTTTTGATTTTTGACATTTTTTTGTTAAAGACAGTTTTGATGTTTTAGAAGATAAATATCGTGCACACTTTGGTGTCTGTCAAAATGACAGATATTTTCAGATGTTTTCTCTTAATGCTTTTATAATTTGGCAAATGAGAAATTCTCCTGATCCGCAACAAAGCAGGATACTTCACCACTTTAATGTAAGTTTATGCTAAATATCTTTCAGGGAAAAGATTTCCAGTATGTGTTTCTAATGCACCTAATCTGTTTCTCTGTGCATACAAGCCTTAAATGTGAAACAGCTGAATTTTATGGGACATTTAATCCAAAATCATACCAGAACAAAGTAAAGGTATTAAGACAACAGAAAAATGCAACAATCAACCATGTCTGATTTCTGTACAGAAAAGCAGGTGGTGAATGCCAACATTTCACACTCACTAAAATAGAGAGTCCACATCTCACATCTCAAGACTGCTGATTTTGGCTCCGTTATCCACCATAGAAGTAATTGTATTCATTAGGACCTGCAAGCCAAAAACTGATCCGGTATCAAGGCTCATGCTGTGAGCAGACTGATTGAGATCCACAGATGAGCTTGGCTGGTACTGTTTTTCTGTGCTCTCTAGACACCTAGTAAAGTATGTGATGCCGTTCCCTGCAGTTTGTGCAGCCTTGTGCTGACATACATGCTGCAGAAACATGGACTTGACAGGCCTCTGAGAGCCACATGTGTTTTCAATGGCTGCTGTTCAACGAGCAGTTTGCTTAGTGCAGCCGACAGAGTGGTGTGCTACTGGGTATCACGGCTCAGAATTTGGGAGGAGAATTAGATTTCCAGTTTGACCTTGTGACATTATGGGATGAAAATATATAAAGGTTTTCTAATAAATGTCCAAATAGACGTATGTAAAAGAACCTGCCAGAGTTTACTTCTATGCCTTTTTGCGATATTAGCAATATGAACAGAACTCAGAGGAACTTTCTGAGGAATGGGGTTTTTCTGCCGGAATTCAACTTAGTTGAGAAGTAAGAAGTTAGTTTTTCTACAGTGCATTGTACAGAAAAATAAAAAAGGAGGATACGACAGCATTTTAATGAATTCACATTAGAAAATATATACTGTACATGATTCACACCAACATCTTTATCCTATAATATATTAAACAATTAAAGTAATAAATAGACAAATTGTTTTTTGCACCAACACAGCAAGAAAAGACCCATGTTAATTGAACATCACTGACATGCAAAGAAAACAATATTTTAAAAGGGGATAAATAATTCGCTGAAATGGAAAAAAAACATTTGCTTTTAATAACATGAACTTAACTTAAAGTTTGTGTTTTCAGTGGAAGACTAAATAAAGTGTCTGCGTGAACTGCAGCAAAGTTTTACACTCTACCAAAGTAACAAGGGGAAGGAGGGTGGGAGTGGGCCACGACTTGTGTATTTGTACAGAACCCTTTCTGTTGTGATGTCACTGGAAGACTATAAACAGTTGGGCCGTTTTTAAAAAGCCCAAATGGAGCCATTACAAGACAAAGGCCAGGGACGAATGCTTCTGTTGGGTCGGACTCACTTGGCCTATTGTGTGTCCCTAGTGATAGCCTGTTCCTCACACTTCAGCTCTGTTTGCTTTTGTGAGGGGATTTAAGAGCTCCTAATGACAGGGGTGATTATGTATTTAAGGCAACACGGCAAGATTTAATCTAAATCAGTGTCCCCCAGTAACTCATTTGGCTTCTTGTTCTTCTTGGATTACACGAAGATGTCTGTAAATGTTCCCAGCACAGATTTACTATTTAAAAACATGGTTTAAAAGCAGAATCTTAGTTTAGGTAAGTACACCTAAGAAAGCTGAGATCATTTAGAGACTAGTTAAGCAATTACCTCCAGAAGAATATTTTCAGGAAAGGTGACTACAGCAGCAATTCATTGGTATAAGTATTATTTAGAAAATAATGTCTATTCAAAAGTTTTTTAAGCATAGTGCAATAAGAAATAATCAAATAAATTACCTTTCACTGTATTATGCATTATAGTCTGATAAGGCAAGTTTTTACATCCTCCAAGTTTCTAATGGAGGAAAACTTTTCAGAATCAGATTATATCTTAAGTCTTGTATATGGTAATAGGTACTTGCAGTTACTACTTGGATCACCTTTTTGTCCATCTACAATGATACAATGAAACAATGATAGCTCATGTGGCATTGAGTGCGGTACACATGCACAGCAGTAGGTTGCACAGCGAAATCAATGAACTTGATGTCTACTTCTTCCCTATATAAACAGCAGAATGTTTCAATGGCCACAAGGAGTTTTAACATTTTGGATTGTTATAGCACATTGACTCCATTACAACAGGCATAACCAGCATTTCCTACTCAAAGACTAAAGAAGGTCTAGTGTACAGAAAAGATGCTCTCATATATAGCCATGGATTTATGCCTGAGTATTCTTGTTCATTTTCATGCCATGTTCCCCATCACATCATGCTCATGCTTTTGCCCTTTTCAACCCAACTGATGCAGACAGGATAGCAGCCCTACTATCAAATGGTTACACCAAGCTAACCAGTCACTTAAATTGGAACTGGAAAATGGAATTGGATTCCATTTTCAAATTAGCAATGTGGCAGAAACGCAGTGCATAAAAGCAGGTAGATACAGGTTAAGTTCTTTAGTTTATGTTGAACTCAAACATCAGACTGTGGAAAAAAAGTGATCTCCACGAGAGTTTCCCCACAACAGCCTCTAGAGTTTACACAGAATGGTGTGAAAAACAAACAAAAAAAATTATCCAGTGGTTGACAGCTCTCTAAGCAGAAACTCCATGCTGATGAGAGGTCAGAAGAGAATAGCAAGACTGGGTCGATCTTCCTGGAAGGCTACAATAACTTAAATAATTCTTTTCAAATGTGTTCCGCAGAACAGCTCTCAAAATGCACAACAAACCTTGAGGCAGGTGGGCTACAACAACAGAAGACCACAGTGGGTTTCACTCGAATCAGTCAAGAAAAAGAATCTAAAGCTACACTTGGCACAGATTCAGAAACAGTTGAGGTTTATAAAAACAGTGCCTGGTCTGAGTTCTTAGAGATGATTTTCTGTTCATCATGGATGGAAGAGTCGTTAATTGAGATGTCTTAAAGGCAAGTCACTTTACACATTGTCTTCTGTTGATCCATATGGCAAGCTGCAAAAGCAGTTTAGTCCAGGTTTTACAGCAAGACCATTGTCTTGCATGAAGGTCACTAACATTCCAGAAAGTTTAGAGTATTTATGTGCTTCCAAAATAATAGTCTGTTGCTGGTGCAGACATCGCTGCCATATCCACTATAGCAAATGAGTTAGTAATAAATACTCCTTCTACAAACAATTGTTCATGAAAGAAGATAAGAGTTTATGTACAGTGTTGTGCACCATAAAACATTTTCCACATGACTAAATATAACTAGCATATTAATTGAGCATGCAAATTCACAAGAATGTTTGCAATCATTCCAGTATGCTGAGGTCACCCTCAGGGGGCAGATACATCATTTCAAGATCTGTGGTCTGCTGCACTACAGTCACCCGGGACAGTAGGTCACAGAGAGGTTATCATTTACATAAACAACAGCATAACCTATTTGTCCAGAATGGTGTTATCAGCATTAACGGCTACATAGTTTGTAGAATGTTCTGCACTGTTATTCCCAACAGGGACAGTGGTCAATATAAATCCACCTGTACATTTGACCAATTAAATTACATTGCATCTTGGCCCAATGTCAATGTCTCAGCCCTTTCTGTAAACTATTTGGACAACGAGTTGTCTGTCTGTTCACAATCAAATTGACATCTGCTATGCAGTAGGTATTCCAAATTAGCTGAACTGCCTCTCTGTTAATTCACCAACCCACGAGCACTGACTTGCTTAGGACAGCAAATTTTCTGTCTGATTGAATCAGCCCTCTAAAAAGGTAGCTCTTAAACACAGAAGGTGTGCACCTGAGCTTTCCAGAGTTTGTTTGACTATTTTACCATCTACATCTCACATTCAGTTTTTTCCACACATTATTTAGATTTTCTGAAATGCAACTGTCTTTAAAAAAGTCATGAGTTGAACTTGACACATAAGGAAAAAGTTATATAATGATGCTTCTTGTAATTGACCTTCAGTCTTACAAGGTTCTACATGTGAAATCGGTGTTCTGCATGGCTTGTGATCTGTTGGTGGGATAGTGCAGTACACACAGAAGACCCTGGCAATTTGTAGGAGAGCAACTTTTCACACATAAGGAAAACTCTCTGATCCGATAATTATTCTGACACTCTTGTCACAAGAAGCATACAGAATGGAATTGTGCATTGAAGGCTTACTGCACTGGCACAAAACTGACTTCATCTGGGCTTCGATGTGCCAGCGTATGGTAGCCTAAAGGTAGACTGCTGCCTTATGTGTTTATTTTGTGTCTGAGAGGGGAACAGGCATTCATTAATGTCTCAGGCCTGTAAGCTTAATACCTGTACCAGCACCAACTGCAGATAACACAGACGGTTAATTGACCAGGCATACGGTTAGGCATTTGCTCAGCTGTGTTGGATAGAAGATCCAGCTTTATTTTTGCCAAGCAGCCTTAACAATAGTCTGTAGTGTATTCAGTGCCCACTGCTGTCCTCTGATCCTGCATTATATTCTGATCTTCAGGCTGCACTAATGGCAGGCTACCAGCAATCTTTACCAAGGTATGTCTAAAATTAGAAAATGAGACACAGAATAAAATACATCATAATAATTGTCTATATATGGGTTTACTGTGCTAAGCTCAAGTTTTACTACAGTCTATACAGTCTACAGCTCAAGTTTAACACAGCCATACCTACTGCTCAATTCTCTCCTTGCTGCAACATCAGTCAGTAGAAGGTATCAGTATTTTCAAAGCCTCAATATTGGCAATATTCTGCAGTGTGACTGAAGTAATCATTAAGTGTTGGCTGAAGATGCTGAGGTCTCTAACAATCTGGGCATTGTTTTAGTCCATAGTGCCACCCACCCCTAGCAAAAAGAGGAAATCCTTATTATTGTATTATACTAAATGTTTTGAATCCACTTCCTGGGAATAAGGTGCACAATGTTAGTATATTTCTAGATTTTAGATAGTATTTATAGCATATAAAGATATTATATAATTATATATTTGTGCAATAGGTGTGCATTATGTACATAGTACATATTATGTACACAGTAACAGAGATAATGCACAGTGTTTATACAGATAGCATGTATGTATATATATATATATATATATATATATATATATATATATATATATATATATATATATATATATATATATATATATATATATGAGAGAGAGAGAGAGAGAGAGAGAGAGAGAGAGAGAGAGAGAGGGAGAAAGATAAGCTAGGGGTAATCTATGAGTTTATAATTATGTCTTACAGAGAAAATGTAGCAGGGTGAAGTAGAACTGCAAGGTGGTGAGGTGTTAGTGAAACATGAGTGTCCTAGCATTGTAGTGTAGAGTTCAGAAGATTTATGGTTGTGGGGTAAAAACTAGCCCTGAACCTGTTGGTTCTGGTGTGGATGGACCTGTATCTCCTCCTGGACGGAAGGAGGTGGAACAGTTTGTGACCAGGGTGGGAGGAGTCCTTGATGATTTTGTGTGCTCTGCGCAGACATCTACTGTGGTGAAGGGACTCAATGGCAGGTAGTTGTGTGCCGATGATGCTTTGGGTGGTTTTCACCACCCTTTGCACCGATTCCCTTTCACACACTGTAGGGCTGCCATACGACACTGTGATGGAGCTTGTCAAGATGCTCTCAATGATGCAGTGGTAAAAATTGGCGTCTTCCAAACCAGAGTTGATGTGTTCTGATGCCAAAACAGATCCTCTGAGATGTGGAGGCCCAGGAACTTAAAGCTGGTGATAATCTCTACTTCAGAGCCATTCTTGTACATAGGGGATTGTCTGCTGCTATTAGATTTCTGGAAGTCAACAATGAGCTCTTTGGTTTTTGGGGCATTGAGGGTGAGGTTGTTGTTGTGAGGTTGGGGCATTGAGAGTGAGGGTGGAACACTGCGCTGACAGGCTTTGGACCTCCTCCCTGTAGGCCGATTCATCGTTGTTGCTGATCCCACCAACCACTGTGGTATCATCTGCACACTTGATGAAGATGTTGGAATTATGTCACGGAACACAGTCATGGGTGAACAGGGAGTAGAGCAGTGGGCTCAGCACGCAGCCTTGTGGGACACCGGTGTTCAGGATGAGGGTTGAGGATATGTGATTACCCAACCTTACAGACTGAGGTCCATTAGTTAGGAAGTCTATAATATGGAATATCTATACATATGGATGTGCAGATACCCAGGTCACTGAGCTTATTGATCAGTTTATTAGGGACGACTGTATTAAATGCAGAGCTGAAATCAATGAACAACATCCTAATGTATGTATTGTTATTATCTAGGTGGGTGAGCTTGATGAAGAGCAGTGGAAATGGCATCCTCAGTTGACCTATTTGGATGGTAGGCAAACTGGTGTGGGTCCAGTGTAGGTGGGTGACTCACTATGAGGTGACTTAGAACCAGTTTCTCAAAGCACTTCATAACAATGGGGGTGAGTGCAACAGGGTGGAAATTGTTCAAGAACTCTGCAGATGAATGCCTGGGCACTGGTATAATAGTTGTAGTAGTTGTATAATAGTCTTCAGACATGTGGGAACAGCCTAGGCCAGTGAAAGGTTCAAAATGTCAGTGAAGACTTGCGTCAATTGGTCAGCACAAGTCTCGAGCACATGCCCAGGTATGCCATCAGGACCAGTTGACTTACGTGGATCTACTCTGCTCAGTGTTGAGTGTACCTCTGTTGTGGAGAGTGATATTAGATGAACAACCTTAGAAGAGTCAGCATTTGTGGTGTGATGTATGACGCCTTGGTTGAAGCGAGCAAAAAGTGGTTGAGGAAGGCATTGCTGGTTGGTAGAGACTGTATTGTAGGTTTGTGGTCAATGATAGTCTGGAGGCGTTTCCACATGTGTTTGGGGTCGGAGATGCTGTGGAAGTGCTCTTCAATGAGCAGTTCATGTGCATGCTTGGCTTTCCTATTGCCCCTTTTCAGGTTGGCCCTGGCTCTGCTATAGTCCTGTGCATCGCTGGATTTAAAAGCAGCATCTCTTGCTTTCAGCAAATGGTGAACCTCAGAGTTCATCCATGGCTTCTGATTAGAAAAGTCTTTCATGTGTTTGACAGTGGTGATGTTGATATGGTCCAGTACAGATGATGTATAGATGTTGATGTCTGTATGTGCACCTGAGGTGGCCTGTGAGGCAAACATGCTCCAGTCAGTGTCTTGTAGCTGTTGCTGTAGTGAGGCCACACCTTCACTGTCTTTACTGATGGTTTCACATGTTTGATAATTTGTGTGTATTTGGGTAGCATGAAGAACGAGAGGTGATCAGACTGACCCACATGGGGGAGGGGAATGGCCCTGTATGCCTCAGCAATGTTATTATAAACATGGTCCAGTGTGTTGTCCCCTCTAGTACCGCAGAAAACATGCTGATGAAATTTGGGGAGTGCAGATCTTAAGTTGGAGTAGTTGAAGTCCCCAGCAACAATAAATGCTCCATCCGGGTGTGCAGCCTGTTGCTTACTGATAGCTGCATGCAGTTCTTCAATGTTAGCATTAGCATCCAGAGGGATGTATTCTGTAGTCACCACAATGGCTGAGAATTCTCTTGGTAAATAAAAGGATTTGCATTTTATCATAATGTACTCCAGATGAGCTGAGCAATGACTTTCAATTACAGTGCACCATGATTTGTTAACATAAATGCACAGACCTCCACCCTTGCGATTTCCAGAGTCCACTGCCGATCTGTGTCCCTCTAGCTCAATGGCACTGCTGGTAATGTTGTTGTTAAGCCAGGTTTCCGTAAAAATCATGACATTACATTCCTTGATCTGTTTTTGCGTTGTTATCCAAAGTTGCAGTTCGTTATTTTATTCACATTTTATTGGGAGCAACATTTGATGAGTGTTTAGCTTTAGCCTAGTTCTAACGCCACCTCACTTCCCCCATTTTTGTTTATGCTTGTGGCGACGGCACTGCACTCTCTCTGCTGTGTGAGCTGGAGCAGAGATCCATGGTGTTTTGGCGACTTCCAGAGGGAGTTAAAAGATGAATGAATTATTATCTAAACACCTGTGACTGAAGTCCAACAATGCTTGTCGGCTGTATGAGATATATGCAAGGCTATTCTGAGTGAATAACCTTGCAACTAGTAGAGAAACAACTACTAAATCTTGTAAATCTGGGGAGACGCTGAGCCTCGAGTTGTGCACGCGCCGCCATCTTGGGCTAAAAAAAATGCTGTAAATCATGTATTATGGCCTTCACACTCACCAGCTCTAACCCAACTGCACTCCTGTGAGAAAATTTGACAGCAATCCAGAAATTTGCAGAATCTGTTAAGGAAAATTAAAGCTGTCCTGGTGCACTCATTGTGGTGCAAAACCATATACAAAATGGTCATTGGTCATTTCTCCTTAGCCTCAATGATTTCAACTGTGCTGATCTCTGGACCATGTTTTTCCTCATCGTTTGATGTGCCCACCCAGGGTCTGCAAGCCATGATCTACAACACACTTTCTAATTGGCTGTCCTCTGCCTGGTTTTTCTATGATTTTCTCCTGCAGGCTCAGAGGTGGCCTCCATTTCCACAATGACCCCATGAGTCAGAATGCCTCATTGAATCAGGGGTCACGGTGAAGATTGGAACTGCAAAGAAGCCAGTATGTGCACTACTTGGGACGATTCAGTTCCTCATACACCGAGAAAAAGAAAAAAGAGATCAAAAGCAGTTCCGCTTGTGTATAAAGCTCTCCTGCAGATTTGGCAACAGTGATAAGATCTAGATCTTCCACCATGAAGGTGAGCATAACTGAATGCATACGAATGACTTGCTATTTTCCATTTGCATGGCTTATAAGGGAAAAGAAACATTTTATCATGACCATATGGAAGCCTTAAATCCAGGCCAAAGGCAATCATTCAAAATTTCAGCTGCAATCAGAAATAATATTATGCAGCGTTTGAAGGAGGAGGAGTTGTAATCTAAAAATTGTAAATAATACCAACTTTTAACTTATTTCATTAAAGCAAAGGGATAGCAAGCTTTATTTCCACTTTTACTATCAGCACACATCCCTTCAATGGGAACTAATTATCTATCTCATAGTCAGTGCCAGGACCCTTTGGGAGTGTTACGAGTTCAAATGTTAGTTCACTAGAATGTTTTCGCACAGGGGGAAAGCTAACACTAAGGGACACACACATTATCAGCTTTGTAACCTCGGGCCTGTCTTAGACCTTCGTGGAAGCTAAGGTGTGTTGGTTTAGCAGAACTAGTGTTACATGGACCAGTAATATAGCGGCAGGGATCCAGGTCAGCAAAACATTCAGCTTGTGTGTGCCGCGTGAGGCTTACTGTAGTGACACTGATCATGCATGAACCATGAACCGCATGGATCTCCATGAAGACTTGAACCATATAATGCATACTGTAGGACTGTGTATCAACCACAATGAGACTATTACAAAAACTAAATTTCATTTTCAGTAATCCTGACAAATTATATATTTTATCTTGTGATAATGCAATGGAAGAGAATTTGAAGCATGCTGATCTGAACAGGGAAAAATATTTAAATTTTAAATTATAATATGGTGAATACCACAGTATAGATAAAATATATTGCAGACAGAGATCTGCTTTTCTTCAGTGTCACATATGGTTTGTGGGTGTGAGAGGGAGAGAGTGTGTGTACATGAGAAATGCATCAATTACATTTTTTTGTCCTCTCCCACAGAAGTGCTATCCAATATATGTCATATATGAAATATTGTCTTATCTGCCACAACCATATTGGTATATCTTTTTGATGTAAGAGTTTTGCAGCTTGTAATCCATGTCCACTCTTTTATACCCTGAAAGTCCTGTTTGCTATGCTCTGTTGGAGAAATGTTTAAATAAACAGAACCATGATAAAGCTTTCAAGAGATGAGCTGCCCACTTCACCGGCTGTCGAGTTTTAGTTAAAGTCTGATGGCAATAGGGGCTTGAAAAGATGATCTGACTGAGGCTGTCCAACGCAAGAGGAAAGGAGGTCTGTGAACACTTATCATGGATTACACTGAAAAAAGTATTGGGAGGGAAGGGAAATTGGCCAGCGAAACATCTAAACGCACAGCTAACGTTTGGCTCAAAAGGTCATGACCCCCCAAGCAGATCAGAGGTCACTGGAAACACACCTGTGTCCACAAGAAACTCTCACTGCACACATCCAAAGAAACTGTTATCATGTTAACAAAAATGTTAACATAGTCGTTCTGGTCCATGGCTGGACCTACACCGGCTTGTTTTACAAGCAATTTTTATTGCTCTTAAATAAGTCATATTCTATATGTGCAGTCAGAGTGAAATAATAATGTGGCTGCAATGTAAATTTGCCTTGACGTTTTTGTGAGCAGCTGTATAATGATTTTTCTCATCTCTTGGCTGCAGTGTAAAAGCCTAAGAAGATCAATAGCAAAACAGTCTTGCCAAGTCCCTTCTCCTTTTTCCTGTTTCTCCACATTGCCATGGAAACATAACAAAACCAATAGCACAGCTGTATGACTGAAGGGCGCCATGGGATATGAAGTCCTTTAGGGGCCAGGAGGAAAGTGGGTGTACATTTTGACAAAAACACTAAAGACCACAAATACAACCCACTGGACTATCAGAATTGGAACCCACATGAAAAAAATATTACTTTTGGTTAGTTTGATACATTAGTCATTAACATTCATAAGCAACTGTGACATCCACAACCCACAGATAAACATCAATATTCACTATACTGTGAGTGACACATGCTAAAAGCTTTGAGGACTTATCACTTTATTTTGTATTACTTTATAGATTATGTAATATTATCATGGCTATAGCAAAAGAAAAAAAATAAACATCCTTTCAAATAATATTTAAAGTTGATTCTGTATTGTCAACATGCTTTCTGACTTGAAAGAGAATGAATAATTCACTGTTATGTGGTATTTACCTGCTCTCTTGCATCTTGCAACTCATCTCATTGTATTATTAAACTTTTTTTATGTTTTATGAACATGTGGTCATCTCCTTCACTACATCTGCATTCCCTCACTTTTACTGCCTGTCTGCGTCAGAAACCTCCCAGGCTTTAAAACACTGCTGTCAACACTTATCATTCTGCTCACTCATGTAATGAGCATTTCGAGTCCACACTTGTGGCCCTTTAGAGGGCAGCTCCATCAAGCACTTGACCAGAGCTGTTAAGACTAATGTTTGCTAACTAGTCAAGCCATCTCACAGGCATCGGTCTTTATACGTTTTCCTGATTTTAATCTATCACATGTGGTAGACTTACATTGGTGTAAGCTCTATTTTGTTTATTGTTACTGATAAGCCAGGCTGAGAGGGTTCCATTGGATGATTTATTCAGTATGTGGGTGGTGGTCTAAAATGTGAACTGCGATTTAAGTGTTTTACTCATATCCATGACACAATTTTCAGTGAAAACCCACAATCACTACTTAATTCAAAATATGAAACATTTTGAAAGATGAATTGAAATCTGATTATAAAAGGAATACTTACTTCTAGATCCCTACATGCATCCGGAATGGAATGAATAGTTTACTTTGGTCCATTAAGTTTTTTTGGAATGTTCTGCTTTTCTCTCCACTTGACCTTTAGTTAATCTAAAGGTTTTATTAGTGATCTTATGAAGTGGAAGGCATACTGGCTTAGTAGTTAGCTGCCTTGTACCTTTGAGAATGGAGGATCCATTACTGCCTCCACCCAGCACAGAGTTTACATTCTTCCTATACTTGGAGGGGTCCTTCAGCTTTTTCAGTTTCCTACCCGAGTACAAGACATGTTACATCCTGAATGTAATCTCTAAATTTCCATGATGTGTGTGTGCGCGCACAACTGAGTCCTGGCAGACACAGGGTGTCCACATGCAGGCTTTAGGCTCCCTGCATGTGGCATGAGCAGTACAGAAAGTGGATAGATATTCTAAAGTTCACAAAAATTAAATCAGTATGCGCAAGGCCTCCCAAAGGACTGTAATAATATTCAAATGATTTCTTATTTCTATAATTAAATCTGTGCCGTTATGATACTAATGCAATTCAACAAACTTCTGGTTCTGATTGTATGCTATATTAACTGTTGTCCTAAGCAGGTTAAACAACACCCTTCATGTGATGAACATCCAACACTATCTTAAAAAACAAAAAAACAAAAAACAAACAAACAAACAAAAAAAACCCACAGATCCTGCACTTTACTTCACTATTGCACTTAATGTCCACAGGTAGTGACTTTTGCAGATCTACCCCCCAGTCGTCCTTACCCTCCATACTCAAACATCTCAAAAACAGCATGCTTTTTGTCCCCAGGTTCAAACTGCACTTTGTGATCTCCAGTTACTAGACTGGTTTTCAAGTCCAAACAGGTTTCCTAAAGGGCAGGGCCAGCTCTAACGAATTTAATGGACCATCCACTGAAAACAAGTGAATGAATCATGTTTGAAACAAAGCAAACATATTAGTACATGTTCTCTAATTATTTCCCTAATTCAGATTTTACAAGAGGCTTAAATAGGCAATTCTGTGTTTGCCATGCCTATTTTACTGAAGGGAGGCAGGAGTTATGCATATCCTGGTTTGGAAGGTGTGTGCCAGAGTAAATTGGGTGGAATATGGTCGGAAGATTTCCCTGTTTGAGACCCAGGGCACTGCTCATATTTGGGATGGAACCTGCCCACTGTAGCCAGGCACGACTGCTCTGAAGCCTCTTTGTGGGACAGGCATATGCTTGCAAGACCACAAATTATAATTGGAGCAGGGACGGCCTCAAGCTCGTATATCCCACACCATTCACACACTTACAAACCTCCTGTATTAACGTCACACAAACACGCGTCTCAACATACTCCCTTACGACTGGCATATACTGCCTCGGTTTAAACAAATACAGATGGAAACATCTGTGGAAACAGAACGTGGCAGATTTCTATCAGTTTTTCTCACAATGAGGTAAAACTATTAAGCAATGTAGCTGCAGTGATGAAGGTTTCATAACCATAGTTTAGAATTAGAGTCTTGCATATTTTTGGAATTGCTCTCTTAACAAGCTCAAATTCTCACAACTCACAATCATAGATTCCTAAAAAACAAGTTACAAATAATTATTTTTATTAATCTGGCCTGGGCATTAGCCCATAAAAATAATTATTTGTAACTTGTTTTTTAGGAATCTATGATTGTGAGTTGTGAGAATTTAAGCAATGTAGCAATGTAGCTGTTTTCTGTCCTGAATCACAGAAACTATGGAGCTGTGTTTGATTCCTCATCCAATTGTTGTGTTTTCACTGTGCATTTGACAATAAACCTCTTGAATCTTGAATCTTGAATATACAGGACCATGATGGTTTTTTTTCTTAAGTAGTAAGAACTAGCTCCCAAGATATCAAAGGGATGGTCCTCACTGCATGGAAGCACATGATGTTATAAGCACTCGTTCTTCATCTGCTTTTGCATCCTTGCCTTGCTAAACTCAATACACAATTTTCATGGTAAATTGAATAAACCCTAAAGCCAACAGCTCTAGAAATCATTTTTGTGTATTTTCTTTTCTGTCCAGAAGTCACGCTCAAGCGTGTATACAGTGCCCTGTGAAAATATTATTCTATGCTTTGCAGTTATTTTTAGTTTGTTACTCGTCATAGCTTTATAGGGTCCTGTGAAGCACACCTAAGTGCAGGGAGTGGACCTTAGATCTTATATATAGACTAATTAAGTTTTTTTTTTTTTTTCTTCCTGATGAAGTTTGCTTTTGTGAATTGATTTTTTTAACATAAATAACCCTATCCAAGTTGAACAACCCTATCTAATTTGAATGATATAAATACATACATATTATATTTATACATATTATACAATCGCCACACAATTATAATGCAGTGTATTTTAATACATGGTTCAAATATAACCAGTTGTAGGCCTACACCATGTTTACTGAGTGTTTTTGTGCTTTTTGGCTCACAGATTTAATGACTAATTTGACCACTTACCACCAGAGACATGAGAGGAAGTCAACAAGCGAGTTTCACGCTAAGTCACTAGTGTGTAATGTTTGAATTGTTGAGAGACAGACATTGGATTAGTAGTGTTTCTTTGCTGCTGTTTGTTAGTCACTTGGTAACTGTTGACAGGTTAATTTCTTATAGTCATTTTGTCCCAGTGTTATTCTGGATGGATGTTTGGTTATTACAAAATTAGCATTTGTTAATGTCTGTTAACATTTTTGGGCCTTTAAATCATATATGGTGAATGTCCCTCCTGTTGTACTGCTTTGATGCACCTAAAAATTAGGGAATTTGAGCTACAAACCTTTGAAACTCCGTGTGTGTGTGTGCATACTGTATGTGTGTGCTATACATTTAAATTACAAACGTGGAAGCCAGGTTTTCAGGTAAAACCCTGTTTAGTGTAACACAATCAGTTGGAAATCAGGTGTTTGTAATAAACAAGAGCAGGTTTGGGTTCAGTTTAAAGGCCTATTTTTCCCTTTTTACTGTTTTTCATGAACGTGGTACATGCGGATGTTTTAAAGAGTTTTTAATGATCTGGTTTCCTCATGTTTCATTTGACATTGCGGTGCACCGTGGCTTGGCCAGTTACAAAGGTGGTAAATGAATCTGAACTTACCTGGCATTAATCCCAGAGCTCTTGTCATGGGTTAAGTGTGGGCCTCACTTATTGGGAGCTACATGGTTCAGATGCATCCATAAAATTCTCTATTCTTTCAGGTGGAATACTAAAAAATAGCAGTAAAACCAAGACAGGCTTGGCTGCACTCATGAAAGAAATAGCTTCATTCATTTACTGAGTTATCAATATTCTATAACTTAATTTTATCTCCTTTATGTGAACATGTTTTTAGTCATGGATTGAATATATTTTGTGTTACCTTCATCTTTTATTGTAATACTCTTGTAATGCACTATACACTAATGCTGAAGTTTCCTGTTTGTTGATGTTAACTAATTGTAACAAATGTTATTTGAAGGAGCCTTATTGCTAGCAGGGCCACGCTCTACCCAGGCATTAGTCTTCTATGAAAACCATGGTAGTGCTGTGTGTTTTGCACAAGCCGAACTGCTTGGGCCAAATTAAAATGTAGATTTTGGCTTGTGGATCTAGTCGTTTCAACTCGTTCCTCCTTCCATCCGCAAGTCCCAGCCACACTCCTCCCTCCGATGTTATAAAAAAGGCTTTATGTGCTTTAAAAATCTACCTGTGCATATGAGAACTTGTGCTTACACCAAATATTTTATACTGCGGGATATTTTATATTCCTCATGCTTAATGTGCTATTGGTCTTTCCGTACTACCACAGCTACTCATGACAAATCCAAATCATTATGTGCAGACTTCCTTTTCCTTTGCTAGGATTTAAGGAAACACCTCAAACTCCAGCAGCGTCTCCATTAATGAGATGTTTTCTTAAACTTCATCTCTTGCCATCCCATACTCAAAGGGTTTTTTCAAGTGCTCTATTGCAGTCTGAGCAGCTCTGAGCAGTGTACTAGAGAGATGTTTCTGTCCATGCGGCTTACCTGCTCACATAGTCACAGGTATTGATTACTTTTAAGATGCATTTCTTTCTTTCTTTTTTTTTTTTTTTTTAACTCAAATGGACTGTTCGCCTCCAGGGAGGAAATCAAATGCCAGGCTAGAAAGAGGGACTGCGTGCGTATATAGTAACAGACTCAAAGGCAAGGGAAGACATACACAAGGCTCTCACGCATGGTGGAACCATAGCAGGATTGCATAGCAGCACTGTATATTTGGGTTCAGTGTCTATCCCTGTGTGGGCCAGAGCCCAACACACACACACACATACACACACGCCCAATGCTGAGTGCTGTGCCGCTGAAATGGCATGTCTGTCATCTCTGTCTGCCTCGTACCTGTCATCGTGCCGTACTCCTACCTCAACCTAGGCTACCGCTTCAGCTCTTTTCAAAAATATTATTGTTGATTTAAATGGTCCCGCAGTCGTGTGCCTCCATTGCACATAAGCCTCCACCTAACTGAGATGAGAAATTAAGTAAAGGCCAAAATGTCTGTCTTGTGTTTATATGGCTTTTATGGGGTCTGTTACTGCTGCCGTGCCGTGGTAATATGCATGTAACATAAAGCAAGCAGAAACTCCTTTAAATGCTCTAGGGTACAAATATGGATTGAGTATCATGTACTGTGTGTGTAAACATTATATTCCTGTATTTAACATCAGAACATTCAGCTGTTGTAAAATTACTGACATTCTACATTGACGTAACTAAGACTGTAACTGTAACATTATCATCATGAACTGACCGATCATAAACTCATTAGTAAGCCACCAGGCAGTGAACACTCAAGTGTGCTACCCCTATATGATGTTACACTGGCACGATACCCAGAGATGTTTAGTGCAGATTATATTTTATTATAGAACCTGGTAACTGTTGCACATTTTGTGTAGAAGCTCCACAAAACATGAATGTTCATGAAAGTGAAATAAAATGAATTACTATATGTGCAACTTACCTAACAAATACACACTGATCACCCATAACACTATGACCACCTGCCTAATATTGTGTTGGTCCCCCTTTTGCTGCCAGGGTTAGGGTTAGCCCTGACCCATCGAGGCATGGACTCCACTAGATTCCTGAAGGTGTGCTGTGGTATCTGGCACCAAGATGTTAGCAGCAGATAACATCTTGCAGCAGATCCTTTAATTCCTGTAAGATGTGAGGTTGGGCCTCCATGGATCGGACTTGTTTGTTCAGTATATTCCACAGATGCTCGATTGGATTGAGATCTGGGGAATTTGGAGGCCAAAACAACACCTCAAACTCCTTGTTGTGCTCATTAAACCATTCCTGAACCATTTTTGCTTTGTGGCACAGTGCATTATCCTGCCAAAAGAGGCCATAGCCATCAGGGAATACTGTTTCCATGAAAGGGTGTACATGGTCTGTAACAATGCTTAGGTAGGTGGTACGGGTCAAAGTAACATCCACATGGATGGGACCCAAGGTTTCCCAGCAGAACATTGCCCAAAGCATGACACTGCCATCGCAGGCTTGCCTTCTTCCTATAGTGCATCCTGGTGCCATGTGTTCTCCAAGTAAGCGACGCAGGCCATCCACGTGATGTAAAAGAAAACATGATTCATCAGACCAGGCCACCTTCTTCCATTGCTCCATTGTCTAGTTATGATTCTCATTTGCCCACTGTTGCTGCTTTTGGCTGTGCACATGGGTCAGCATGGGCACCCTGACTGGTCTGCAGCTATCCAGCCCCATACGCAACAAACTGTGATGCACTGTGTATTCTGACACCTTTCTATCAGAACCAGCATTAACTACTTCAGCAATTTGAGCAACAGTAGCTCATCTGTTGGATCGGATCACGCGGGCCAGCCTTCGCTCCCCAAGTGCATCAGTGAGCCTTGGCCGTTCATGACCCTGTCGTCGGTTCACCACTGTTCCTTCCTTGGACCACTTTTGATAGATACTGACCACTGCAGACCGGGAACACCCCACAGGAGCTGCAGTTTTTGAGATGCTCTAATCCAGTCCTCTAGCTATCACAATTTGGCCCTTGTCAAACTCGCTCAAATCCTTATGCTTGCCCATTTTTCCTGCTTCTAACACATCAACTTTGAGGACAAAATGTTCACTTGCTGCCTAATATATCCCACCCACTAACAGGTGCCATGATGAGGAGATAATCAGAGTTATTCACTTCACCTGTCAGTGCTCATAATGTTATGGCTGATCGATGTATATTTACTGTTGGTTTATTACATTTATTGGGGACTTCACCTAAACATTTTCAGAATGTTTCAATAAAAATCCAATAGAGAAAAGAGACAGGTCAACTAATTGTCCAATCTTGGCCATGTGGACTTTCTTATGTAAAGAGTTAAACTGAATTTTTTTTGTTTGTTTTTTTTACTGAATGTTACTGTAGAATCATTTAAAAATACACCACCCCACTGCATTATAATATAACAGTTCCTGATTGCACAGATGATAATAATACTACACACTCCGGCTTAGAACTGAAATATGTTAACAGGTCAATGCTTGTTTTCCTGCCTTCTTTAAGCTCTAGGCAATCAAAATGGTAAAAAATAGAAAATTGCAGAGAAAACTCAATATCACACAAGCTTACTAGTGAGTTAATTAGCTAGTTAAGTGTACTAAAACAGTGAATGTTTACACCCATACTTGGACATGTTATTTCTGTTTGTTCCTTATACTGAAAAGATTCAGTTCAATTTTATTTCAGTTCTATTTACATAGCACTTTTAACGATGGACATTGTCTCAAAGCAGCTTTACTGAAATATAATAATTTAGAATAAAAAGTACGTGTCACAAAATGCTGATCTTACGGAGCACGCTGGTCGTGCCGGTGTAGATGAATCAGACCCAATGCGGAGATAGACGGCAGACAGGGGTTTATTAAATGAAAGAACATAGATCCACAAAGACATTACATAAAGACGAGGACTAGCCAAACTAACGCAGACAGACGGCCACTATAAATAAGGAAACCCAATAATTCAGAGACACATTGGGAACAGGTGAACAAAGGCGGAAACACATTAGGAAGAGGCGTGGCTAAAACGAACACATGACTGAATATGCACAACCCCTGCTGAAGGCCCCCTAGTGGTCCATCGGGGGATCTTGCACCCCGTAACAGTACGAAGTCTAAAATGAAATTTATATTTATCTGTAATGAGCAAGGCTAAGGCAAAGGTGGCAAGAAAAAACACTTTTCAGAGTTGTGTCACATCAAGTTTAAACACACCTTTCAAATGAAAACTGTTGTTCACCAGGAGCTAACATAAAAATAATAATACTTTTAACTCCTGCTTGTCCCAACACTGAGTATGCTGATTTGGCCATACATGAAAAGAGTGTTATTAATAGTTAGTTATTGTTAAGTTGTCTTTATTTGTCACATATACATTACAGCACAGTGAAATTCTTTCTTTGCATATCCCATCCTTGGGGGTTGGGGTCAGATCGCAGGATCAGTCATGATACAGTGCCCCTGGAGCAGGGTGGGTTGGGGACCTTGCTCAAGGGCCTAACGGCGGCAGTTTGGTGGTGCTGTGGCTTGAACCCTGATCTGGTCAGCGACCCACAGCCTTAACCAAAGTGGTGCACAGGGGTCAACATGGGCACCCTGACTGGTCTGCGGCTATGCAGCCACATACGCAACAAACTGTGACAAATTCAGTGTTAATTAGAGTGGTGACAACTAATCAGGTTAAAATAGTTGGCGACAAATCTCATTATGTAATTAGTGAATCAGTGAGATAACTGTAAAAATAACTTTTTTTTTCTTTATAGTACTTTAATATATCAAATGGCATTGGGAAGAGATTACCTTGGAAGAGACTGACCTTGGAAAATTTCTTTTTGCCACACTGTGACATCATCACAGACTGGCTGGATGGGCGGGGCTTATTTAATCATTGTACTGTTAAAAGTTACAAAATCTTTATTCGAGTAAAAGTATTAAATCTGCTGTAAAAATCTGTTGTGCTTCAGCTTCTGAACTACGAAACTAAAGTTAACTATAAAAATCTTTATTTGTTTACTCTTAAAATCTGAAAGTCAACATAAGAGAAAGTTTTACAAAAGTAAAAAAATTTGGTTTAATTAATACTACATTAGTTCTGAAGATCGTCGCAAAATATTAGTAAAAACTAATTAATAACAGAAGCAGGATAATTATGATAGCACATTAAGGCAGCATAAAAGTCGTCTAAAATAGCCGTTTCATGTAAAATATGTAAACATAAGCTCAGCTTTCACAGCAGCTCCACTGCCAGGTGTAAATATTTTAACTAAAGATGTTTCATTCATGTGATATGGTGACTGCTCAGAGCAAGTAATTTTAATATACTAAAACTAAAGTATAAAGGTAATTTTCTATTTTTCTGTTCTGTTTATTTTAAGAAAATAATCTTTGTTGCATTCACTTCTAACAGCTAAAACAGGACCAGGCTAACATTAGCCACGAGCAGAAAACATGTTTGCTTCTTTGCACTCACAGACTCATTTTAAGCCTGTAACTTTAATATTAAACCTGATACCTAAACACTAATAATACTAAGAAACTTTTATCACGTTCTGTACATGTCCTTATTGTTGCAAACACTAGCTAGTTTATTAACTATTGCACTTTGTGTTGAAAAAAAAAAGACAGTTGTTTACAGCTTACCTTAATCTGGAATATAACAGTAACGGGCTGAATGAATTCACTGTCACTCATGTATTCCATAACAATAATTGTTTTAAAGAATGTTTAAAGTGCCCACCGAAAAGCTGTTAATTACCGGACATGACCAGAAAGAAGATATCTGGCTACTTAAATAAGATAAATGGTGGATAATTCGTGGTGTCTTTAGCTGCTAGCAGATGTAGATTTTAAACCTGTATCCATAGATTCTCATACATTTTTTTTTTTAAGTGAAAATTAATAAAACCCTTATATGTCCAGCTGTGTCCAAACTTTGTGTGGTACTGTAATTTTTTGTGCGTACTTCACCACCAGCCATTTTTTTTAGATATGGATATGATTACGTGTGTGTGTGTGTGTGTGTGTGTGTGTGTGTGTGTGTGTGTGTGTGTGTGTATGTGAGCTTGAGTGTATGAGCTGTTTTCCGTCCATTAATCATGTCGCTAATTTGTTTTCCCTGAGCCTCGCTGACAGAAAGCGAATATGAGTATACCAAAGTTGAGCCCAGCTGCCCTCCATCCCTCAGTCTGTATTTGTTATTTTTTTGTATTTTGCTATTTTCTCCATGCACTGGACCAGATTGGTAATATTAGGCCTGTGTGATGTGATCATGTGACATGTATTAAAATAGCTATATTGTAAAAGTGAAAGAGCAGGGTTTTCTTTTGGTCAACTCATGAACACCATCTGATCATTTTAAACAGGAAGCTGAAGTAACAATTGCTGAAACACAGTTTCATGTTGGTATTTGATTTGGAACACCAAGTTCTCTGGTTACAGTAAGTGATATCAGGAGTTCAAAATAAAGCAAGAGAAAGGCACCTGGAGAAAGGTGTCATTTTGCTGCATGAGACATTTTTCTTTTTCTGTCACGGTTTATCAGAAACATAACAAGCTGAGGTTCCGCTTCTTGACCAGAGAGAAGAGAAGAGAGTGAGGATACGACAGTTTTAGCTGTTATAAATATAAAACATGGAAATAATCACCTCGTTGGTGGATGGAAGAGGTAAATCTGTTTTGGGTCATTCATTACGTTTCTCTCTAGTGTTTTATTTTTTACATAGAAATTCTTTCCTCAGATTAATGAATAATACTATACATGCCTGAAAATAGTAATCCGTAAAAAAGTAAAAAAGTAATCCGTAGCTCCTTACTCCTTCACCGGGCTACGAGGTCCTTCACCGGGCTAAAATACAGCATGCTCACACACACACACACACACACACACACACACACACACACACACACATTGTCTTTACCGTCCTTACACTGACATAATTATTAATGGAGCTAATTAATGCAATGTGACACCTAAATCTATAAACATATCTGTATCCTCTGCACCTAAAAGGAAAGGTGTCTCTAAACTTATTTTAAAAAATAAATAAATTTAAGCATTGCCCCATATTAAACACTTTATTCCTCTCTTTCCCTCAACTGCACCATGTGCCCCCTAACACACACACACACACACACAGAATTTACTGTATTGTTGAACATGTGTGCATGGTTCTAATCTCCTTGTCATTAAGTCTGTGTGTGTGTGTGTGTGTGTGTGTGTGTGTGTGTGTGTGTAGATGTAGAATGAAGAGTATGTTTTGGATAAGGAAAGGGCCTATGATAAGTGCAATCAAAGAGCGAGAGGGAGAAAGAGCCAAGAAAAGATGAATTGGACTCTGTGGCTTCACAGAAAAGTGGATAAATGTCTGAAATAACACATTGAGAGAACCAATCATAGTTCTGGCAATCCGTGCATGAAAAGAACAACTCGATTTCAGCCTACCCCCTCCGCTTTTTATCCATTTCCTCTACACCATCCCATTTTTATTTTCCTTCACACTCTCCCCCTCTGCCTCCTTAATAAATGAATGACCCATGCTGGCCCCTTTTAACTCAGTATGAAGGATTGCACGTATTCCAGAGCCGCTCAAGATGTAATCAAAATCCAATCTCCGCAACCTCTTTGGTCTTTGTTTTACATAAACGTACATCAGTCTTGTAATGCACCGAATTCCAGCAGAATAATCCAACGGAATGGGCTGTGGATTTTATTTTGGCTGTATGTTCTGGGGAATTGTAAGTCTGCTCATCTTTGCACATTTTACCTCCTATCTTCAACTGAATGTGGCTGTTGGTGTGTGTGGGTGGGTGTGTGTTCGTGTTCTAGGTGTGTATTGGCACTAACAGGTTCCATTATTTTTTCCACCATCAAGGCGTTTTTAAGTGCTTGGGGCCCAGGTAGAGATGACATCATGTAACACCGCTGTCTACTTCTTTTCCTGTGCATTAATGAATGAGCCCAGGCTTTTAACGATATTTTCCCCAAGCAGGAGTTAAAACCAAACTATATACCATAGATCAGCTCTGAATGGGAGTCGAGACAAACAAGATGAGAAATAAAATATTTGCAGAGAGGAGTTACAGGGAAATGCGATCAACTGAAATAGATTGTTTGCACCTGTGTTTTGTAATTAACTATGTAATTAAGTATGTAATTAAGTAATCTTGTTCACGCTAATATTGCTGATAAAACAAAACAATGCTAGTGTGTGCAAATTTACCTAAAGAACATTTGAATTTAGCCTGCTTTTATCCTTTTAACCTTTTGCTCAGTAACCCAAAGCGTTACTCTCTGAGTCATCACCAGTCACCTCAAAAACATTCAAATCCATCCATTCATCCATCCATCCATCCATCCATCCATCTATTTTCTTTATGGCTTATCCTACAAAGGATCATGGGGAACTTGGAGACTCAGAAGATAAGGAGCAGATTTAGATAAGAGTAGCTTGACATTTTATCTTATGGAGTGCTACACAAACGTGACTTAAATACTAGTGTTCAGGTGTTTGTGATCCTGTGGCATGAACATCAGCACTGGCTGATAGATGTTGTAGTCCTGCCCTGCTAAGCTAACATTTGTGACCTACAAGCATGGCTGCCCAGAACTACAATCCCAAACACACAGCCTCACTTCCACATTCAAAATCAATTGCTTTAATCAAGCACACCTGGACTCCCTAACAATAAATACAGACTCCAAACACACACACACGCACACACACACACACAAACAAAAAAAACAAAAACGAAGTATTGCTCATGCCTGACGTACCAGACCTTTGTTTCTTGTATGATATCCTGCTTCTTGAACTAATTCTGTGTTTTCTGTTTTCTCAATTCTAATTCAGTCTATTTGTTGATTGCCTGATTATCTGCCACATTTTTGCCTCAGAAGTTGGATTTGTTTGCCTGACTGCTTTAAATAAAGCATTACCTACAACTGCAGCTATCTCTGCCAGTCAACATTGTGATGTTCGGCTGCAAGTGTTACAGCAAAGACAAACAACTCCTTTGTGACTAACGGAGATAAACAAGTCCACAGTACTGATAATATTCTAAAAAAAAAAAAACCTTTCAGTTGCAAGAATTTGAGCAATGACTGTTTGCTAAATCCTGTGTGATTTTGGTTTAACCTCATTTATCTGAGCACAGCCAAAAACAGTAGAATCAACCCCACCATGGTATCAGTATCAAGGTGCCTGTGGCATTACCCAAACTAAACATGTTTAAAAAATTATAAAAGTGGAGCATCCTGGCTTGACCACAGGATGCACACAAACACACACACACACAGACACGAAAATGAACATTACCTCCCACTTATCAAACATGTCAAACTGTAATAATCCTTAACCAAGCACCAATTTCTATGAAATATGCTTATGTATGCAGTGTGCATATTTATTGGAGCTTGGCAGAGGGCTACAACATTTTTTTCTACTTTTTTTGGAAAGTCAAACACTCATCTGAAAGACCTTGCTGTTGGGCCTCCAAAGTGCCGGCAGCAGATAAGGTTTTACGGTGTTAACCTTCTGGAGCCAGAAGTGCAATTTTACAAACCACAAAATCAACACAGGCCATGATGGACAGAAAAAGGGAGCAAGTAGAGAAAAGAAAGCAATGTGTGTTTATGAAAGGCCTGGACAGTGAGGTGGCAGAAACCGGCACAAAAACGGATCATTGTATGTCAATTAACAGCGTGCGTGCAGATCTGAACCCGTGCACGTCTTACAGGTTTTAATAAATTCTTAGTGTTTAATAGAAAATGTCTTTTTTTGCACATTAGTCAAAAAGTGTCATTTTGGAAAAACTTAGAAACACAGGATAAATGTTTATTTAATTGATAATAAATATTTCTTGAATTGATTAACAAATATATTTTTTACACATCCCTTGTTACTTTGCAGCACAGATTACTTTTAATTTAGGTCATAGACAGATAGATGGGTAAAGATAAAAAATACTGTCATTTGTTTAAATACCTGAAATATTATATATTTAATCTGTCTTCAAATATGTAATCAGTACATATATCAGGTTGGTCATGTTCATTTCATTTTATTACCCACACAAGATTGCAGCCAGACTAAAGCTGTAACTCAGTATTAATTAATAGAATAGAAATTCACATTTCCTTGATGTGTATATCAAGTAGCCATGATCCAATTATGGCCAGGCTGGAAAAGAAAGGGATAAAAAAAAATAACGAAAAAAATTGGCCGCAAAATTTATAGACTAGAAACAGAGCTGCTGTAACGAAACACTGAACCATCGAGTGAACGCAAATTCTGAAATCTTTAAGAGCGGGTCAGGGAGTTATAAATTCATTGCCTTTTAATAGACCGTTCTCTCTGCAGGATTTTTTGCTCGATGCATGATGCCATACTGCTAAATGTGCATGTGTGCTGTTTCATATTTCCCATGGCTCTCAAACGAGGCCTCGCTATTTCTCCTCTACTGCCTTTTATTGAGGCCACTACCTAAAGGCTGGACCTCTCTCTTGAACCCCAGACGTTTCTTACACAAGCACATTCATTTTCTTTTGGAATACATTGTACATTGCATTTTACATCACAACAACTACATGAACTGCTTATCATCATTTCACATGTGATTATGTGAGCATTCTTCAACATTATTAAAGCACATAAAAATTTAAGTAGTTTGTGACACAATATCAATGTACACAGTTTCCAGGCCAATTATATTTGTACTACTTTAATAAGAAGAGGATAGGACATCCATAGATTATTGTGGCATTGCACTGAAATTGTGGTTATTGTGGCACTGCACTGAAACTATTGAAAATGATCCATCCTCAACACTGTCTCACAGATTCCTACATGTTTATAAAGGATCAAATCCCTGAACTTTTTTTCTTGCTTCAATTAGATGCACTAAATCAGAATGGTGCTTGTTTTAGCTTTCCTTTCTTGATTTGGACAGACAGAGTCAATTACAATGTGAGACTGTTCAGGTCACTGTGAGCTGCAGGCTGCTAATGAGCATACCCAGCTAGGGGCCGTGTTTCCATGGGTGTTCTACGACAATTTGGACACAAGGCTCTCTACTGTGCATGTGTGTTTGTGTGTGTGTGTGTGTGTGTGTGTGAGAGAGAGAGAAAAAAAGAGAGAGAGTGTGTGTGAGAGAGTGTGAATAAGTGTGTGGTCTGTACATTTCGACAAGCACACATCTCCTGCTGAACTTGAACCCAGTCCTGAATATTTTTCACACGTTGGGGTCAGGGACAGTCACAGTTTAGTGATGCAGCTACCTGATAATTAACACACATCTGGTAATTAATGTAGAACTCATATATTAATACTTACCTAATTCAATTCAATTTATTTGTATTTTATATTTGTGTTTTAAACAGTGGACACTGTCTCAAAGCAGTATTTACAGAAATATAAATACATAGAATAAAATTACAAAAGTTTAAATATCTCTGCCTAACATTTATCCCTAATGATCAATCCTGAGGCAATGGTGGCAAGAAAAACTCCCTGAGATACGAGGAAGAAACATTGAATGCAACCTCATCCTCATTTGGGTGACACCGGATGCTGTAAAAGAACGTAAATGTAAATAATGTCCTTTCTACAACAGTTTATATTCAAGTGGAATTGTGCAACCAAGAGCTCCCAAGCAACCTATTGTGTTCATGATGAATTAATATATTCACTAATACTTTCTTATGAGGAAATAATGAAGTGTATACATATGTACAAGTCCTATATGGATGATTTTGTTGTCATTTTGTCTGCTCCATGTTCGGGGTCACCACAGCAGATCATCTGATCCACATATTTAATTTGGCACAGGGTTTACATCGGATGCCCTACCTGACTTGACCTTCCCATTTTATCTGGGCTTGGGACTTGCACATTGGGACATACATACAGTGGGGCAAAAAAGTATTTAGTCAGCCACCAATTGTGCAAGTTCTCCCACGTAAAAAGATGAGAGAGGCCTGTAATTTTCATCATAGGTACACTTCAACTATGAGAGACAGAATGAGAAAAAAAATCCAGAAAATCACATTGTCTGATTTTTAAAGAATTTATTTGCAAATTATGGTGGAAAATAAGTATTTGGTCACCTACAAAAAAGCAAGATTTCTGTCTCTCACAGACCTGTAACTTCTTCTTTAAGAGGCTCCTCTGTCCTCCACTCGTTACCTGTATTAATGGCACCTGTTTGAACTCGTTATCAGTATAAAAGACACCTGTCCACAACCTCAAACAGTCAGACTCCAAACTCCACTATGGCCAAGACCAAAGAGCTGTCAAAGGACACCAGAAACAAAATTGTAGACTGAAGGCTTCCCAGGCTGGGAAGACTGAATCTGCAATAGGTAAGCAGCTTGGTGTGAAGAAATCAACTGTGGGAGCAATTATTAGAAAATGGAAGACATACAAGACCACTGATAACCTCCCTTGATCTGGGGCTCCACGTAAGATCTCACCCCGTGGGGTCAAAATGATCACAAGAACGGTGAGCAAAAATCCCAGAACCACACGGGGGGACCTAGTGAATGACCTGCAGAGAACTGGAACCAAAGTAACAAAGGCTACCATCAGTAACACACTACGCCACCAGGGACTCAAATCCTGCAGTGCCAGACGTGTCCCCCTGCTTAAGCCAGTACATGTCCGGGCCCGTCTGAAGTTTGCTAGAGAGCATTTGGATGATCCAGAAGAGGATTGGGAGAATGTCATATGGTCAGATGAAACCAAAATAGAACTTTTTGGTAAAAACTCAACTTGTCGTGTTTGGAGGAGAAAGAATGCTGAGTTGCATCCAAAGAACACCATACCTACTGTGAAGCATGGGGGTGGAAACATCATGCTTTGGGGCTGTTTTTCTGCAAAGGGACCAGGACGACTGATCCGTGTAAAGGAAAGAATGAATGGGGCCATGTATCGTGAGATTTTGAGTAAAAACCTCCTTCCATCAGCAAGGGCATTGAAGATGAAACGTGGCTGGGTCTTTCAGCATGACAATGATCCCAAACACACCGCCCGGGCAACGAAGGAGTGGCTTCGTAAGAAGCATTTCAAGGTCCTGGAGTGGCCTAGCCAGTCTCCAGATCTCAACCCCATAGAAAATCTTTGGAGGGAGTTGAAAATCCGTGTTGCCCAGCAACAGCCCCAAAACATCACTGCTCTGGAGGAGATCTGCATGGAGGAATGGGCCAAACTACCGGCAACAGTGTGTAAAAACCTTGTGGCGACTTATAGAAAACGTTTGACCTCTGTCATTGCCAACAAAGGGTATATAACAAAGTATTGAGATGATCTTTTGTTATTGACCAAATACTTATTTTCCACCATAATTTGCAAATAAATTCTTTAAAAATCAGACAATGTGATTTTCTGGATGTTTTTTTCTCATTCTGTCTCTCATAGTTGAAGTATACCTATGATGAAAATTACAGGCCTCTCTCATCTTTTTAAGTGGGAGAACTTGCACAATTGGTGGCTGACTAAATACTTTTTTGCCCCACTGTATATGGGACATATACATACATATATATGTACGTATATATATATATATATATTTCAGTTGACCACAGGTTATGCAAAATCACCGACAAATGCCTGAAATCAGAGGCAAATCAGAGCTCGGGAACGCGAGAAAATTATCAAAGATACGATCTGAGCAAGTCTGGACCTGTTGGCGACTAATAGTCGTGCAGTGTGAAAGGAGTTCTAACTGAAAAATACGTCGGCGATGACCTAGAGAGAGATGAGAGAGCAAGATACAGGCAGTTCAGATGGAGCACAATATTATAGTTTAATAGAGTTTATAGGTTTTTTATCAGAAAAAAGGTCTTAAATATAATTATATCAGAATAACATTCTATCAGAAACATTTGCTTGACACTAGAGAGCTCCCCCTATCATTTAGCGACATGAGTGCAATGAGGGTTAAGGGCCTTTCTCAAGGGCCCAAAAGTTGTAGCTTCGCAGTGCTAAGATTTGAACCTTCCTTTGAACCTTCTAATCAACAAACCAGACACCACGACTGAGCTTCCTGTCATTATTAATCAAATGCCATTAGTCAAAAGCAGCCAGGCTGCAGCTTGACCTCCAGAGACAGTGCTCAAAGCAGATAGAAGGTGTCTGTTCTCAATTAAATCCTATTGATGTACACACTTTTTCAAATACCATAGCTAGCTGTAGTTCTGTGAAAACTGCACTGATGATGGTCTTCTTACACACATCTGCTTACCAATTTCCAAAGCAAATGTCCTGATTATGTCTGGAAGGTATTGTTTTAGTGACAGAACATAGACAAATGATGATCTGGCCTGGATGGGTCAGTGCTCAGGTGTTTGGCTTGGATACACTTCGTTGATTTTGCTTTAAAGCTCAGTGTCCTGTATTGCCTGGCTACTAAGGTAACAAACAGACCTCCCATATCCACACCGGCAAAGTGAATTCTAAAAACATTGCCCCTTTTGACGGACCATATGTTCTGCATTTTATTTAGATCAATCCTTTTACTCTGCACATTATAACTCTATATTAATTATATACACTCGCTGATTTATTGGGAAAGTTGCTTTGTGGAAATTCAAATGCTGAAAAATATTGTCAAGCAAACATTAAATATTGTCCTGTTCAAGACAGATGCAGTGTATATGACTATGATATTAATTTTATAAAATAACCGATACATATTATATTCATTTTTGACTTTTATTTTAGTTTTTTAAATGTATTCTCTTACTGAAATGTGAAACCAGTGGAGCTTATAAACACCTGAGTTAGCATAGGATAATGATTTAAAGATAGTTCAAGGGTCAGATGTGGGTTTTGATTCTCAGCTTTAAGTCAAGTCAAAGAAGCTTTATTGTCACTTCAACCGTATATAGCTGATGCAGTACATGGTGAAATGAAACAACGTTCCTCCTGGACCAGAGGTGCTACACATAACAAAACAAAAACAAAGAACAGGGTGACAAACATGAAGTTAAGCTAAAGAATTCTTGTTAAACTAAACATACAACATAAGTGCAGGGAATGACAAGACAGTGCAGACAAACAAGACACATAACGCCGACTTGTGCAAAAGAAAAAGAACGGTGTTGTACATTGAGTGCAAGAATAGCAGCAGAGATAGTTACCACAGTTATAATATTTCTAGTTATAGTGCAAATATTAAGAGTGACATGTGCATGTAAACAATATCAGGTGTGTGTGTATGTGTGTGAGTTCTGATTCAGTTCAGTTCAGTGTGTGTGTGTGTGTGTGTGTGTGTGTCCATGTTCCTCAGTTTAGTTCAGTTCTCTGTTGAGACACCTGATTGCCTGAGGAAGGAAGCTGTTCAACAGTCTGGTTGTGAGGGCCCGAATGCTTCGGTACCTCTTTCCAGATGTCAGGAGGGTGAAGAGTGTGTGTGAGGGGTGTGTGGGGTCATTCACAATGATCCTGGCTTTATGGATGCAGTGTATTGTGTACATGTCCATGATAGAGGGAAGAGAGACTCCGATGATCTTCTCAGCTGTCCTCACTATCCACTGCAGGGTCTTGCGGTCCGAGGCGGTGCAATTCCCAAACCAGACACTGATGCAGCTGCTCAGGATGCTCTCGATAGTCCCTCTGTAGAAGGTGGTCATGATGAGAGGTGGAAGATGAGCCGTCCTCAGCCTTCGCAGGAAGTAGAGACGCTGCTGTGATTTCTTGGTGATGGAGCTGGTGTTGAGCGACCAGGTGAGGTCCTCCGCCAGTTGAACACAGAGGAATTTGGTGCTCTTGACGATCTCCACGTTGGACCCGTTGATGTTCAGTGGAGAATAGTCGCTCTGTGTTCTCCTGAAGTCAACAACCATCTCTTTCATTTTCTCCATGTTCAGAGACAGGTTGTTGTCTTCACACCAGGCTGTTTGCCTCGGCACCTCCTCTCTGTATGCTGACTCGTCGTTCTTGCTGATGAGACCCACCATGGTCGTGTCATTGGCGAACTTAATGATGTGGTTGGAGCTGTGCATTGCTGCACAGTCGTGAGTCAGCAGGGTGAACAGCAGTGGACTGAGCACACAGCCCTGAGGAGCTCCAGTGTTCAGTGTGGTGGCGCTGGAGGTGCTGTTCCCGATCCGGACTGACTGAAGTACGTGAAGTTTATGTGTGAGTGATACAACTTGACGGGGAGCTGCTCAGTTATCAGAATAGTTATGAATATAGGTACAGTAATATCAGTGGACTGTTTACTGTAGGCTACTTGTCAGTGTAACTATGCAGCATCTTATTGTTTCTATATATATATTTGAATTGTTAAATTCATTCATTCATTGTCTACCGCTTATCCGATCTACACTCGGGTCACGGGGAGCCTGTGCCTATCTCAGGCGTCATTGCGCATCAAGGCAGGATACACCCTGGACGGAGTGCCAACCCATCGCAGGGTGCAACACGCGCGCACACACGCACACACGCACACGCGCGCACGCGCACACGCACGCGCACACACACGCGCACACACACGCACACACACACGCACACACGCACGCACGCACGCACGCACGCACGGCACGCACGCACGCACACACGCACACGCACACACACACACACACACAACGGACAATTTGGAGATGCCAATCAACCTACAATGCATGTCTTTGGACCGGGGAGGAAGTACCAGAGTACCCGGAGGAATCCCCTGAGGCACGGGGAGAACATGCAAACTCCACACACACGGCAGAGGCGGGAATCGAACCCCCCAACCCTGGAGGTGTGAGGCAAATGTGCTAACCACTAAGCCACCGTGCCCCCCAATTGTTAAATTAAGAAATGCAATATCAAAGTACCATGCATCACACAGTTAAATAACTGGATTAAATTAACTTGTTGGAACTCAGTAAATAAAAAAATGTAAAAAATGGTATGCATTTGGACAACTGTAGAAGGATTTGGGAGAAAACAGTAGTCAAAAGCTGTGGTTGTTTTTTTGTGAGATGAGCTGGCTGACATGACTCAATGCTGTCAGTTCCATCACTAAAAACTATGTTTACAATGTGACATGAATTTATTATTTGCATGGTTGTGTGAACAGCAAAAATAAACACAATGACTCACAATGACATTTTCAATCTGATCTGGGCCACTTACATATGTGCTACTGAAATCCAATACATGGCAGTGTGCTGTCTGTCTGAAAAGGCAGTTCGGAATTTATGAGATATTTCCATGGTGGGGTAGTAAGGCAACGGGCCTGATAAATCTATAGGATAGATTTGGTCTGATGTTGCTGTACAAGGAAAATAAGAGAAGGCACATTATCGCAACCTGTCAGTGTTTGAAAAGAGCTCAAAAGAGGAGAACGTGGCTACAGTGCCAAAAGAAAGATGGTTTTCACACTGGGCATATTTGCTGTGGTCAGAATGCAAGTGTGATTGTTTGATTGGTCTGGTTTCAGACTGACTTGATTCTACCAAACGCTGGCTGATTTGCGTTCATCTTGCATTCATCACAAACACACATGGAGAACACAACCATTTCAGCCCACCCCTTGACACTCATCATACACATATGTTGCGTAAACAAAGAATGATGTAATCAGCTAAAACACATGCACAGGTCACTTTACTTCCTGAACAAGTGCGGACCTGAGTATGAGTTGCATTCACATTCAGAATCGTGGCACAGTTCCAGTGCAACCAAATTCACAGCATATCCTACAGGTAGTCTCGGATTCGGGACCAAGCTGCTCTTCCGAACTGTTGTCTGTTTCAGACTAAACTGCCAGTGGGAAAGCTCTGTAAATGCAATATTTATAGAAGTGGCTGAATGACATGCCCTTTTCACACCATGTGACACATTGTTCCTTTGAGCATGCAGGTCAGTTTAAGAGTGTGATCTGTTCAGACTGATGTCAGAAAGGCCACAGTGAAAAGGTGAAAAGCCTAACAAAAAAAAATCTTCAGTCAATCTGATTTGGGCCCTTTTCCCCCTACTGTGTGAACATAGGAGAATTAGGAGCTATTTGGTTAATAGCTCGAGTGTGTGTACAGGTGTACACGTGTGTCCATTTTAAACATGTTACCTTCTTACTAAAGTTAAAAATGACCCTGAGCACAATTTAAAATAAATATTCATTTATCTTCAGTAAGTCCTATATCTTGGTCAGGGTCATAGCAAATCCAAAGCCTTTCCACTGGATGAGGTGGGATTCAATGCACACACATACCCACCCGGGGCAACTTAGAGTAGCTAATCCATCCTCCAGCATGTTTTTGGGGAATGGGATGAAATCAGAGGACCCATACATTAACATAGTGAAACCCTGTGAAACACAGAGCTCAGAATCAGACTTGCAAACTTGGATCCATGACATGGCACCTGCTGGTACCCTCTGTACCGCCATACTGTTTTGGTAAAATTAATATGCTTTCTTTAAAAAGTGTTTCTTTATGTTCATTGGAGTAATTGAGCCAAACAAGTTTCAAGATGGAAAAGTAATTGCACTATTTTCCACTTTTAATCAATATGAATAATTTCAAGCCAAACAGCACAGATCATGACTAATCAAATTCAAGCCAAGTCAAACGTTCTCATTCTCATTCACATTCTCGCTCGGGTGACAGTACAGGTGAAGTCACGTGATAAATTGTCTTAAATAGAACAACTCCTTACACTGAGAAAAAGATTTTCTCCTGGTAAGAAGTGGCATCACTCACCTGGTTCAGATCCAGTGGCATTCACAATCTCACATCGAACACAATAACAGCACTGATGGCTTGAGTAATAGCCATGGCGTCTGGATCCTAATTGGGAATTAAGTGCTCTTTGTAGAGGATTTGTGCTGAAGCAGACAGTGAGTCTCCAGACAGGCAAAGGAAGTCAGGCCAGCCATTATGGAACTTAATAAGTATGAATTCATGAGGGAGAAGGGTTATATATGGGCTAGGTTGACAGCAAGGGGACTCCTGGATAGGATTGTTGGGTAAAAACAAAATTGGTTGGATTTGACATTCAGGCAGCCATTCTGAAACTTTTATGTGTATGAGTTCATGAGGGAGAGGGGTTAGAAATGTTTCACCATTACATAATATTGACCTCTGGCTAATTGGATTTCTTTATCAGAACATGACCAGCAAATAACAGCAATGAGAATATCCATTCATGAGTTTGGGACTTGTGTTTTGTTCATACAGTGTAGACTTCAAATTAGAGGAACCAATTTCTCTCATGCTTCCATGTGACCTCTGAGAACTTTTGTATTAAACAGAACCATGTGGCCAATTCTCTTGACCAAATGAAACATGACCTGATATGATTTTTTTTTAGGCTTAATGTTCCATTTAACGAGATGTTCACTGAACTTTAGTCTGCTCCTCTGGGTTAAGCCGGTGCCAGGTCTCCTGCCCTAGACCCCGGACACAATGCTGGGAGTGTAAGGGTGTGAGTTAAGAGTTAAGGTCAGTTGTATGCATGTCAGGAATCGGGGATGAATTAACACACACCAAAAACATGGGATAAATCAAGGTCCAGCCCTGGTGGGTCTTTATTCTACAAAGGTCTAGATCTTATTAGTAAAGATCATGTCATGAACAAAAGACACCATTTTTTGACAAGCTGAGTAACAAGACATTTTAACACGGAGTTGTATGACATGGCAAGACTTTGCATGTTTCTTGCAGCGCGATGATGCGAGTGTGGGTGTTTGAAGGGTGATAAAAAGCAGAAAGGACATAAAAACATAACTTATTTCACACATTCTCAGAGTGAAGGAGTGGGTGATGTTTTCTTTGGACTGTAAATGGCTACCAGATATACTCAACAGGCTGTGGACTCTGGTCTTGTTAGAAGTAATCCATCATTTTCACATAGTAGGTGAAGATCTGATTCTAAATGTCCAAACTTAAGCCATATTTCTTTGTGTTAGCATGAATTCAAAGGTGAATCCTTTCTGGAGTGTTACATTTCCTTAAAATTCTTGCGTTTATTGATATAAAAGTCCAAATGTGAACACAGATGGGTCTAATCAGGTTTTGGATGCCTCAAATGGAATGTAGTAGTACTGATCTCTACATGTTAGAAAACAGCATTATGCTTTATAGTCTACTTATCAAACATTATTCCTACTTTATACTATTCTTTATACCCTTACCTCTTTAGGCTACACTCCTCAGGGGTTTTATTAGTATGATGGCATGCTAACACCGTACTCTAGTGATGTATCACTTACATATGTGATTCATCTCCACTTTTTTTTTTTTTTTTGTAGATGTTGGCAATGCTGTTACTCAGTTATTCATTCATTTATCTACAGTAAGCACTTCAGTATTTCCAAGGAAACCTCTTTTTTTACATCCAAGCTGCTCATTTCCAAGACACGTGTTTGATTCTCAGTTGTATGTTTGTAGTCAAGTGTGTTGTGCAAGGTGATCAGTTATCAGGAGGAATGGAAATAAGTCTTACTAATGAAGCACAGAGCAGGAACAATAACAATGCATGGATGTGTAGTGTTTTTGACAACATACATTTGATTTATGCTAACAATTATTTAATCGCTTTTCCTTTCATAAAAAGCCTATGCAACTTAGTGTTGTTAATTAGAAGGTACAGTAAGGTAGTTACTGACAAAATATTACCAAATGACTGGGTTTTATTTTTAGAGAAAAAAATTGGCGGAAAGTGAGCTTAAAGAGATTTTAATTATCATTGAGTTGAGCCAAATGAACTGATGCACTGAAGAGAGCTGGGATTCCCACCACTAATGCACTGAGTGTTAGGAAAGCTGTAGACATGTGAGAATATGAATAGGATTATAAGGTTATATAATACTGTATTTTTGTGTGTATATAAGCACATAACTACAGCCTTAAAAATGAAAAAAACTAAAATCTCAGGAAAAGAGTCATCTTAAATCTTAAATTAGTTTCTCTGTGTACACACACATATGTATATACAGTACATTTTCATTCTTGGCCTTAAAAACAGTGACTGACGTCCCTTTCCAAATATAAGTACATCCCTTGGTATACTCCCACCCCAACACTGATTGACAGATTTCTGTAAAAGGCATCGGAAATACAAATCCAGCCTCCAGCCAAAACGCAGAGGAAGTGAAATAGCAAATTGTTATTGCTATTTCAATATGACAGGGTCATAAATTAAAACATTGCAAATGGACTTTGTGTTTCCACATGAAATATGGAAGAAAATGAAATAACTTTTCCTTTGAATTATGTGACAAATTCAAAACCAAAATAACAAAAGCAAAAACACAATGGCAATTCAGACAAACTGGAAAAGATAGGTATAGTTTGTGAATAGAATTCTTACCGCTGATTGGATGAGACATCTGTCACTCAGGATATACAAGAAGTAGGAAATTGTGTATCTAACTTTATTTCTCGTTCACTTTAAATCATTTTTTTAGATAGTGCAACTTTAAATCTTTTAAAGAAAATAACGAACATGTATATTTATATTTATTATAAAGTGGAATTCATTCAAGACTACTTTGAGGATGGCCATTCATATGCCGTGATTTTAGATATACTGATAGCGTATCATGGCATAAAGATTAGTTTTCGATCTCTAAAAACACACCTGAAGAACACAGGGATGTTTCGAAGACCAAACTGTTGCAAATTAAATGATGTAAGGAACATTATAAGAGAAGGGCTGCGTTCATATACACGTGAATCAACTTTCTACTTCCGCAGCAAGCTGTACTTCCGTGTATCTTGAGTGACAGATGTGTCTTCCAATCAGCGGTAAGAATTCTATTCGCAAACTATACATACCTTTACAGTTTTGTCTGAATTGCCTTTGTGTTTTTGGATTTGTTATTGTGTTTTTGGATTTGTTATTTTGTTATGCACTTCTCGGCCACCGTAGTCCACAAATAGAAAACACAACATGCAATTCCTTTTGAATTGGAAATACATTCATTCATTGTCTACCGCTTATCCGAACTACTCTCGGGTCACGGGGAGCCTGTGCCTATCTCAGGCATCATTGGGCATCAAGGCAGGATACACCCTAGACGGAGTGCCAACCCATTGCAGGGCACACACACACAACAGACAATTTAGAGATGCCAATCAACCTACCACGCATGTTTTTGGACTGGGAAAGGAAACCGGAGTACCCAGAGGAAACCCCCGAAGCATGGGGAGAAACTCCACACACACATGGTGGAGGCAGGAATCAAACCCCCAACCCTGGAGGTGTGAGGCAAACGTGCTAACCACTAAGCCACCATACCCCCCCCTTGGAAATACAAATACATGTTTGTTTTAAGTTTATAATTAGGTTGAATGTGAAAACAAAAATAAATCTTCCATGAAGTGTTCTCCTCAAGTCTCTATATCCTATCCTATATACATTATATAATGAAATACATACAAATGACACATTTTGGGATGTGCTGTTATAAGGAGAAAAAAGAAGAAGAGAAAGATATCAAATTGTTAATTCCCACTCATCTAATTTCAGTGTTGTAGCTGCTCAGAGTTGCACAAAAGGCCTTCATAAGTTTGTCCCACACAGCAACAACACTACAAGAAAGCACATCACCACAAAGAGCACTGAGCAGTCCCGAGATCACTCCGAGTGACTAACCCTCTGACATCAGGCACAATGTAGTACAAGGCAGACGAGCAGACACAAATCACACATCAACATTACACCACAAAAAACACAAAAAATGAGAAGCGTACATGGGATGTGTTAGCTTAGTGGTTAAGGCATTGGACCACTGCTTGGCAGGTTGTGAGTTTGAATCCCAGGTCCACCAGGCTGCCACTTCCAGGGCACTGAGCAAGGCCCTTAACCCTCAGGTGTATAAAACGAGATGAAATGTAAGTTGCTCTGGATAAGGGTGTCTCCGAAATGCCAGAAATGTAAACATGCGATTTGAAGCATACCTAGCCTGTAAAAAGAAATATAAATAAGTCTTTTTTTTTTTTTAAATAATGCATCTGGATGGTTACCAACATGATGTTCCTGTAATCACACATCCCACATTTTATTCCACTTATATAGGAAAATGCTAAATCTTCTTCCCCATATTAACAATTACACATGCTTTCTAATCTGCTTATGTATAGTGTTGATTATATTTTGTAAGGTGTTACAGTAGAAGCTATAACACATCCAGACAAGCTCAAACACAGAAACAACAACAACATGCAAAATACCTTCGGGCTATTCTCCTAATCGAGAATTTGATGTAAAAAAACAGCATGTTTTGCTTGTGTAAAAAAAATCAATCCTCTGCACATCCTGGTAGTAAATCAGTGTGTGTGGTGTAATCAGGTTTGTGAGTCTTTTACACATTCAGACGAGCGAGTCAGAGCTGTAATGTTGCTAAGGTCTGTAACACAATCTTTCTGACCTGTGAAACACTACTAAACGTTACTCACAGGTCGTTTATTAATGAGTGAAAGGTTGCTTTTGAATGCAAAATAGTTTTGGTTTTAACAGCTTAAAAAAAGAAGCAGTGGAGAAAACTGGAGAACAGGCTACATATAGGTTAAGCTGTCATCCACCATGGAGGTTTTAGTGTCCCTATAGTGCACTACTGTTTCAAGTAAGGATAAATACATTTTGTTTTGCATGCGGCCATGCACAAGTTGTCATGACGTGGTTAGCGCAACTACTCACACACATACTAAACCGTATCGCACACCTTATAAATCTCGCTTGCATGGAGAAGTCCATGATATATGAGCGTCTGATGGACAAGTGAATGTGGAAGGGGTGGGAGGGCAAGCGGAGGTGCTGCACCATTCGAGACCTCCTCAGCAAGCTCTCTGTGTGTGTGTGTGTGTGTGTGTGTGTGTGTGTGTGTGTGTGTGTGTGTGTGTGTGTGTGTGTGTGTGTGTGTGTGTGTGTGTGTGTGTGTGTGTGTGTGTGTGTGTGTGTGTGTGTGTGCGTGCTTGGGAGTGAGCTTGCTTTTTAAAGAACCATACCTTGTTAGAAAACGATGGAGGGTGGAAAGAATTTCATGCCTACCTGCTCTATAATGAGCAGAAATTATTCTGCTTGCTTTCGGCGACGGCCCAGCGGAATCTAGTGATGCTTCTCCCGGCGAGACTGTTTTTACTCAAAATAAAATAACACCGTTTTAACCTTCCAATTTATTCCAATTTACATATCCCTGACTGCTGTTTCCCCTGGAGACAGGCTCGCAGGACTTCAGACGCCAGTGAGGTAGCGCCAATGGGTGTTTGATTAGTTAATTAATAATTCCCATGGTGCTGCAATTAATTTGCAATTAAGTGAGGCAATCCCTGTTTTTATGGCTTACCTTCTTACAAAAACATGCCAGCTCGTATACATGTATTCCTACACACCTATGGCACAAACACACTGGCCTTTTTCTGTTCCATGTCAAAGTAAACACTGCCAGAGATCAGTTTGTTTGCTTTCCTTAACACTGTCATAAGGAGCCCCGGCGTCACCATGGAAAGGTTTGTCACCTGCTCTGTGTCACATTTAAATAATAAAAAAAAGAAACCCCAACTTGTCATAATTCTGGGCATAATTCTCAAACTTTTATTTTCAAAATGCAGTCAAGTTGACTTTATATTTGATATCCAGTTCTGCATGTGGAAACCTGATCTTGGCTTTGGGATTTGGGAGAACAGACCACCAGTGTGGCAGAGCGCAGCCTCATCAGACCCACAAAGCTCGTCAATATCACAAACACTTCTTCTTCCCGTGTGACACCAAGTCTTACCAATTAAACCCTTTGCTTCATGGCAGTGACTGATGGAGGGGCACGTACACTCTAAAACGGCAAAATTACTCACTTAGCGCCGATCGCAATTAAAGCAGTCGCACAATTACTTCAGCAGATTCCAGTGACTCAATGAGGCTGGATGAATGAGCAAAGAAGCACTGACTGTTTTAATCCAGTGCAAGTTGCACTATGGGAGGCCTGGGAGGCTACACAGGGCTTCATGCTAGGCTAAGACCTTTTCCTCTACATAGCGTGTGGGAAGTAATCCATCGTGAGAAGAAAAAAGAGGTGTCCCACATGCCTGTTTGCTGCGCTATGGTGTTATTGTCTCCAACTCCCTAACCTCAGCTTATTCCAACTCTTCGGATCTACCCTCGCCAGATTCTTTTAGTTCCCACTGCTAATCCCGGTGCTAAAGCTGGGAATCTTTAACTGTTTGAATAAAGCCATGGATAAATATTGTCTGAGGCCATGTCAACACTTGTGTCATCCATTTTCCATTTGGGCTTCAATTAAAGGTTATTTTTCTATTTGCTAAGGGGGAAAGAAAATAAGGCCTTGGTGAGACCAGAAAGATTTGGTGAGCTTAGTGAGGGAGCCAGACGTCAAAGATTACCTTAGTTACCCTCTCAGTCCTATAAGACAATAGTTTTCCAACTCTGGTTCATCTCCACATTGCAAAATCTTTGCTGTCAAAGTGTGAATCTGTATGCAGAGACAAAGAAAGACTGCTGTCCTGAAAAGCTGCTGAATATCTCAACAGCCTGGCTAAATGTAAGATATATCAAAGACATCATGACCTTATGGTACTGTAGCTCGATGCTGTCTACACAGTGCAGGAAATCTTGCAGTTCAGTCTAAGACTCACAAGAGGGGGCAAATCCATGGAGTTCTCTTTCTCTTTTCCTCACTGCACACACTGGTGTAGGCCTGCCTTATATTATTCCCTTTTTTTTCATTTCAACAAAAATTTCGTTTGTCGTGTGAGCTTCCCTCCTGTAGATGGATGGTGGTCAGGGATGATTTTTCATCTACATTACCTTGAAGCCAAAATATTCACACTCCAACAGTGATTTTTTTTACTATGTTTGACATACATGTAAGCATGATTGATTGGTGCTCGATGATCTGAAGCAAATAAAAATAAATGACATATTTTGGAAAGAGTGCCAGCGTTATTTTGACGCTAGTGCCCTGGGCTTATTCAATCTCTCTGACAGGTCAGTTCAGTTTGACACACTGAGTTCTGCTGTAACATTTTATATACACTGTTTCAATCCATCCAGCCATCCATTTCTGCAGACAATTTCAAGACGCCAATCAGCCTTTGGACTGGGAAGGAAACAGGAGAACCCAGAGGAAACCACTGAAGCACAAGGAGAACAGGGGATTCAAAGCCCCAACTCCAGTGGTGAGAGCCAAATGTGCACTGCACCCCAGTAATTTTATTGGTTAAGTACCGTTCCAAGAATAATTATACAGGTTATATCCTCACTGGGACATTTCATTCTGTGTATCACTCCTCTTGTCTGTATTCACCAGATGGGCCTCTACATGGGATGAGGTATCTCAGTGGTTAAGTGTTGGGCTGATGAGTGGAAGGTTGTGAGTTTGAGTCCCAGAACCACAAAGCTGCCACTGCTGGGCCCTTGAGCAAGGCCCTTAACACTCAGTTGTATAAATGAGATAAATGTAAAACACTCTGCAGAAGGGCATCTGCATCTGCCGAGTGCTGTAAATGTACATCCTACTTCAAAAAGGCTACTGCAGTAGAGCTTAATGACATAATCTACAGACAAGGCAAACAAAACTTTTCAGGAACGCAACTTTTGACTTAAAATAAGAACACTCATGTTGAAGTTGAAAAGGAAGGAGAAAGGATGACAGTTTTTCTGGAAGCCCTGCACTTAGAAACTTTAAGGTTATAAAGCAAGTGTGGCTTCTTGCTACTTATCTTTACCATCTGTCACAATAAAGGGGGTGTGGCCTATGTGCCTATCCATCCCAGTGAATAAAGAAATAATGAGTGTTCGACCTGTCCTGAGACCCTTAAGACCCTCCTCCACCCCACTCCTCCAACACATAGACCCACCCCATGTCTTGCTTCTCTCTGTTTGATCTAATTTGGTATAATAGGCCTCATTTAATTGCCATTGGCGTAATGCGGATAATTAATTGGCCCTTCTGGGCTATTGTAATAAGCCAAAGCACTGGGCAAACACGTAGCGTGAAGCTGTGAAAATAAATAGAGTTCGAATGTGAGATTATTACACTCAAACGAATGTTTAAAGCATGCTCTGCTTAGCATGTGTCTGTAAAAACACAGTGGACTCCCACACGCCTCGCCTGTTTCAGTCCGACCAGCGCTCATGCTGATGTAGCTGAAGCCTCACTTACACACATACATCAGGTGAGAGATTTTAAACTTCGGTTCACCAGAAATCATGTTTTTTTGGAATTTCTATTGCTGAAATAAAAAAAAATTCTGTAAAATAAAAAAATAGCAACAAACTAAAAAAAATCCAAATCAAGTTCAAATTCAATGGTCATAGTACAGTGCTCAATCTTGACATTTTTTAACGTTTATCCTGGACTGAAAGTGAAATTTAAGAAAAGGAAAATGAATGAGTTACGTGGAAGTGGAACGGGATTCAGCAAAGTATCAGATACATCAGCAAATTGCATTTATCCCAAGAACTTTATATTTACAGTTAAACAACTGGGAGGCTAGAGCATGTGTGCTTCCACTCCCTACTGGTAAGTGTTTCCCCTCTATATATTCTGATGACACTTGCCTATTAAAACAGATCAAAAGAAATCCTAAGGTCAGCTTGTGCAGACGTCTGTGTGTGCGTGTGTGCATGTGTGTGTGTGTGTGTGCGTGTGTGTGTTTCTTTGCCCACATCTTGTCCAAGTTGAAGATGAGATCATTGCTTACCAACATCAACATCCAAGGCTTAAAATGCTCTGTCACTGATGGCACTGACGCTGGCCCTGTGCTTTTTTATAGGCTCGGTGGAATAAACGGAAAACGCAAACCAAACCGCTATAGCAAAAATATTTATTTATAAAGTCATCGGAGAAAAAACAAAAAATGCTGCATTTACTTATACAGGAAGCAATGAGGTAAGGATAGGTATAACTTCTGCCTCATTTAACCTCAATTTTAATCTTAAACAATCTCTGTCTCTGTCTGCCTCACTCTTGCTTTCTGTCTCTCGCCCTGCTGGCCCTGTCCTGCCATAACCAATTCAGGCCCGGTGTTATGGGAATGGTTCTATGGCGACTAAAGGCCGTGTTTTGATTGGCACCTCGTAACGACTCCAAACTCCACAACCGTCGGCCAGACTCGCAACATTCAATCACACAACAGTGCTACCATGGACACCAAAATGAATTAAAGGCCATTGTTGTTATTGGAATATCAACTGGACTTTCCATTCTCGGAACTGTAATAAATTGAAAAAAAAAAAAACTCAACGACTTCATTGGCACTCAGATTTAATAAATAAAACAGTTCAGAATCCTAATGTTTTGCTGACTATAGCTATAACTATCGCTGTCAAAAAGGCAGAAATATTGAATCAGAATGTTAATATACAATATTTTACATGATTTTGTGATATTTGAAATGGGTTATAGATTAGTGATGCCATTCATACAGCAAAACCCAGCAAGCAGAGAAGATGAACTCATTCACTTTCAGTTCAGCGATTTATCCTGATCTGGAGCCTAGCCCGGGAGCACTGGGGCGTGAAGCGGGAATCCTCCCTGTTACACTATGTATTAACAAAATCCAAATAAAATCACAGAGACTTGCAGAGATGAGCGCAGTACATATCTGGCTGACGAGATTTTCAAGATTTTCAAGATTTTCTGTTTGGATGTCATTTGATACAATGAAGCTTCGTCATGACGTCACAGCAGAACATTAACCTTTCATCAGAATGCAATCAAGCGTACAATAAACATTGTGTTTCTTGTGCTAGTGATGCCACAGACAGAATTTACCTTCCAGCACACTTCAGCAACATCAGTCCTGACCTCAAACGTTAAAAGTATATTAGGAAAAGTGGAGAACTGGCCCAGGCTCAGGATAAATGGGTGATTTCATCTACAATTCACACAAACAGCACCAGAACAAACTTCTGTATGGCTCCAACACGCTGCAAACAACTGTGCAAAAACAAATAAAGCCACATACAAACAAGCTAATGACTGATTTACGTCAGGCTTAGAGGCGCTCCGTTTGAGCTCAATTGGACGCAGAGCATTTTTTTGTGGCTGCACAATTTGGCATGTTAAATAAGAGAGAAAAGCAGACTGGGTGAGAAAGTGTGTGTAGTGTGGTAAAGACATGGGTTTGTGTTTTGAAATCAAGGTGATACCATGTCGATGTGCTGCTAAGCTTAGAAAAAAATGGACTGCAGCGTATAATGGCGCCGTTTCAGCACTGATTCACCTTCTGGCCTTTCGAGCTGGTCAGACTACAGACTAGAACATGTGCCAGAATTTCTGTTTAATAGTTGAAATGAATTGGATGGGGAGAATGACTGACACTGCTTGTGTCCATTATTGTACACAGAGATCAAGCTGAAGAACCACAAACTTACTTTTTTCTTTCTCTTTTCCCAACCTGCCTTTAAAAAACTGGATTCAGAAATCAAAATGTAAACTGAGAAAATAAACAACAAAATGTAATCATTGTCTTTTCATTGAAGATGTTTTACAGTTCAAACGAAACACCGCACACATACCTTGTTCCTGAGCTGATCGGTTGTGTGCAAAGTGTACACCGTGCCTCACTGTTTAGCAAATGGAAACGTTCATGTTTTATTGCCACCCTCACTTTCATGGTCTGCCAATTTGTCTCGCTGAGTAAACAGTGCGTATGAATTGCTGATAATTGGGAGAGTTCCAGCAGTATGGGAGAGAGTACAGAGGTCAGGGGTCAGTGTTTTGGGGCTGCTGTCCAGCTGCAAATGGGTCAGCGCTCATTAAGAACCTTTCATGTGGACTTGCACCTGAGCTGTCACAAGCATTAAACCTGTTTAAAGCACATTTATTAGGCATTGTAACTGCTTTCCTCAAGTTTCAGCTGGATGATGCAGACTGGCAACAAATGTTAAACAGGTAGTCATTTAGCTCTTTAAGCTCAGATTCATAAAGATTTATGACTATGTTTAATAATTTTTCTGCTTTATAACCATTGAAGAAAATAGTGCAAGGTTTGCGTGAAGAGCTTTATGCATTTATTGAAGATATCTCCAGTGTCAGTGCTTTGAATCTTTGTATCTTTGCATCAGTCAGAGGTGAAGCTGTCATTTGAACTAGGCATTTAAATAAATAAATAAATAAATAAATAAATAAATAAATAAATAAATAAATAAATAAATAAATAAATAAGCAAAGTTAATTTTTATTAACTAAAGATTCTGTGGTATAAGAGCAACAAAACACTGTGACATGTTTTAGGAAAATAAACAAACAAAGCAGTGGTCATAGTAGCTTTTCGTTATTTATTTATCATAAAAGTTATCCATGAAACACTTCAATAACAAATTATAACTCATTCTATGATTACTTTGATGTCACTAGTTTTTTATGTACTGCAAAAAAAGGCATTTTTAATATATTTTAAGAAATAGAATTCTGTATTATTTGTTAAAAAGCAGAAACACATCAGGTCTTACTGAGACGTTGAAATTTCCCAGCATGCATAGCGACCTACAAGCATGGCCACACCAGACTCCACTTCCCACAGTTTCCACTCACTTGCACATTCACAGTCAGCAGACTTTTTATCACACCCATCCCTCTCCAATTACACATATACACTCAGTTTCCTCTGTGTTTCTGACATTACCAAGTCTTTTGTTCAATGCATGTTTATTTGGTTTGATCTTGTTTTTGTGTCTTTGCTGTACCTGATACCCTGTCAGATACAAACCCAGCCAGACTGTTGACCTACTTTGAAACTGCCTTATGTTCTAGACTGACTGTCAAGCTGTCACTCAACAAATGTCACTAACCTGCATTCATGTCAATTTCAGCATTGTGACATCCTAGTCATTTACAAATGGTAAGCTGAAGAGATAATTGAAATTAAACATAAATTACAGACTTATGCTCTTGGCACTTTAGAGTAGTCCAGGTGTTAAATATTGATTTACAAAGTGAACATGGATGCATTATCAAATTATACCTGCACCATCCAGATCATCTTAATGGGAAGCATCACCCTGTTTAGACTGGTTTGGGATCAGCAGTAAGCTGGACAGCCGGCTCTCCAGAGCTCAACAGCCAGGAAGATAGTGAAGGACCTCCACCATTTGAATATTGGACTCTTGTGGTCCTGGAATGAGGAAAAGCTTCTTCCCACAGGCCATTCTGTTCCTCAACCAGGACGTTACTAAGAATCTGGACTTTATCCACTCTCCAGTGTCACACTGAAGAGTTGGTTTCCTCTCAAGCTGTCTTCCTCACATCATCTCATAAGGGAGTTTTATTCTTCATCACTCTCACCATGTTTTCATTAGCGATCTTAATCTCCATCCAGATTTTTGTGATATGTTCTATTGTAAAGAGTGTGATACAATTAAAATGGACTTGAATTGCTGAATATATTACTGATACATACTTCAAAACCCCCACTGCGCAAATTCTGAAATGTTTTTCACCCATATTTTCAATTCAGTTATGGCTGCGAGGATGCAGTGCAAATCCCACAATGCATGCGTAGTTTAATCAAAGCTTTCATCCTCAGCATGGTCATTTTAACCCACCATAATTACACATTACTCCGTTATACTGTCTCCAGTCTGCGTTTGAACCACAACTGCCCTGACAGGCAAATACACCACTAATAGTCCTGTTAGTCATTTTCTGATTGGGGCGTCAGTGGCTACTTAATTCCAGGCCATGTCTCAGAGCTGTGCCAATGCTACCCAGACCTGTCATGTGCAGTGGTGCTTAATAGGTTAGACACAACAAACAAACATTAATGGTTCTTATGGTAAACATTTGGGCAGGTCACTGAAAGCTTTCTGGCAAACAACCATACCCAGAGTGTCTTGCTTCCCTGCCTTGCTTTCCACCTTTTATAAATTCTGACAAATTCATATGCTTCTAGCTTCAGAAAGAGTGTCTCCAGTCCTGATAATCCAGAGTTTGGTCATTTTCCTACTAACCTCCTAATCTTGCTTCTGGTTAACTGTGAGTTAAATTATATGCCTTTGTCCCTTTTAGAATTAGAAATCCCGAGCTTCTCTGTTCTAACTAATTGTGTAATATTTTGGCAATTGAGGCACATATACATTACTTTTAAACACACATTGTGCATTTCATCATTTTCTTGTTTATATACTGGAGAACGATACAGTATCATGGTCTATCGCCTGTCTCTCTCAGGCCAGATGTCGGATGCAGACCAGCATGCTTTACACTTGCAATACCAAGTCTTGCCTTCTTGTGCATACATTTGCCATTTTAGTGGAACATTTATTACTGCAAACACCAAGCTCTGCTACAAAAGTCTATTTCATAAACCTTACTATGTATTTAAGGTTAATCTACTAAATCTGTTAATGATTATTAGAAATAGAATGAATTTCTATGAAAGCAGATCTGATGACACGTGGGCGTTCGGTTTGGCAAAACAAACCACACCATACAAGTAAAACTACCTCCTTCTTATAGCCTTCAATCATCATGGGGCTTGTGCTCACAAAAACAATAATATAAGGTAATTTACATATTATTTCACATATTATTATTTGCTTTTTCAGTTTTTACATTTCAGTAACTGTGCTATAAGTTTTGTGTAATCCTTTGTCATCATATTTGTGGGTTTTACATGGTTGTCATAGAAACACAATCAAATTCTTATCAATCAAGTTCCTTTAATGAAATATTATGTGATTCCTCACATTGTCATCAGCTGTCTTTGGTTGCAGTGGCATTAAATGAGAGATAATTTTGAATGTAAACATGACATTTTTTCCCCCAGATTTTCTATCTGGTGTTGGCTTTCATTGAAACTCCTACTATCTAAAAAGATAGCATGAATGGCATGGTTCATTTTGCTCTTAGTTTGTTTGTTCTTCAGACAGAATTTAAAGCTTGACTGGTTCATATGCAAAGTTTTTGTCTGTAGACCAGCAGCTGATCAGTTTTCATGCCTGACTAGGGGTTTAATTAAAATCAAAGAGTCATTCTATCATGCTGACTTCACCAAACAATTCAAGTTTTCCTAAAAAGGTCCTTTGGGCGCTTCGTGCATGTAACACTTGCCGAAAAGATGGGCGGGGTTATCAGGTGCTGATGCTGGATAAGAAAAAAATACTATACGATACTTAGTTGGGCAAGATATTTCACAAATGTATTTTAAATTCACCCACATTGTATGATTCATTTTCCAACATTTTAAAAATTCTGTGTATTCTGTATGCTAAAGCTATGTTATGTGCGTTTGTTGTCATTTGTTGATCGACTGGGAAGATTTGCTTCTCTATTTGTTTAGCCATGACAAATTGCATATGTATAAGGGCTGCACAATAATCTAGCCATGGGGGACTTCTGTGCCGGTCCCAAGCCTGGATAAATAGAGAGGGTTGCGTCAGGAAGGGCATCTGGCGTAAAACATTGCCAAATTTAACCATGCGAATCATCAGTACTCTGAATTTCATACCGGATCGGTCGAGGCCCGGGTTAACAATGACCGCCATCGGCGCCGTTGACCTACAGAGCGCCAGTGGAAATTGGGCTACTGTTGGTTGAAGAAGTAGAGGAGGGAGGAGAGTGCACAGACAGAGAGAGAAGAGGAAAGGTAAGAGTGTAGGACTGAGAATAGGAACTCTGAATGTTGGTACTATGACAGGGAAAGATAGAGAGCTGGCTGATATGATGGAGAGAAGGAAGGTGGATATACTGTGTGTACAGGAGACCAGGTGGAAGGGTAGCAAGGCTCATAGTATAGGAGCAGGATTCAAGTTATTTTATTATGGTGTGGATAGTAAGAGAAATGGTGTAGGTGTGGTCCTGAAGGAGGAGTTTGTGAGGAATGTTCTGGAGGTGAAGAGAGTGTCAGACAGGGTGATGAGTCTGAAGTTAGAGATTGAAGGGGTGATGTTGAATGTTGTTAGTGGTTATGCCCCACAGGTAGGTTGTGAGTTAGAGGAGAAAGAGAGATTCTGGAGTGAATTAGATGAGGTGATGGAGAGTATTCCCACGGGTGAGAGAGTGGTGATAGTAGCGGATTTGAATGGACATGTTGGTGAGGGGAACAGAGGTGATGAGGAGGTGATGGGCAAGTTTGGAGTCAAGGAAAGGAACCTAGAAGGACAGATGGTAGTGGACTTTGCTAAGAGGATGGACATGGCTGTGGTTAACACTTATTTTCAGAAGAGGGAGGAGCATAGAGTGACTTACAAGAGTGGAGGTAGGAGAACACAGGTAGACTACATCCTATGTAGAAGAGGCAATCTGAAAGAGATTAGTGACTGTAAAGTGGTAGTGGGAGAGAGTGTAGCCAGACAACATAGGATGGTGGTGTGTAGGATGACTTTGATGGTCTGTAAGATGAAGAGGTCAAAGATAGAGAAGAAAACCAAGTGGTGGAAGCTGAAAAAGGAGGAATGTTGTGAGGAATTTAGACAGTTGATGCAAGCTCTGGGTGGTCACGTAGTGCTGCCAGATGACTGGGAAACTACAGCAGAAGTGATCAGGGAGACAGGGAGAAAGGTGCTGGGTGTGTCATCTGGAAGGAGGAAAGAAGATAAGTTCAGGATAGTATCCAGAGGAAGAGGCTAGCCAAGAAGAAGTGGGACATGGACAGGACTGAAGAGAATAGACAGGAATACAAGAAGTTACAACGCAGAGTGAAGAGGGAGGTGTCTAAGGCCAAGCAGAAGGCATATGACGAGTTGTACACTAGGTTAGACACTAGAGAAGGAGAGAAGGACTTGTACAGGTTAGCTAGGCAGAGGGATCAAGATGGGAAGGATGTGCAGCAAGTTAGAGTTATTAAGGATAGAGATGGAAGGGTGCTCTCAAGTGAGGAGAGTGTACAGAGGAGATGGAAGCAGTACTTTGAGGAGCTGATGAATGAGGAAAATGAGAGGGAAAAAAGAGTAGAAGGGGTGAACTCTGTGGAACAGAAAGTAGATAAGATTAGAAAGGATGAAGTCAGAAAGGCTTTGATGAGAATGAAACGTGGAAAGGCAGTTGGTCCTGACGACATCCCGGTGGAGGTCTGGAAGTGTCTGGGAGAGGCAGCAGTGGAATTTTTAACTAGTTTGTTCAACAGGGTTTTAGAGAGTGAGAAGATGCCTGAGGAATGGAGAAGAAGTGTGTTAGTGCCGATCTTTAAGAATAAGGGTGACGTGCAGAGTTGCAGCAACTATAGGGGGATAAAGTTGATGAGCCATACAATGAAGCTATGGGAAAGAGTAGTGGAAGCTAGGTTAAATAAGGTAGTGGAAATTTGTGAGCAGCAGTATGACTTCATGCCCAGAAAGAGCACAACAGATGCAATTTTTGCTCTGAGAATTTTGATAAAGTATAGGGATGGTCAGAGGGAGTTGCACTGTGTGTTTGTAGACTTGGAGAAAGCGTATGACAGGGTGCCAAGAGAAGAGCTGTGGTACTGTATGAGGAAGTCAGGAGTAGCAGAGAAGTATGTCAGAGTGGTGCAGGACATGTATGAGAGGAGCAGGACAGTGGTGAGGTGTGCTGTAGGTCAGACAGAGGAGTTCAATGTGGAGGTGGGACTGCATCAGGGATCGGCTCTGAGCCCCTTCCTGTTTGCTATAGTGATGGACCAGTTGTCAGAGGAGGTCAGACAGGAGTCTCCTTGGACAATGATGTTTGCAGATGACATTGTGATCTGTAGTGAGAGCAGGGAGCAGGTTGGGGAAAACCTGGAGAGGTGGAGGTTTGCGCTGGAGAGAAGAGGAAAGAAAGTCAGTCATAGTAAGACTGAGTACATGTGTGTGAATGAAAGGGAGGGAAGTGGAACAGTAAGGTTACAGGGTGAAGAGGTGAAGAAGGTACAGGAGTTTAAGTACTTGGGGTCAACAGTCCAGAGTAATGGAGAGTGTGGGAAAGAGGTAAAGAAGCGAGTGCAGGCAGGTTGGAATGGGTGGAGAAAGGTGTTGGGAGTTCTGTGTGATAGGAAAATATCAGCTAGAATCAAGGGGAAGGTGTACAGGACAGTGGTGAGACCGGCCATGCTGTATGGTTTAGAGACAGTGTCACTGAGGAAGAGACAGGAGTCAGAGCTAGAGGTAGCAGAGCTGAAGATGTTGAGGTTCTCTTTGGGAGTGACAAGATTGGACAGGATTAGGAACGAGTACATCAGACTTAGGGACAGCTCATGTTGGACGTTTGGGGGACAAAGTTAGGGAGGCCAGATTAAGATGGTTTGGACATGTTCAGAGGAGGGAGAGTGAGTATATTGGTAGGAGAATGTTGGACATGGAGCTGCCAGGCAGGAGGCAAAGAGGAAGGCCAAAGAGGAGGTACATGGATGGAATAAATGAGGATATGAAGCTAGTGGGTGCAAGTGTTGACTTGCAGAAGATAGGGATAGGTGGAGAGAGATGATTCGCTGTGGCGACCCCTGAAGGGAAAAGCCGAAAGAAGAAGAAGATAAGGGCTGCACAATGCTGGTAAAATGCTAAATCACAATAGATTTATTCTGCAGTTTTTATCTCTATAACATTACAGGTTTGTTCCTTCATTTATTTTCCATCGTCATTTATTTTCCAACCGCATCTCATTTTCAGTTGACTTTTCATTCTATCATTCTCATGTCTGTTATATCAAAAAGCACTTGCCTCAAACTTGCCTCAGCATAGCAACGTTGTCTAATGTTGCCAGTAATGCAAAATCATTTCCAAGAGTCTGAAGAACTCGAGATGAAAATAATTCATCTCAAGAGCCAAAACCTTGTACTTTGTCACTCAACCACAGGAGCAACACAAAAATGATTTCCGTATGTCCAAAAGCCGCCAGAGTTTAGATTTATCTAGGTGATTTTCTAGCTAATGCCTTTGTCATGGAGTCAACACAAACTATAAACTACAGTTTTGTTGGAGTTGCAAGACAGTGAGTCACCAGGAAAAAAGCTTGGCACAGACCAACCGAGGTACGAGACAATGACGTGAAAAAGAACAAGTAATAGAAATAGCATAAGTTATGCCAGCACAGGTGGGAGCAGGATACAGAGTGGTAGAGAGAGATAAACAGAAGCACTGACAGATGGTGGAAGAGAAAAAAAGCTAACTTTTCAGCAGGTGTAGGATGAGCAATTGGAAGAGGTGTGAATTAAAAGAAATAGGCAGAATTAGAAATAATGACAGTAGCACGAGTGAACGAAAGAAGAACGCCACTGACATAAATGTAGGATTTGCAGTAGCAATGGTGAAAAGCATTAAAAACCTATACAGCAGCCATTATAGCTCCACCACCTGCTTTGTCATGCACCCACCATGATCCTTAACGGAGCGAGATTGTCAAAACAGATTGCACATCAACTCAGTGTGATTTAGAAAGCTGTTTTATGCCCCTCTCGTTGCTCATGAGGCTTTGTATCAAACTTTTAAAGGGCCAACGGAGCAAAAAAATTCTCAACTTTTGACTCTTGTACACTCTGCCCTGACAGAGGTGGAGGAACGTTCATAGAGCTTGTCTGTTAATTGGGAATAACTTCCCTAAAGAGACCCTTGAGGGTCACTCTTTTTCTCCAGACCTGTCAGCACTCCTTTCAAATGGGGATTTGTCTTATTTTGGAGACCTCTTTTTGCCATTTAATATAAATCCCAGGCTACAGCTGCTGGAGTGATCAAGGGAATGAGAGCTTTTAATGCATTCTGGCCCCAATGCCCTCTTGCACTTATCATCATTACCATGATACACATGGGATATTGACCGAATCTTTTTGAATTGCATAAAATTTAAAAAAAAAAAAAAAAGAAAAGAAAAAAGAAAGTGGTGCACATGCACAGTCATGCACCTCCAAATGCTCTGTGGAATACAGCCTGAACTTCATAAAAATTAATTAATTAATTAATTAAAATCACAACACAAAATTCCTCTGAAAATTTACTGTTGTACAACACTTTTTTAGGAACTGGATACACAGATTTCAAAGAGTAATTTCTAGAAACTAGCTACTACAGTTGACTAGTACATCCTAGTACCCACGGCTCAGGAATGCCCTGCTGGAGGACCTGCGGGCACCACACACTGTGGACTGTTTTAAAAAGCAGTTAAAGACTTTTCTGTTCAGGAAAGTTTACTAATGGGGGCATGCCATTCTTTTATTTGGTGTTTTTTTAATCTGTCTATGTAGCACTTTGAGATTTGTTCACAAGTGTAAAGTGCTTTATAAATAAAATGAATTATTATTATTATTATTAGTAGTAGTAGTAGTAGTAGTAGTAGTAGTAGTAGTAGTAGTACACATCACAATATATTCTTAATAGATATTTGATTTTTCTTCTTTTCTGTCCTTTAAAATTCCATTAATTTTCATTCAGTTTATTGGACTTTTATAATGACATGATTAAAGATTATCAGTGAGCAAATATCTGACCATAAACTGTGATTCAGTTCCTATTTACTTGCATACATGTGTGTCAGTGATCTATAACCACAGAAAAATAATGATGTTTTTGGAATTCTGTAAAATCTTTCACTGAACTCCACAGCTATGAGTTAATATTTGCAAGGCGCAGAGTCCTTAAGTGTTTCAGTTGGAGTGGAGGAATTTCCAGGCATCGTGAAGAAAAATATTTAGATTTGAAGTCCTTAAATAAAATAGATACATTGAGAAGCGGTGTCATGGACCACTGAGAAGTGGAGAGTCAACTTCCTGTCCTCTTTGCGGCTTGGCTGAAATCTACAAAAATGGCCTTACCTGCATTCAGGCTCAATTTATTTTTTTGGTGGAGATACAGGTCAGAAATGGAGTCTTCTTAAGAGGAGAAAAGCTGTGTTTCAAATCAAACAGTCTCTTCACTCAGTTTACTCCTCCATCGTATTTACGAGTGGACCCATAAAAACGCCTTTCAGTCACAGAGGTAAAATTTCCTCCTTTACGTTGGAGACAGTCATGATTTTTATACTCATTTATTTGACTGACTGACAGTCAAATAAATGACACAGTTTCTCCATAGATTTGTTTAATTGATACTTTCCATAACATCTCAATTTCAGCAAACATTTATAATAAAATTTCCCTTTTGATTGTCAATGTGTATTATTGTATATTATTATATTATTATGTATATTAATCCATAATCTGAAAGAATTGTGTATATTCATTTCAACTTGCTCTCAGTGGCTGGAAATTTGTATTGATTTTGCACTGGTATCCTGTTCTGTGTCTTTCTGTGGGAGGTGTTTTCATCGACTTATGCTAATTTGAGTATAAAGAAAGGAGGCCAAAAGTAATGCTCAACATGATGCTACCACCACCACCACCACGTTTGACTTGGGGAATAAGCAGTTTTCTGTATCTTCAAAAAAGCTAAAATTTTAGTCAGAACCATTTATCACTTCTTTGCTGAGACTTCATTGTGTTTCCTGGACTTCATATGGCTTGTCGTTTTTGCATGAAGTCCAGCTTTGTGAAATGTATAGATGTCACGTTTCCGGCAGACGGAGCAAGATGAATCAGATCCAAGCGCGGGGATTGACGGCAGACAGGGGTTTATTTTGAAATCATAAACATCCACGAAGACACCACATAAAGACGTTACATTCAGACGAGGACTAGCAAGGCACATAAGCACAGATACCCCTATAAATAAGGAACATAATTAGAGGGCACATTAGGAACAGGTGAGTCAAGGCGGGAACACATTAGGATAGGGCGGGGCTAGAACAAACACATGGCAAATACAAACAAAACACACACAACAAAACACAACCCCTGCTGAAGGCCCCCTAGTGGTCCTACGGGGAACTCGCCACCCGTAACAATAGACTAGACTAAAAACATATTCAGTGGTTCAGTAAATACAACAAAAATAAATTGGTGATTTTTTTCAAATTATTAGACTTATTTAAGTGCCTTAAGTGTTGTATTAAATTAATTTATGTGCATAAATTTAAATATGTGGCTAAAACTCAAAGTCCATATTTGACTTTCTTACTGAGTTACATTTAATATTATCTTTGCAAGTGCTTTCAAAAAAATGTGGAGGCGTGGTTTTTGAACTTGATTTGCATATGCATTTGCAGAACTTTATACTGATTGAGTGTTATGGGTGGAGTGTTTTCAGTATTTCTTGTTTTGTGTTTGTTCTTGTTTTAAGGCCTAAGGAAATGAAGTGTTTCGGTGAAGCTTTCTCAGTTAGTCAATCAGTCAGTTGTAGGGGTTGTGCCTGTGTGTTTACAAACAAAAAATAATATTTCTATTATGTGGTTTTACAGTGTTGAATTTTACTAATTAAAAAAAGGAAAACTGCTAGTTAAATTTACTCACATTTTCTTATAAGAATTTAATTGAATGTAAAACTGTACTTATGTACTTTTAAATTAAAAATGTTGGTATAAAAAGTAGAATTTATGTGTGGAAATTGTTACTACACTTATTGTAAGTAAAGATATGGCCTGTGAACAGCTTCTCTCCTCTGAGCTCTGGCTCTGGACAGCTCTTGCATTACCTTTGGACTGTTGGTTACGTCTCTGGCTAATCCTGTCTGTTGTTTTTTTTGGCAGTTGTGCTTGTGCCATAGTGCTTACATTTAAAATACTGGATTTGCTCTGCTTTTTTTTTTACAGACAAACCCTGATGGATACTTTTCCAAAACTTTATATTTGATTGTTGTTTGGTTAAGCTGTTTTGTACGTATTTGCTCTTTGGGGCTTTCAAGGGCTTACACTGAGATCACATTTATAAATGTTAATAAAGAAGAAATATTCTTAATAAAGAATATAGTTGAAACAAATCAATTATGTCATTACATCAACTAAATAAAGGTTTGTCATACAGTTGTGAACATGTACAATATGCAAGCATGAAATGTAGTACCTGACCTGTATTACCTTAAGTTCATCTAACGCTGGTCAGTTAGTCTTGCTGTCTTTGACATGTCGTACTTTTCAATGACAACATGCAGAGCCCTGAATCACACTTGCTCCCATAAGCCTTCTTATATTTATAATGAAATCACTTTAGCAGTCAGCCTCTGTCTTGTCAAATATCATATGGGGCTTGGACAACTAGCAGCTGTTGTAGCATTAAATGGCCATGTCCACTGATGCCTATAAGAATTTAAGAATAAAGCCAAAACCAGATCTCCAGATTGTGTGATTTCAGTGACATCATTATATATGGGAAAGGGGATAAGGGTTCATCTGAGATTAAAATCTGATAGAGCAACTGACTTGTGGGTATGAGTTATTTCATAATGCAAAATAAATGTCTGTATGGCAAACATCCATAAATGAACTGTAAATGGATGGCTGTACATGCACACACACACTTGAACCCTAAAAACCATAACTGATTAAAGATTTGATGTACATTACTATGTCAGGAACATTAAATTCTACTTCTTTTTGCAGATCCATACCTAAATCTGTACAAATAGTATCTATTCACTTCATAATGAAAAAAGAAGCTTCACAAAACATAATGCATGCAACTGATCTGCACGTATTTATACAACATATATGTTGTCCACGCAAAAATCATTTTATTAAATAACAGTTCTTCGCTTTGTTGAATTTTTGCACAGAAAAGGAATCAGCAAGCATTATCTTCACTTCAGTGCGACACGCCCACTCGAAATCCGAACCATATTAAACCCGACTGCTTTCGTATCCCGTGGTGCACAGATACTGACAGATAGAAAATACTGTACACATGATATAGTCTTTCGACTCCAGATAAGCATCAAGAACAAAAAGTGATGTTTTGAGTCACGACAGTACTGGTGTTACGTTCCAAAAGCCGTTTCCTTTATAAGAGAGAGGGGACTTCTGTCTGAAAATAATTAAGATTATTTTAAGATAAAACATTGCCTAATGTGGATAACAATTTTAATGTTGTAATCCAAGGAGCTCTGTTACACTCTCTTTCTACAAACAACACATTCCTCAGAGATGCTCTACCATGCTCTTAAGACTTGCCAGAGGTTTGTAAAGATGGTTTTGATCACTGGGCAGAACCCTTTGCTAGACGAGCTGCTGCCTCTTATACACAGCTCTCTCTTCATGTTAATTGAGAATCAGGTTATTGGGTGTTGCATTGCATTCATCATATCAAGAGAGCATGGCACAGCAAAAAGCTCTTCATGGTTTAGCTGTATTTATTTATTTATTTATTTATTTATTTATTTATTTATTTATTTATTTATAACAATTTTAGCACACCAGAAGTGAATTCCTGGACTGTTAACTGCAGTTTGCAGGTTAAATAAGTCAGGTTAAACAGCCTGTAATATGCTTTGGATCATAGGTAATAACTGTGATGTTACTTATTAATTATAATAACATACTTTTTAGGAATTGATACAGTAGCTAACTGTTAATAATAACAGTTTAGTTACTGTAATTGTAAATTTGTAAAATTTTTTAAAAAGCCACAAAAGCCATAATGACTCTTTTCTGTGTAGTGCACAATGCCTACAACTCTTTAGTCAAGGACCTGTTTCAACCCACCATGGACTATCTTACAATGAATAAGTAAATCACTGAAAGTTTAGTGGGAGTAAAAAATCTTCAGTTAGCTAGTTAACATGAGCTAATTACGTTCCCTCGACCTTGCATCACTACGGTAATTCAGATGACCGTCCCCAGTTCCCCTCCGGGTAATTAAATTTTGCGAGAATTGACTGCTCCAAAAATTCTTGAAATTCCTTCATCTATTCATCTTTATGCGCATAGTTTTAAATATGAATTTATTTGGTCTTTTTTTTTTTTTTTTTTATAATTCAGCACCAACAGTGTAATTAAATATATTACAGTAACCTATGTTTATACTGTTTAGAACAATTCTAGCTTGTTACTTATTGTTCTCATTATTTATTTATTTTTACAGTAATATTCTCCAGCCACCAATTACAGTAATTATTAAATACCTGTAAACAGCCGTTTACCGAGTTTTTACTGTAGCTGTAGCTCCCTAACAACAGTGATGTCAGTATGTTGCTGTAAAAAGGCAAGATAATGGATAATTGTGTGGTTGATCTACGTTTTGCTTTCATCAGTGCACTGCAGTCATGCCACACTGAAATGCAATCACTGTCCAATTACAGCCATAAACGGCACTCAGGGGAATAGCCGTAAACCCAGAAGGGGATAATAGCTGTAAATCCCAGAAAGCGCCTGATAGTGGCATTTTTTCTAGGAGGCATTGTCGTCCATATAAAAGCTTCTCAGTAGTATCGTTTTTTGTTTCTTCATTAATAATCAATTATTATAATAAGCAATTTCAAAAATAACATATCAACATAAATCAACATTAACAACACCAAATGTACCCTTCTACACAAAATGTAGAATGTACCCTTCTACATAAAATACATATTAAACTTAAATATTTATATTTACTTTGTCTTATTTGCCTTTTTTTTATTAGCTTGTTACTGTACTCATCACATATTAAATTACATATTCATCATGCTAAATAAGGCCTAGATTATCAAAAAGTAGCTGACCTGAACAAATAGACATCCCTGAAGCGATTTTCTTCTTCTTTATTGCCAGTGCTTCACACGTAATAATTTGGAATAAATTCTTATTCAATAAAACCATCATTGTAAGTCCATTTTTTCCCCAAGTCTCCTAGACAGTAGTGTATCATATCGTGTAAATCTATAAGCTCAGTATGTTTGGGTGAGCGCTGCATGTATCTCCGGGGAGGATCGGCCGAACCCAATAAAGCAGCAGCGAGTGCGAGAGACGGGAGGAATGGCGCCAATTCTAATAAGAGAAACGCGGGCCTTAAGAAACCGCTAATAGTTCCTAAAGTTTCCTGTCCCATGAGCCTCGGTGGCAGGAGGGAGGAGGGCTAAGGCGGAGGCCGCTAATCAGTGTCAGGCTCCTGGAAGAGACGGCTTTCCTTGTCTGTGTGTGTGAGCTGTGGAAAGGGTATATTGGGGTATCCTGGAGAGAGAGCAAACGGGAAAGAGAAAGAGTCTGTATTGAATATTAATGTTAATTTCTATCCTGAAATACAGCAGCCTTGTTGGGGTGTTCATGGCCCGGCAGACGGCCTCAACACTCCACCAATGGGACATTAAGTGAGAGAGACATAAAGTGAGAGAACACCTATTTATAATGGGCTCAGTTCAGTAAAAATCTGTATAATTTAAAGAGAAAGTTGTGGTTTTGTTTTGTAACTTTTTTATGATATGTATAGAGCATGCCGGCAATATTTTGTAGGATTAAAATAACTGACTAAAAGTGGAAAAAAAAGTTTACAATTTTCCTATCTCTACTGCCTATGTAGGTGCCACCAAAACAGCTTTGAGCCGTTGAGGCATGGACTCCACAAGACCTCTGAAGGTGAAGGAATTGTTTGTCTTGCACATCCAACAGATGCTTGATTAGAATGAGATTTGGGGAATTCGGAGGCCACACCCTGAACTCTTTGTCATGTTCCTCAAACAACTTTTGTGTGTGTGTGTGTGTGTGTGTGTGTGTGTGTGTGTGTGTGTGTGTGTGTGAGAGAGAGAGAGCGTGTTTACATTATTATTATTATTATTATTGTGCCAACAATTAGACCCTGTGATAGCTATCTACCATACTACCATCGATAGTAAATATTAGATTTCAGTCTCCTTATAAAATATCAAAAACAATTTTTGACTAACTCACTTTTTATTAGCAACATTAACAATTATTTTTGAGTATTCCTGCTCTTCCCTCATAATATGGAAAGATTTGTGGCTTTTCTTAACCTTTGCTCTCACTGTACCTGTTGAGAACACTGCCCCTTTTACAGCAGCTACCTGAGGCTACACGAGAGGTAGCACTGTGTGGAACCTGATGTGGCAATCATAATACTTAGCACAGACAGGCCTCGTGACCTGACAGAAACCGCAGACTGCTCCGTAAAACACCGTCGTGGCAGTCCTAACACTGAAACCTGAACCACTCTCCCTCGTTAGAAGAACAGTATTCTCTATGCTTCAGTACACAGACTCGCAGTCAGGAGCGCAGGTCTACGGATAAAGAGTCTCTGTGCATGACTGGCTCATTTTCATTTTCATTGCTCATTTACTATATATAGAACAACAAGAGTAAAATACACGATACACTATAAGGAATAGAAGTGATGAATTCTTAAGGTATGTGAGAAAAATGTGTTGTATTTTGACATAATGATGTCTTTACCATTGGCTTACTCAGGGATTCAATACATTTTTTTTTTTCAGCAGTTAATTTCCATAAAAGTATTCTTTAAAATAAAAATACAACAAAAACTGCATGGCCAATAAAATTGCTCTCTTTCATCTTTTCCCTACTTCTCCACTAAACATTATGACTATCATAAATTACGCGATTATAGTGAATGGAAAAGAACAGCGACTGTGAAAACAAAAGCAGCATCCTGGCTAATTCCTGAAAGTTAGCAGTAATGAGCAATGTTCCCGTAGGTTTATGTCAGACCATAAAGAGAACAGGCAGCGTTACACAAGATGTCCTCTGCTTTGCTAAGCCTTAGTATTTACTAAAATCTGTCATACCTGAGAATTTATTGTTCTACCCCGCCCGCCCTACAGACATTTATCCTTAACTCTGAACTGTTCAAAGCTAGACCATAACTGTCACTAACAGTGCCTTGTTTTACCTAAACATCACACCAGGGTAACTCGAGAAGCACAAAATAATCCAGCACAGGAAACGACCCAACATGGAAACTTAGTTCTGTAAGTTTTTTTTAAGAGGCAAGACAATCATACAGCCACACAATCTTCATGTGGACTTCAGAATCATAATTCCGTGTGTTTTTATCACTAGAAATCCGCTTTGTGGACTATGAAGTGATGATGGATCTTTCGGCAGGTGTGATGTTTTTTTGTCATTTTGACTTACCCTTGTTGATGACCTCAGGAGTGAAAACTAATACCATAGCTCTCAAATGTGTGAAGCTGTGTTCTTCTTGCAGACTCATGTTCTAGCATTGTTGTAGTGTTTTTCCTCCAAAACACTCCATAATACTCCAGCAGTTTGATCCTGACATTTAAAAGTAGTTGTTGAAGTTCTATTCAGTGTCTCTTACTGTAACATAAAATAAATACAATTAGGTAAATCAGCTTTATGAGAAGGCAAACAGTTTGTGGTCTATAAGAGCTCTATATTGTAAACTTCATTTGGTCTGCTGTGGAAAGTCTTTCACTGATATGAGAAGGTGTTAGAAGGTGATGGTTTGTAGCCATGTTCTCCAAGCCTTCTCTGCCTCTCTCCCTCAATAACGTGACATGAGCCAGGCTCCTTCTGTGTAATAAAAAGCTGAGCTTGGGTAGACGTTAGCGCTGGGTGTGTGAGCACAGAGAGCACTGTGATGACAGGGCCTGGCTAGTGACCCCTGGAAAGCTTGAAGGGGACGTCATCTAACGCCGGAGGTAAAAAGGTAAAAATGACCAATGACTCAATCGGATTTACAGCCTCACTAAATCGACTAAATCCCACTTAATCCACCTTGAGCTTGTTGACAGCATTAATTGACATTTCCTCCAATATCCAACGACAGCTCAACAATTTTAGACACTTGTATGAAAATGAGTGAATCCTTTAATAGTTACAGTTAATAGTTAATAGTTATTGCAACACTTTTTTTTTCAACGAGTTTAAAGTTTCCATGTGGGTTTAGAACAGTTGCATTAGCAATGCTTACTGGAAGTCTACTCCAAGCTTTAAGGGATGTGATAAATAAAAATCTTTATTTGGTCCCTGCTCTGTGCGTGATCCTCTGGATTAATGGAAGGCCTGGCTCAGGATGGGCTATACTGTTTCATGAGATCAGCAAGGTATGGCAGCGAAAGCATTTAGGGCTTTAAATGTGATGAGAAGGACATTGTGGTCAATCTGGAATTTAATAGGAAGGCAATGCAACTTGAATAGGTAGCTTTACATAATATTTCTGTCCTGGGATGATGAAGTTTTCAAGATAGGAATCATATAATAAAACCGCTTCAGGGGTTAAACCAAGGGTCTTAAGCATAGCTTCTGGATTCACAAACTAGCCATTACGCATTATTGCAGATGGACGTAACAGTCAGTGTTAATATAATCATCATAGATGAAATAGAATGGAAAAGGACACTTCCCATCTCGTAAATCTTAATTACCCCCTGAACCACCCTGTGTCCTAGCCATATCAGTGGAAAGGGACTACTGTAACAAACTGTTTCATTGCAATGCACATATTTTTTTCTGAACTAGAACAAATAGGTTTAATTTTCAAAATATATACAATATATTAAAAAATATTCACTACTTTCACAAATATTCACAATTCCTTTCAATTTTCCCATCAGCTACTAATCGTGACATGACGTCCTCACAACCAGACAAAAGTCATCCAATAATAATAACAAAAATAAAATATGCAATTTATACTGTTCCTATGGCAACAACAGCAAAAAAATAAAATAAAAAAAAGAGAGAAAAGAATGGACAGGGCTGTTGCAGTGATGACATCAGAATGAAGGGCCTGAGGCGTCTGTGGTAGTGCCTGAGTCAGCCTAGGTAATGACAGACCCCATCAGTTTTTCCAAGGCACGGCTCGGTCCGGAGACCTGCCTGTCTACAAACCAGTAATAATGCAGGACAGCCATCCTTAGGGAGCCCGTGCTGCCTCAAGGCCTAGAGGCTGAGAAGCCATGGACATTCTTCATTTTCATACGTTTTAACTGAGCCACCTGATGCCGGGACCTTAAACTAACAAATGTCACCCTCCGTTTCCCCTTTAATGCACTGTCTTCCCTCTGGGGACTGGAGATCCTGGTACAAGTGCTATGGATAAGGTTCATTTTGCATATCTGGGAAAGAAATTTCAATTAAGCACATGTTACTTGAAACATATGTAAGACTGGTCGACAGAAATCAAATTCAAGTTTGAATGGAGAAGTCTTGAAAGTGTACAAAGAGAAAGCCAGCCTAGAAAAATGCTGTGTGGGTTTTTTCCTGAACTTAATTACTGACTTAATGTTAAAGGAAGACTATTCTTAGTAACGGTATTCATGCAATGCTGGATGGAAATCAAAATAAAACCTGAACTCGTCATGGGCAAGAATTGTTGGTTTGTTATTTTATACATTGATCATAGATTTCCACTGTTTAATTTGACTCCTATACACAAAATACAAAAGACTGCTTGATATACCTGTTGCTACATTTGGACCAGAGGAACTATTTCTTTAATTATCTGAGTTGAAATGTCAAAAAAGATGTGAGCAGATGTGTTGACAGAGTTGGAGGATGCAACACGCAGTCTGATCATGATCACAGATGCAGGGTGGAGGGTGGAGGGAGCGCTGGCCCCTGACAGCTCGACACCATCTTGAACGTTTAAAGAAAAAATAGATAAATATTAGATCTTTAAGTTAGAAGTTATCACTAAACACAGCGATTATTTTATGACTGGGTCATTTTACAACTCAAAAGGATATCATTTTGTTCCTTCCAGCTTCTTGGTGACGTCAAGAATAAAATGCTAATGAGAAGATGACTGTTGCTATAATACAAGCTGCTAGAAGTGATAACAGGAATTTCACACGCGTTTCACAACATTACATGTAACTTATATGTATAAAATAGCCTCAGGTGGTTATTCATCACTCAACGTCATCATGATTATATTCCTATAACAGCACACCTCCATTGTGTTTTATTCATTACGTAAAAGCTTCTAATAAATCGTTCTGTGCTTGTTTTCTTTTCCAGTCCCGCAGTATGAATATATTCTCTTATGTCACTATGAGACAGATTTAATTGCACCTATTATTATAAACGTAATGACATGTGACTAAAATAGAAAGCTGCACTAATCTCACTGGTTGATGAGTTTATTTGAGTTCATGATAAATTTCTTGTTGTCATCACTTCGCTTTCACGACCGATTGATGCCTGAGTCACCGCCCCTATTGCTTCTTGCACATGCTATAACTCATTGCTGAGGTAATGACTTGCAATTGTTTGTCTTGCAGCTGGCATAGATGATGACATTCCTTCTCTTCTAATCACAACTGTTACAGGCATGAACCAGTTTAGCTAGCTCAAGTAGCAGAGCAAGTAATTGCTGATATTAAAGTCCCTATTAAAAAATTACATTTCATTTGTATTTAACTCCATAATTTGCTCTTGTTTTGTGGTGTCCATGTTCAGCATTGAATGTCTGTCATGTCCCACTCCACAGCGGTGGTTAATATGAAGCTCATATGAAAATAGACACTCAGGGCTTTAAGAATTTGTAGTCTTTCATAAGTATTTCTGTTTATACCTAGCATACTATGGGTAATATATTCCTAGAAAAGTTCATTTTGTAACTTAATTTTGTAATGTCTCATAAATCCATTTCCATTCCACTGGAAGAATGGAACACTGGTCCAAAGAGTTCCAATATATTGGACTATCTCTATGATATTTGGAATAGAAGTGAATTGTAGTTTGATGTTTGGAAATACATTACTGAGAAATGTAAAAACCTCTAGTTCGAACAGATTCCATAAAATTCCAAGTATGTTGAATTTCATAAAATACATTTGTTTCTCTACTTTTGTAAAGCTGCTTTGAGACAATGTCCATTGTAAAAGGCGTTATACAAATAAATTGAATTGAATTGAATTGAATTTGTAAGGTATTTGCATTAAAATATTTTCTGTACCCATTTTCCTTCACAGGGTCTCTGGGAGTCTAGAGCTTATCTCAAAGAACTCTGGGTACACAGATCATGTCTTTTGACTGAGGGAGGAAACCCACAATGCACAGGAAGAACATGCAAACTGTACACACACAGGACAGAGACCACAGGTGTGAGGCAAGTGTGTTAACCACTAAGACTCTGTGGAGATCTCCAACACACCTTCATAGACAGAAAATGGGCACGGTATGGGCATGAACGGTGACTAAAGAATCCAGAGGAAAGCCACATGTGCACAGGAAGATCATGAGAGAGTAGCCTGAGCTCAGGATTGAACCTGGAACCCTGGAGCAGTAAGGAACATGCTTGATCCATGTTCATCATGTAATATAGTGTGCTGTTGCATGAGAAAGTTTAATGTCTTTCACTGAACTTTATTTTCACAAGACTAAAATACTGATAAAAAGTCATTTTTCCCCACATGCATGCTATTAATTGGTTTCTAGACCCTCCCCAACACCCACATTTCCACTGAAACTCTGCACTGTTTTTAAGCTTTGAAACAGATTGAGACTTTAATTTAACTGTAAAAAGCATACACCTGATGTTCTGCATCTGAGCTGTTAGAGGGTGCAAATCAAAAGAAACATAACATAAAAAAAGGAAAATTAAAAAGACTTTATCACACAACATATATTATTGGCTGCTAAAACTGTGCACAGGGAGTTAAGCAACATTCAGATGTGGTGTATGGAGCAAATTATAAGCTAGCAGTGCTGACACTAGCCTGTGTGGTTTGGAAGTCATGTCAGATCAGATCAACCCGAAGGCCAAGCACACAGACCTGCAGCACGTTGTCAAGACTTCCATTAATCCAGCTGATGTATGGCCATAGCAGATGTGTCTGGGTGACTCAGCAGGTTTTCGCTGGTTTTAGTGGGTATAAAAACCTAGCTCTCTTTGTACCTGTAAAAGAGTTGTTTTGCTTTTGGGAAATTTGTCAGATAATTATAAGTCTCTTTGTATCCCACTGTGGTTTGCCACTTTGTAGAAAATGTAATTCCTCCCCCTTTCCCGTAATCTTTCACAAGATAATGTGTATAGAAAAATAAGCTACTAAGATGTCTCCCACACACACATGCATGGAAACCTGGGAGAAGGCCAGGCAATGCTTTTCTAATCTCCAACTGCTCACTTTCGGTGAGTCGCTCCCCGTTTCCCCATCGAAGTTTTTGACTGTCACCTTGGTGGCTCAATGTGAGAGCATCATGATATGGTCTAGTGCTGTTTTCACGCACAACACTGTCTAGAGTTGACATGAAATGGTACAGAAAACAAAAACAAGCATACAAGGAACAGCTGACAAAATGGCCAGCTGACAGGTAGCTCAAATAAGCACTCTGTACAACTGTGGTAAGCAGAAAAGCATTTCAAAAAACACAAAAACCTTGAGATGGACTACAAGAGCAGGAGACCACAGTGGGTTTCATGGCTGAAGAACAAGAACTTGACATTACAGTGGGCGCATGCTCACCAAAACCGGAGTAATGGTAAAACACCAAGACGATGTTTCCACCTGCAGAAATGCTGCTTGCTGATGTTCACTGTTCTGTGTAAACTCTACAAACTGTTGAGCTTCTGAATGCTCAATCCAGCCCATCTGGCTGACACCAACACCAACAACCCAGCCATGAGCAGTCACTGAGATCCCATTTTTCCTTCTTGTCTGATTGGCTTTGATATTCAAAACAAGCAATATATATCTTGTTGAAGAATGTTGCCTCATAAAACTCACACAATGACAGTAAAATGCAGTAATGTGAGTGAAACATGATCATTACACACACACACACACACAACACACACACACACACACACACACACACACACACACACACACACACCCATACAGCCCCCATCAAAAACATGAAGGTGTGGTACATACTGACTGAGGTTATTTTTAGACACAGTTATTTCCAGAACATGATGTCACTGGCACATCTACGTGTAGGAAACACACAGAGATGGAATGATATGTCAATAATATAAATATACACTGATAATACGTGGAATTCACACGGTGAATCTCTGAAACATCCCCATGAGGTTATACTAAAAATAGGCACTCTTGGAACAGAGCTCGACCAATCAAATAAATTGGTGGACACAAACTCAACTTACATAAGTATAATAAGATAATTTAATCTATTTCCAGCATTATCTATCATTTCATATCAAAAAATATTTATGGTTAATTATAGGCTATTTGTATGCTAACTAAAGTATGAGAACAACATTTTCGAAACAACCAAAACTGGAAATAGCAAGCCAAATGCAACTGCAATACAATTCAGTAAGAGTGCTGTTTGTAGATTTTTTGTCTCGCATTCAACACAATCATTCCTCGGGACCTGATTGGAAAGCTGAGTCTGCTGGGCCTGACGAATAGCCTCCCTCTGAAACTGGATACTGGACTTCCTGTCTAGGAGACCACAGTCAGTCTGGATTGGGATCAGCATCTCCAACATCACCACACTGAGCATTGAGGCCCTCCAGGGCGGTGCGCTCAGTCCACTGCTGTTCACTCTGCAGCAATGCGCAGCTCAGACCACATAATCAAGTTCGGTGATAAGACGACTGTAGCGGGTTTTAATAGCAACAAGAACGAGTCAGCATTCTGAAAGGAGGCTCAATGGTTAACAACCTGGTGAAGAGCCAACAATCTGTCTCTGAACATGGACAAAACAAAATGGATGGTTGTTGACTTCAGGAAAGGACAGAGTGATCAATCTCTGAACATCTATGGCTCATTTGTGGAGCTCATCAAGAGCACCCAATTCCTTATCGTTCACCTTGCAGAGAGCTTCACCTGGTCCCTCAACACCAGCTATGAAATGCCAGCAGCATCTCTGCTTTTTTCTCTGACCCCCATCCTCAACACATTCTACAGACGGACTATCAGACCATCCCTCAGGAAAGCAAAAGGCAGCCACTCTCCACTATACGGTTCCTCCATGGAGATCATCAAGGGCATCAATATCAATATTACCTCATGGAGAAACTCAACACCAGCTCCATATCCAAGAAATCCCAAAAGAGTCTCTACTTTCTTACCTTCACTACATTCTAAATATTACCATGAGCATCCTGAGCAGCTGCCTCTTGGAACACAAGACTCTGTAGAGAATAATGATTAAAAGATCATCTGGCTCTAATTTACACAGCACAAAGTCACCAGCATTGTGGATGACCCTACAAACCTCTCAGACAAACTCTTCACCCTCCTGCCATAAGCAAAAGGTCTCAAAGCATTCAACACATCATGGTCTCTAACTGTAGCTCTAAAAAAAAACTGTAAATCTAAACAACCCTTTCTCAGTGCGAACCTCAGGCTTACTTTTATTTGTTGTAATTGTTTTAATCGTTGAACTCAATCCAAGACAGCATGAAAGCGTGGAGTCGCGGGAGGAACGTGGGTGGGAAGAGGAGTGTAACAATCCCTGGTGTCAACCTGCTACATTTTGCCAGACTGTAAGACCAGTAAAAATGTCCAAAAAACAATTAGAATTCACAGCTACAGCTTATTACGGAAATTTATTTCATAAAATTAATATTTTGGGCTTATTTTAAAATTGATTTATTAAACATATCCACTGATATAATTGCAATTTAGCAGATGTTTTATTTTGGTGATCACTGGAAGCTTTTTTTTTTTCTTTCTTTCAGGTTGCACCTGCGTATAATGCCACAATGAAGAGCTAAATCCTTTATTCTTCTGATGACAGCCTTTAGATGGTATAGTCCTTCTTTTCTACATAGAAAATGCAGCAAATTTTTCATAACTGCTGCAAAGTTCATATCGTTTCCTACAGGATTTTGTCATTTTACTATTTATAACAGCACAGGATTATTTTAGGAACTTTGTAGAAGAACTTCATACTGAAAATACATCTTTAAATACTGCATGAAAATTAAGCAGCTTTTGTGACACAGATCTGGCAACCCGGATCATAGCATAGAGGAGTACACCTGACTTTTCCTCACATCTAGCCAAGAACTTTAATATGTTATACATTAGTTTTGGTACATTGTCTGTTAAATGTTATATGAACTGTGGTGGACCAGAAGAAAAATGTTTACACACACAGATGCGTGTGTGCGCACACACACACACACATTGAGAAAAGGAGGAAAAGGGTCATGGTTAAGAGGTTGGGTGACCATGCTCAGTACTGTGTGTGTGTGTGTGTGTGTGTGTGTGTGTGTGTGTGTGTGTGTGTGTGTGTGTGTGTGTGTGTGTGTGTGTGTGTGTGTGTCTGTCAGATCAGATTGCATTTTTCCAGTGAATCAGTCACAGGTAAGTAGGATAAAAAGATGCTACTAGAAGAGAGTGTCAGGCCATATGCTAGTCATAGATTATGAAAAAGAGGCATTTGTCTGGTGCTCAACATTCATTCCAGGTTTTCCTTTAAATAATCAGGGAACATATAGAGTATATTATCCACAGATAATCTTTACAGAGGTGGGTACAGACTGTCTTAGGGGCAGAGACAAACAACTACTACACACAGCAGGGAAACCTGAAGAGAGGTGGTGGGGGGAGAGAGAGAGAGAGAGAGAGAGAGAGAGAGAGAGAGAGAGAGAGAGAGAGAGAGGAGAGAGAGAGAGAGAGAGAGAGAGAGAGAGAGAGAGAGCGAGAGAGCGAGCGAGAGCACTTAGGAGCATCTAGTTCTTCTTGCATGTAGTTAAACCTATAGGGCACAGCATCATGTATTCTCCACTGGAAGAATACCCTAGAGGCCACTTCATCCTGTTTTCTTACACAAGGGGGAATCCTGGAAGACAATTTATCATGTTTTTTCACTTGAAGCAGCAGCCTAGGGGGCATCTTTTTTTTTTCATTTATATGGCAGTCATTTACAGCATTCCAGTATTATATTATACTGCATATACAGCAGTATAATATAATATTAACGTAATATTTCTTAGTCATGCATTATTGTGGATTTAACTGCTTTACTCACTACACATAGACAATTCCGTGATCTGAGGAAAATAACACTAACTTCCATCCAGTATAAAAGTCACGTGAGCACTACGTAAGATGATGTGACAAATTATTTTATATTTCTAAAAATAGAAGGTGCAGGAATAACAGGTTGCTTTTTAGCTGCATGTTGACTGCTCATCCTGTGACTCAGTGACCACATCCTTTAGCTGAAACTAAGAGTGTTTGAAAAGCTTGATGAGCAATCGCAGTAGCACAGCCGAGTACGTTCATGTGCTCGTCACCTTCCTTATAGTTCAAACCCAACTTTCAGCCATACCCCTTCTGAAAAACAACTCACTGAAAAAAATTAGTCCAAATGAGAGCCAGACACATACCCACAAACACATCCAGACCTCACTAAAAACAACACACACCATCAGTAGCCTGAACAGATCATAGCACAATTCTAGCTATTTTGTGTTGATTTTAATTTCTGTGTGCATGCGTGTGTTTTGTCTTATTAACAATATCGAGGGATAAGTGACTGCATGGATTATATGATTCTTCAATCGGATGAGAAGACAGCATTTAGAGCGTGAAAATAAGACGCATCAAAAATAAACACAGACACTCGTACGATCTGAACCTCATCTGAAGCCTTCCTGGCCTTCGCTCTCTGGTGAAATCATCAGGAGACCGGCGTGAAGCAGAAGACGTACAGGTGCTCTGACTCAACACACACACACATACACACACGTACACAAACATCACATTTCAGTGATATAATCACACAGTTTTTCGAATAAAAGCCATGCCTTAATAATTTTAAACCAAAACATTAGCATATTGTCAGAAAAGGCAGATAAAAATTGATGCAAATGCAGAGAGCAGAGAGTTTATTGTGCAAATGCAAACAAACAAATCCAAAATCATTAAGCAAAATTTATAGGCAAAAAACAGGCAAAGTTCAAGGAACAAACAACAGACATCGCAACTTGTGGAGTCCATACCAACTCAAGTGCCCCCCCTCTCTCTCTCTCTCTCTCTCTCTCTCTCTTATATATATATATATATGGTCTAAAAACAGTCTTGGGTACGCATAATAAAAACCACTGCGTGTGTCCCTGAGCTAATGATGTAAAGCTGCTTTCCATCAGCTGACTTCATGTGGCATTTTTACATTTCTGACAGCCTGCCACAGGTGTTGTTTATTAATTCCCTCGACGTGCAACCGGCTACATGTAAGAGTCATCTGACAGCAAATGAAAACAAAATCATAAAGAAAAAAAAATTAGTTAACTTTTTTCAGATAAGTTAAGCTGTGTTTTTTATTATTATTATTATTATTATTATTATTATTATTATTATTAGTAGTAGTAGTAGTAGTAGTAGTAGTAGTAGTAGTAGTAGTAGTATATGCTAAATATTCTTCTAAATAAGACTTCAGGAAACCAGGGCTTGATCATTTCTATACTATAATGACTATGCTCATCATCACATGCCAAGCTGGAAGAATAAGTTTTCATCATTGTCATTTCTGTCTATTGTAACTCTGCTATGTTTTGAGTGTCTTTGCCTGCACACTATGTCATATTAATGTATTGTGCCTAAAACTTTAATAGCTGTTCTGTATCATACTGTGAGGAATCTGTAAAGCGTGTTAAAGGAAAATAATCAAAGATGAGGTCATCATTTTATTTTCCAATAACATCACATCCTGATACCAGAGCAACTTGCCAATGCTAGCAATATTTTTTTTTTTATTAAACAATGAAACTTTTTTAGCAGTTCATAGCTGCTATGTCATATTAAGCAGCAACTGTCAGCTGGTCAAGTCATCTGTCCTGAAGACAAGTAAGTCATTACCAAGAAAAAATACCACATATGAACAAGCATATTAGAACGAATATAAACCCATGATTTGGTTGAAAAATTATCAACACTTTCTGACCAATCAGAATCAAGAATTCAGCAGTTCTTGCTGAAATCTAATCCATAAAAATGTTGAGCTGCTCCCTGCATTAAGTTCCTTGAGATTTAGGGCACAATCCTCTTCTTCTGCTTCCTCTGCTGAAATCGGTGCCCACGGGAACAAAGTTCAGCCATGTCTTACAGTATCCCCTGCTTTCTTCCTGCACTCCTGGGCTTAATTATTACACATCGCAAGGTTTATTGTGAGTGTCACTGATTGCGGCCCAGACGTGTTCTTTGGCATGCGTCTAGACCTCAGAAAATGTTTTGTTACTTCCACGCTAATTCTTTCTCCTTTTTTGTGCTGACCTCAAAGTAATATGAAATAGACGTTAGGCATATCAAAGGGGCTGAACTAGCATTTTTAAAAATTTGTAACACTCGGCGTGAGATATTCCGATCTGATCTGACACGTGACGCATACCGTGTGCGAGTGTAGAATTACTTCCCCAGACAGAAAGCATATGGTAAAGCTCAAGTCCAACATGAAGTGTTTTAAAGCTTGTTAATACTTTCAGTAAGATTACAGTTTAACAATATGGCACATGCTATGATTATAATTATAATTAAAGACATTCATATTGAATTGCGCTTTGTTCTACATTATTGACACGACTGTCACAAACACTACAGATGTGAGCACGGTTTTGGAATGACCCTATGAACTGGCAAAGTCATCATACTTTTCTCTTTAGCTAAACTTCGTCATTATGTTAAATGTACAGTACAGCTGCGGTCTCGGTTAAAGCTACCTGTTTGATTTGATCCTTTCAGCAACTAGAACTCTAAACCACTATGGCCGATTTCCCTCTTACCAGGGGGTAAATGTGACAGCCTGCATTCAGAAAAGTTGTGATTTTTTACACATGCCTTCCCCCCACAACCGAAACAACGCCTTCTTGAAAAAAGATCTGCAGTCTTCATTTCAATATTGGCGGCAAAGCCAGACAAAGTTTGATTAAACGGTCCCGCATGGCCTGCAATTTACGGTGAAGGATTCAGTTTCACCTAAAATTAGCCATCACCCTCAATTTATTACCTCAATTGAGAAGACAGCGCGAATGCCTGTTAACTAACAGTGCCTAACCCAGAGTTCTGCCGATATACTGTTGCTTTCTATTTCACCAGGACACAGTCCTGAGGTTTGTCTGTTAGAACTTTATACCACCTCTACCAGCCCCTTGCAATTTGTATTTAGAGGGGAGTATAAAACGTGCACGAGAGTGTTAGGAAAACACTAAAATCCAAAATAATTTTATGGGGCTAGGAAAACAGCGTGTCCCAGTTGGCCAGTTGAGTTCTTAAAGCTATTTGTGGTTCTGCAGACGGCACTGGCTGGCACAGGCGCCTCTCCTGGTGTTCTCCTCAATAGGAAGAAAAGAAAAACTCTTCTGGAGACTTTCATAATCTGTCAAAGGCAAATTAAAGTCCAGGAGAATTTACACCTGCCTTTATAGGCCTTGGTAAAATTGCACAGTCCTGTATACGATGGATGGATTCCACCTCATATTAAGTTGTTAGGCCATTAACGTGAACAGGCTTGGTCCATTTTCCCCCGTCTGCGTTTGATTGCGCGCTTGGCAGCGTCTGCTCTGAAGTGGTGATGTTGAAGACTGCTTCTCTAAAGCTACTCATGGATAATTGTATTATGTCTAATGTAACAGTTGAGATTGAGTGTAGTGTATTACAACTTGTTCCAGATCAACAAAGCCTTTTTTCCATTTTTTTCCCACATTTTAACTCATGACCAAAGATCTTCCATTTAATCTGACACACTGAAACATTCATGCTGACACTTGGAAACATGCAGAACTTGCTATGCCGATACAGGTTTAATGCATATATATATATATATATATACGTATATATATATGTATATATATATATATACATATATATATATATATATATATATATATATATATATATATATATATATATATATATATATATATATATATATATATACGTATATATATATATATATATATATATATATGTATATATATATATATATGTATATATATATATATATATATATATATATATATATATATATATATATATGTTCAGTGTCACTAAAATTGAATTGAATTGCACTGGTTTGGAAAGCAAGACACAAAACATCAGGCCTATCAAAGAAAGTGGGCATAAAGCCACCAACCTGTTCTTGGACTTCTTAGTAATATAACGATTTTAGAAAGACCACCGCTCTTCCTGGACTATTAGCACGACCCAGTGCTTCGCCCACTCCCTTCCCTTTTTTTATGAGCCTATTTTTAGCAAGACTTGCGGCTGCCCTGTAATATTTTTAAGATTATTGTAGTATTTTGTAACTCTTTTCCCCCACTTGGCATCTCTCCAGTGGCTATTCAGTTTTTTTGAGTCTGCTCTCTCTCTCTCTTTCGCTCCCTTTATCACTCTCCTCCTTCGATCATTTTCTCAACAGCGATCTCTGGTTGTAAAATAATAGACTGTCAGCCAGCAATAATTTGCAGTCCAAACAGCGCCATCGCTCCCTGACGTTTATTGAAACCTCATCCCGTGCTCAGCCGGTTCACTCCCCCCTCTCCGTCGTGCCGTGTTTGTGCAGACAGGTCCTGAGCACAGCCCCAGCCAGAGTTTTTTAATAATGAGCAGCCGTGGTGAGCCTTGGCTGGGCCTCTCATGCTTGTGTTGGCTTGAAGTCAGTGTGGCAGGCGGGTAGTGCCATAGCCAACCATACTGATGGGATTGTCTAACTCTGGCCTCAGATCAGCTCCTGAGTATTTTGGTATATATCTCCCTGTGACCATGCAGCTACTATTAAATAAG
>JAUCMX010000012.1:3947872-3995372 GCA_033459395.1 Hemibagrus guttatus | reverse complement strand
GCTTTCAGAAGACAGCATTCCTATCTGACGTTTCTTTTCTGACACTTAAAATACTATCGGTAAAATAGGAAATTTTGCAGAAATGTGTGAATTCATTTAACATATTTGTGGCTTTTCCTCAAGTTGTCCATTACAGGTGAAAGATTTTAGCTCTGCAATTCTGTAAATGTTAACATACAAGCATTCACATTCACCTTTGATGAAATATTCAGGGAGTGAGTTTCCTGACGATCATGAGAAAAAGAAAATTGATGAGGTTTCCCAAATTATAGATATTAAATTACTTGCTCTTTTTAGAACTGAGGCAGGATGCACTGAGCTGTTAAAGGAACAGTGCTGGGATTTGAACACATAACCTCATGATCAGTAGTCCAGGACTGAAAATGTTACTGTAAATGTATTATCAGAATTTCCTTAATGTCTTCTTGTCATTAGTTATGCTAGTTGATGCTGGTTAACTACAATTTGAATCCTTACTATTTCTATGCTAAAAACTCAATCCTGCTACTTTTCACTCTCTTATTCATTTAAGAGTAAAAAGGGCAGACGTGCAAGGGATGTGGTAGCTTAGTGGTTAAGATGGGCTACTGTTTGGAAGGTTGTGAGCTCAAATGACAGTACCAAGCTGCCACTGCTGGGCCCCTGAGCAAGACCCTTAACCCTCAATTGCTCAGCTGTATAAAATGAGATTTAAAAAAAAATTTTGCTTATGTGCATCAAATAAAGTCTCATGATTTTGCTTCAACAAATCTTCTTCTAGTGGCTTCCCTTGTTGCACCAACTTCAATTTGTATTGATAGGAATCTGTGCTTTATTTGTAAATGTTTATGCAATATTCCTATTTTTCCCTTACGTTTAATTCACAGCTTGGATGGAAGCAAAGCTAGTGTAAGCTAATAAAATTTTTTAAATGTTGAGTTGGGTTACTCCATTATTGACTGGTTAATTTGATTTTTTTTATTTTTAATATTTCAAGGTCTAAATGGTACCTGTTAAAAATGTCTTGCTTTAAACAGCACATCAGATCTGTGAATTTATGACCAGTGCTGTTGAGAGGTTACAATATTGTTGTCATACTCTGAATTCTACCACATGATAACAGAATGCAAATGTATGCAAAATGAAAACACCTGAATCTGTTAAGACTGCTAGATTTCTGGCCTCCCTCACTTAAACCTCTGTGTGAGGCAGCTCTCATCTGGCACAGTGCCCATGCTGACCCTCAAAGGTCCCTTTATAAATATTTGGCATGGCCACTTAGAATCAACATTTGCACTTTTCGGGTCATTATGCCACGACTTGGGAGTCTGGCTGAGACAACTGAAGGAGGTCCTTAATGAAATGTAATTAACATAAACATGTAATGCATCTTTTTTATCCATGTTGTCATGAAGTGAGTCTCCTATTCTAAAACATCCCAAAAGAGTTCTTCTGGATTCAGATCCAGTGACTGGGAAGGCCACTGAAGAACACTGAACTCATTGTCATCTTCATGAAACCAGTTTGAGACGATTTTCGCTTGTGTCATGGTGTGTTATCATGCTGGAAGTAACCATTGGGAGATGTTGCTGATCATCTGCTGATCAAATAGTCTGGCATTCAAGAGATGATCGATTTTCCAATCAATATTCAACCAATTGGTTAACAGGTCCAAAGTGTGCCAAGAAAACATTCCCCACATTATTACACCTCCTCCACCAGCCTGGACTGTTGACACAAGGCAGGTTGGATCAATGGATTCATGCTGCAGATACCAAATACTGACTCTACCATCTGTGTGTCTCATTTCCAAAGATCACATTTTTCCCCATTCCCCATTCTTATGGTTGATGTGAACAGCTAAGCAGTATGATTAGCTGATAAGATAGTTGCATGAAATCATACTGTTTAAATGTTCATATATATATATATATATATATATATATATATATATATATATATATATATATATATATATATATATATATATATATATATATATGTGAAATATTGAACACAAATAAACAGAACTGGCTGCAAGAACACAACACTAACTTCTCTTCTTCTTCTTCTTCTGTTTCCTCAGACGACAAGACAGAGTGGCATGTCCACATCCTAAATAAACTTCAATAGCCTGCACTGTTGCCTCAATTAACCTTAACTTAACTTGACTGGTTTTGTCGTTGGTCCTCTGCAAAGACTCAGGAGTTCATTTAGTTGTAAGATTATTTCATTTTGATTTAGATTCGCTATGAAAGCTGCGTACTTTGTGGTTGCAGAAGACATATGACTTGGAAAGGTTACAATAACAAAACCCATAAAAGAGAACATTGAGATTTGTCTGAGTTTTTTTTATTTTTTATTTTTTTTTTACAAGGGACTTCAGTGGATGCATGACGTGAGCACTTCATTAGAGATGGTAAAGTCATCACTGAACATTATTTTTGGCGATGCAGCTCTGTGCAGCTAATCTTGCACAGGTTTGTTGTACGTGTGTGTGATGGAGAAGCACACACAACTACAGATAGTCAGTTTAGAGGAACGGTTAACATGCATCAATAGAGGAAGAGAAGCCATGTACAGTATGCACATTTGTATAATAATAATAATAATAATAATAATAATAATAATAATAATAATAATAATAATAATAATAATGCTCAAAGTGATTCCCATGTCTTCATAAAATAAGAAAATAAATAAAACAAGCCAAGAACAATAGTAATCACAAAGAAAGTAAAAGTGTAAAGTTAGGATATAATAATAAGAATTATTATTGTTATTATTATTATTATTATTATTATTATTATTATTATACATTGAAAATAAAAACTAATAAAAATAAAAAAGCTTTCTTAAAACATAAATATTTGGAAATTGTCGCAGTTAGGTAAATGGTTAGAGATTTTAGGAGGTAATAACAGCTAAGAGCTGCTTCACATGACTACCTGAAAGTTTTATATTACAATACATTAGAAACTCAGCAAACTGCAAATTGGAAAATATTTTGATAAACAGAAAGATATGACGGCAATGAATCCTTCAGTAGTTTTAAAAAAACAACTAAAAATATCTTTACAACGCTCAAAAACAGGTACCATTGCAAATAAGCTAAAACAGGTGGAATGTGATTCTTCTCCTGGATCCTGTAAGCACTTTAGCTGCAGCATTTTGCACCAGTTGTAGTTTATCCAAGTAATTCTTAGGCACACTGAAATAAAGTGTGTTGAGAACAAATAAATGTGTGAATTAGTTTCTCAATATTGCCCAGTGAAACAAAAGATCAAATAGATGCTATATTTCTATGATGAGAAAAACAGGTCTTAGTAACATAATTGCTGTGTGAATTAAAACCTGCTAGAGAATCTAAAATTACACCAAAGTTCTTAATGTCTGTCTGCAAGCCAGAGCAACAAGTTCACTTACAATACTTTCTCTTACATTATTTGTGCCTGTGTGTTTGTGTGTGTGTGTGACACTACACCTCTATTCCAGCACTGTCTAAGTAAACAGAAATAAATTACCCCCTTAGTGTTGAAGTATGAATAATGGTACAGGTACAACCGGAAACATCCTGTGAAAAGAGGTGAAAGTGAGTGGAGCGAAACTCACATAGACATGGGAAGAAACTCCAAATGGTAAACTCCAAAGATTAAATAAAGCTCAGATCAAACCCAGAACACTGGAGTAGTGAGATGGCAATGCAAGAAGTGATAGTGTTGTAAGTGGCGGGAAAGTGGTAGCTCAGTGGTTAAGGCTACTGTTTAGAAGGTTGTGAGTTTGCATGCCAGGACCACCGAGCTGCCACAGCTGGGCTCCTGAACAAGCTCTAGCTCTGGAGAAGCTCTATAAAGGGCTTATAGCTGCTATAATGACAGAAATACAGAAACTCATTTGTTTCTGACCTTAAATGTGACTGTAAGCCTATCCCATGGGACTCAGGAGACACTGTGGACAGGGTGTCAAATCATTGCAGGACACAATCACACACCAGACAAGCTTACAATGCGTGTCTTCAGACTAGGAGAGAAAACCTGGATAAATACCCAGAGTAGACCCTTGTGAAACTCCACACACAGAGCCGTGAACCCTGAAGATTCGAGGCAGACATGACAGCCACTAAACCAGCAATAACATGACATATCACAATTTAATTTGCTGTAGTGTGGAATAAAAAGTCTGTTATAGGAAAATATTAACTCAAGCACTAAGATGAATTCTGTGAAGAAAAATGGTGGAAAAGAAAAAGTTCTGTAACAAGTGTGTACAAAATGAACACATGATAGGCTTTTTTTCCTAATCTGACTTTTTACCAGAATTTGTAGACGCACTCCTCCGGTTGCTGCTCACCCAACGTCTGTGTTTTTATAGGTTTTGAGGGCAGCAGCCGTGCCATTCTTGCAGATTTTTTTGTGGGGAGAGAATTCATTTAAGGTAAATTATGCATATCACCTTGTGCTGTTCGAATGAAGTGAGATGGTGAAATGTTTGCCGAGGAGGCCAGCAGCTGCCAAGGAAAAGGACTGCAGGAAAGCTCGGCTGGCGGAGAACGCAGCACAGATGGCATATTCTGCAGAGGAGGTTGTTCGAGTTGAAGGTTTTAAGATGTAAAACCAATCTTTCCTTGCAGAACAAGTTCACTCAGCCACGGCGCTTATCAAGAAACTGACTACTGCGTCACTCTTCGTGTGTTTCACGTTTCCCTTTTATGATTGAAGTGTTGCGCGTCAGCTTGGCCCAAGTTTGCCAAGCTGCGGTCGGAATCGACGCCGATTATCTAAGCAAGCCGAATTAATGGTGGAAAGACTTAGTGTCTTTCTACTCCATCACCTCCCTCTCTAGCAAAAAAAGACCTGTCCTGTCTTTCTGTTCAGTGTCAACACTGTTTCCTGAACAAAAGGTAGACGAAGGAGGTTAAAAGAGCATCCAAAATTCAATTTTTTGGGAGCAAATTGGATTTGTAAGGCATGACTCAACAGTGGCAGACCAAACATTTCCATGAAAATCCTTCAAAAAATAAATGACTCGCTTGTTCAGGTTCGGACGAGCTTTTTCATTTCCGCACAGAGATGCTCTGCATTGCCCATGCACACAAGTGCCTGTCACTACGGCAATGAATATTTATGCTATATATCATGCTAATGAATAGGTGCTGAATTGGTGACAAAAAACAATTAATCCCTGACGTACGGACCTAACTACGGCTTCCGGCACCATCAACAAGATTTCCTCTGTGAATAAACAACAGCCTTTCCAAGTGCTTATAAGTTCTAGTTTGTTGTAGCTATAACTGAAGAAAGCCAATATATATTTAGGACCAACATAACCCCATATATAAACAAATTTATTCAGTAAATTAAGGGTGTAAATTATATGGTGAAGGTGTGGCTACGTTTGCTAACAGTGCGTATTGTTGACTTAATGCAGCATCTTAGCAAAACGTTCTCTTCTTCTAGTCCCACTGACCATAATTAAAGACTGAAATGTGGCGAAACAATTTGGATCTGTTTTTAGCATCAAATTTAGCATCTCAGCACAAACGCAGGTCACAAACACTGCATTGTGACAAACAGGAAAAGGAGCGGAAAGTTTTCAAATCAACACGGAGGGGTGGAGAAGAACCGTTCTCTTCCCTTTTTTCTCCCCCTACTCAGTGCACACTTGGAGACGTGCGTGTGTGTGTGTGTGTGTGTGTGTGTGTGTGTGTGTGTGTGTGTGTGTGTGTGTGTGTGTGTGTGTGTGTGTGTGTGTGTGTGTGTGTGTGTGTGTGTGTGTGTGTTGGAAAGTGTTTTTGAAAGGGTTTTTGGGAAACCGAAAAAGCCTAATATTGAAAGTCATTTTAAATGGGAATCCATTTTTCTAATGGCACTCCCAAGGCCTGTCATTCCATTGAAACGAACAGATATATTCTTTTCACGGGTCAAAACTGCAAGGCCTTTGGGTTGAACAATATGAAACGAACGAAATAATTCAACCTCTCACGTCAAAATCTGAAAGGCTTTGTTGCTCAAACAATGAAATAATTGCAACCATGTCAAGCTCACAGATAAGAAGGGTTTTGTTGCTCAATATTAATTCAATAATTCAAACTTGGCTTCTGGAAGGTTCTCTGCTCTCTACAAGTCACCACATTCTCCCACACTTCACTCGCATTGAAAGATTTTTTTTTTTCCTCTGTACAGAAACCTAAAAAGGGTATTTTTTCAATTTAATTAAATGTATTTGTATAGCGCTTTTTACAATATATATTTATATAAATATAAAATATTAAAAAAAAAATATATATATATATATATATATATATATATATATATATATATATATATATATATATATATATATATATATATCCCTTCTCTGTTTCTCTACTTTATATATAGAAACATATATATGTATATGAAGTTTAAATTAAAGTTACTGTCATATCCCTATTTTATCCCTAATGAGCAAGCCTGTGACAACGGTGGCAAGAAAAAACTCACTGTGATGATATGCGGAAGAAACCTTGAGAGGAACCAGGCTCAGAAAGGGAACCTCATCCTCATTTGAGTAACACTGGACAGTAAATAATGTAAATGTAACTAAATAATGTCCTTTCTACAACAGCAACCAAGGTCCAATGAGGAATTATTAGGTCAGTGTAGTTTCTGAGTTCATTATAGACACTGATTCCTTGCTGTCGCAAGCTGACCGATGGAACGGCATATCTGTGATTGTGTGAAAGTCCCCAAGTGGCTATGTCCACAGCCACAGGCTGTCCACACAAGTCGATCCACAGCATCAGTGAGGACCACCAAGTGACGTGACTCCGACCAGGGGTAGAGCCAGTGGTCCCAATGGAAACTCAGAACACTGGGAGCTCGGGAGTGGGACGTATAGCTTGACATATAAAGACAGAGAGAGAGAGAGAGAGAGAGAGAGAGAGAGAGAGAGAGAGAGAGAGAGAGAGAGAGAGAGAAGATATTAAGTATGTTTGTGATCATGTGATGTTTAAAGACGATGTAGATTATGTGTGAAGTACAGGCAGGGACTCCGACAAGACTAGCAATGACAGCATAACTAAAAGGGAGAGCAAGAAGGTGACAGACATGAAGGCTTCCCGGGACACAAATGAGCCAATGCAGTATGGCTAAGATAGGAGTGATGTGTTCATATCTTCTGGTTATAGTTAGGACTCTAGCTGCTGCGTTCTGGACTAACTGGAGCTTGTTTCAAAGTCATGTCAAAGTCAAAGAAGCTTTATTGCCACTTCAACCATATATAGCTGATGCAGTACATGGTGAAATAAAACAATGTTCCTACTGGACCAGAGGTGCTACACATAACAAAACAAAGTACAAGGTGATACAGAAAAACATAGAACTAAACTACTTTCAAGGTGCAAGAATTTTTAAAACTTAACATACAACACATAAGTGATGACGAGACAGTGCAGACAAACAAGACACATAACGTCGACTGTGTGCAAAAGAACAGTGTTATATAGTGAGTGCATGCTTGTTTATGCTCCTACTGGAACATCCAGACAGTAAGGCATTACAATAATCCAACATAGAGGTAACAAAAGCATGAACCACTTTTTCTGCATCATGAAGTGACATCATATTTCTTATCTTAGCAATATTTCTAAGATGAAAGAAGTCTACCCTAGTGATATTATCTATGTGAGCTTCAGACAAAAGACCAGAGTCAATAATCACACCAAGATCTTTTATTGCTGGACAAGATGAAACAGAAAGACCATCCACAGTTACTCTGTAATCAGAAAGCTTACTTCTAGCTGCATGTGGTCCTAGTACGAGCACCTCTGTCTTGTCAGAGTTAAGCAGGATGAAGTTAGTAAGCATCCACTGTCTAATGTCCTTTACACAATTTGCAATCTTAATAAGCTGGTGTCTCTCATCTGACTTAGCTGAAACATATAGCTGTGTGTCATCAGCATAACAGTGGAAGGTAATACTGTGTTTGCAAATAATTGCACCAAGGGGTAGCATATATAAGGAGAAAAGCAGTGGGCCTAAGACAGAACCTTGTGGAACACCGAACATAACCTTGGTTTGCATAGAGAAGTCACCATCTAGATCTACAAACAGATAACAATCAGTCAAATAAGACCTGAGTCAGGAGAGGGCTGTTCCGTTAACACCAACAACATGTTCTAGCCTATCAAGTAGAATAGTGTGGTTAATGGTGTCAAAAGCTGCACTAAGATTGAGTAACACCAGTAAGGAGACACAATCCTGATCAGAAGCCAGTAACAGGTCATTTACTACTTTAACCAGTGCTGTCTCTGTGCTATGATGAGGTCTAAATCCTGACTGATACATTTCATGAATGTTATTCCTATGTACGTATGAACATAACTGCTGTGCTACAGCCTTTTCTAGGATCTTGGAGATAAAGGGCAGGTTTGATATTGGCCTATAGTTGGACAGCTGACAGGGGTCGAGATCCGTTTTTTTAATCAGGGGTTTTTGGAAGATTAAAAGCTTAAAAGATTTAGGCACATAGCTAGTGCTAAGGGAGGAATTTATCATTTTAAGGAGGGGTTCACTAGCTACTGGTAATATCTGTTCAAGACATGGGTAAGGGATCTTAAATGCAGGTTGAAAGTTTTGAAGATGAAATTAGTGAAAATAGATCAGGCTCTTGAAGGTGATTAAAGCATTCTAAGCTCTGATGAGAAATAGTTATATTATCTAAAGGATTATCTATCAAATAATTTGGTTTTAAATTAATAGTCTGAATTTTTTGCCTGATATAAATTTTTCCATTGAAAATATATTTTTAGCTTTGAAAATGTATGAATGCATTTTAAACGCTGTTCCATGAAAAACAGAGATATGTAAATTCTGACATTCAACAAATTAAATCAGAACAGATAAATCCTCAGGTCCATTCAACAAATCGATGCAGGTGTATTAAAATTACAGGACATACTGTTACTGATTTCTGGCATGTAAATCAACTGTCTTATTATAAGTACAGTCCGAGATTGCATTCTCCGTGTCTCATTGTTTAGGGCAATGGCAGATGTACCTACTGTTCTTGAGCAGTGCTTGAGCTTGTAATACCATGCAGTCACGGAACTTGTCAGAATGTTTTTAGCTCTGAAGTATAAACATGGGGCATGATCACAAATGTGCTTTCATTTATGTTTTCTCTACTATTTATTATGCAGTATTCATGGAAAATATGGTTCAGGCATACAGGAACATTCAGAAGAAACATCATTCTGACGTCCGAAACCAGCGACCAATGCAGTGCAAACCTCAGCTATACTTTCATTGGCAAGACCCATGGGTCTGCTGAATGTCTCCATTGGAAATATTGGTTTTTGTGTCAATGTGGATTATACACATTATTACAGTGAAATAAGGTCGTCTTTGGTAGATTTATCATCGGGAACGCTGCACTACCTGACCTATAGTTACTGTCTTAAAATGGATGTAATTGAAAAAAACTTAAAAAAAAAAAACTAAACAAAACAAAAAAACAGAGTAGGGAACGGCGTGATCTGCACTCTGCACTCATGTGTGATAAATGAGAGCTTTCACGGTCTCTGTTTGTCCTGGCACCGATGCCCGCCATGGCCACATAGAACCCTGCTTCATGCCGAAAACCCAATCAGGGATGAAAACGAGGAAGAGAAAGGTCCAGAAAGGTGGAAAGCTTTAAGTCAGGTCCATTACCATGTAGACATCAATCCAGTTACCCCCTTTTAGCTATAATTCCTGAGGAAACGTAGGGCTTTTGGATGCTGTCCTGTGGCAACCCACAGAGTAAGTATGGCTACACATCCTGTCAGTTCCCTTCAGCCACTCAGCATTCATTAAATGAAGGCAATTTCCCTTGACAACACTCTTGTCAGTGCAGAAAGAGGATGAGGAGGAAATGGGGGGATCCACATGTGCTGGTAATATTATGTATGAACGACTGAATCCAGAGTATTAGCCGATCTGTCTGGCATGTAGATGTTTTGACTGCAGTCAGTGTGCTTGCTCTTCTTTTAAGTATTTTAGTCTTATGTCCTTTGCTCTGGTTACTGTTACTAGGAGGAAAAACTGAGGGCAGATCTAACACAGAATAGAGTTGTTTAAGTTAATTAGACTGAAGATAACAGCTCATCACTAGTCATATTGTTCTCCCTGCATGTGGTTGCAAGTAGACAACCAACCTTTTTTTTCTTCTAGCATTTGTCCCGCGCAATGGCAGGGTCCACTGTTCTTAGCAGATAAACTGATCCGCTGTCGATTTTGCACAGGTTTTACGCAGGATATCCTTCCTGTCACAACTCTCCCATTTTATCTGGGCTTGGGACCAGCACTGAGAGTTAACTCTTAAGTGGCTGGGTTGGTACCCTGCCTGGGAATCAAACCCACTGCCACTGGACCACCAGGAGGCAAGTAGACAACCAACCATTAATTTAAAAAAAAAAAGAATCAAGCTAGCATCTTATGTTTAGTATACTTAATAGCTGGTGACACTATAGATTGTGGTTGTAAATCACTTCCATTCCATTATTGTATACTATATGATTAAAACGTGCAACTGTTCACTGATGCAGACTTCAGTTGTAGTCCAAAGATCTCCATCCACAGCAACCACATGTATCTCCATGCTGTTCATGTGGAGACATCCACATCAGAAGCAAGTGTCCTCCAAGTGATAAGACTTCACCCAGAAGTAGAGCGCCATGATGGATCAGGCAGATCTAGACAGCAGAAGCGGTTACAGGGAGCTGAAGAGTAGGAATATATTTTTGTCTTTTGTTACGAAATCTAAAATAATCGACCAAACGAGACACACTTCCTGTTACACCCAGACAGCAGGGCATGGGAATCATGAAATAGACCTGGCAGTCGCATCCACGGGCCACATCCATGAGGTAGGAGGAGTTTCTAGTGTGTTCTTTAAACCAAGCTCTTTTTATAAATATATAAAGTTGAGGGAACTATGAGGCCACTTATGCTTGTTCCAGACAGCCAAGCATGCAAAAGCTCAAAGTTGAAATGATTTTAGCAGCTTCTGGACTGTTCTGTATGCCTTGAATCTGGGTCAGAATGTAGATGTTGTGTGTCCAGCGATTAGCCATAACAAGACCTCTAGCAGATGAAGTAAATAATGAGTATATCATTATAATGGCACCTGTCAAGGGGTGGGATATATTAGGCAGCAAGTGAACAGTCAGTGCTCAAAAATGATGTGTTGGAAGCAGGAAAAATGGGTGAGCATAAGGATCTGAGTGACTTTGACAGGGGCAAAATTGTGATGGCTAGACAACTGGATCAGAGCCTCTCCACAACAGCAGGTCTTTTGGTGTGATCCTGGTATTCAAGTGGGATCCTGGCTAGCAATGGTCCAAAAGTTGTCCAAGGAAGGACAACCACTGAACCAGTGACAGGGTCAAGGACGCACAAGGCTCACCGAAGCATGATGGAATGGAGGAACAAGACAATGATTTGGTACAGGAATCCACAGCATACTTTCAGAGGTCTTGTAGAGTCCATGCCTCAATGTTTCAGAGCTGTTTTGTCAGCACAAAAGGACTTATACAATATTAGGAAAGTGGTTTTAATGTTATGATCAGTCAGTGTGTGTTCAAGAGAACTAATAGAACTATTATTAGAAATAAAAAGAGACTCAATAATGAAGCGTTTGGTTTGTGTCAAGAAAAACTTTATCAAGATTCATATGGTCTGATTGAATTTACTGAATATCACAGAGTTTGCTTGATATTGTAATTTCTGAATAAAACAAAAATGAAATCCTGGAGGGACTGATAATATGATAGAGAGTTCATTCGCAATTTAAAAAAATGTCCATGTAAATGTTTTTCTCTTTCAGACTGAGATGTTGAAGCCAATCCAAGGGAAATGCCTATCCAGTTGAACAGGGTGGTTCACCCTTAATTATCCATTAAATAGTAGAATAATAGTTCATGATCATGCTTCTATTCATAATCTGAATCAATGCCTCAAACATTGTGAGGCAGATACAGGACTTCAGTGAAGTTTAGTGGTTAATGAGGTTTGGACACCCATAACTCTGTCTCCAGTTCACCATTTGTGCTTTCTAACCACTGTATATCAGCAACACCCCACATGACCTGCTGTTGTGGAGATGCTCTGACCTTGTCATCTAGCCATAACAATTTGGCCCTTGTCAAATCACTCAGATCCTTACCAACACATCAACTTTGAGCACTGACTGTTTATTTGTAATGAGATAACCTGTCAGTTGTTTTATTGTTATGGCTGATCAGTGTACGCCAGGCAACTTTCATGTGGTCAGAATCTCTCCTTCTCTTTGTCTATTCAAACAGAACACTTAAATGAGACAGAATAATATAATTTAAAACACCACAAAAAGCTGACTGCATTGGCCTAAAATGGTGTGTTAGAATAGTTTTGTTAGGAACAGTATAAAAAATTCATTTGAACATGAATTACATCAGTGACAATTTTTCCGGAATCACATGCCAAAGCATCATTTCAAAACTGAATGTGGGCTTAAACTGACAAAAGATGGGGGTTGAGAAGGTCAGGTTCACTAAAGAAGGAGCTCCATCAAGTTACTTCCTGTTCCTTTTTGTTTCATTCACACCATGACACATGTTTGCCCTTTAACCCCAGCACCTTTGGAATGAGCACATTTGAGCACACCATCAAATGGTGGTGAGGCTTTAATAAAACGGGTCCCATTTCCCAGGGTTCAGAGTGCTTTGAACAATTGCAGTATTTGCCCCACTGAACTATAATTTCTATCAAAGGGTAAGATCAACTAAAAAGGAAATCAAAACGGACTCTTGTTTTAATCATGGAACACCATGTCCACTATGTATCAAAAGTACAGATTTTAGAATCACTCCATTTTAAAAGATGTTTATAGACGAATAAGCAATCAAAGTTTTACAGATTATCACCTGGCTGTTCTACTGGGTGGGCACTTTGAGGCCTTTGCAATTAAACCATGGTGAAGTGATTGCTACCAGGTCTGAAGCTGATGAAATCACCAGGCCATGGAGCCAGACATTGTTGTACAGCTTTTTAATGAAAATAAATTAGAAGTTTGATTCAAGACCCAGCAGGAGGAAGAGAAATGTGTGCGTTTTTGTCTTTCCAAGCCCATTTGCAGCTAATTATAAGACATGTCGCTGATTTGGAGATGGTGTAAACACACACCCATCTGACTTTCATTAAAGTAAAGAAATCAAATAAACTCTGAACCAGAAGAACAGTAGTAACTCCCCACTTCATTAAAATATGGGTCTACATCATGAAGTACTTAGTGCTGCTAATTACCTAGCTGTACTCATTGGTTTGGCCACCATAAATATACAAATTGAAAAAATGTTTCCTATTGCACCAAGACAAGTACAAGTCCGGGTTTGAGTGCAGCCTGCAAACTGCCAGTTTGAGGATATGTCACAAGAATCCGCCAACCTCAGAACAGGCTCCTGTGAACATTTTGGTATAAATGCAGTGTTTGGTCTGTTTTCTCTGGATTAAGAATCGCTTCTTGTCAGTGGTCAGTCTGTGGTCAGACGAAAAGAAACAAAACGTTTTTTACTAACAGTTACATCATTACAACATCCCAAATCCCATATTATTCACCAACTACATCCTGGCATTTAAAAAAAAAATAATTAAAATAAATAAATTAAATTGAAAAAGGACCATGCTACGTAAACAATCCTGAAAATGACCTGAAATAAGCATTTCCCATTTTGCCTTTGCTGCATGAAATGTTTTGCAGAATGTCTGAGTAATGCTCAGTACAAAAGAAAACCCTTAAAAACTTATCAACAGGTTTTCACCCAAGCTCTAAAGTATATATCTTTGCAGACATCATGCATCTTATTTAATTCAGAACACATACACTGAAAAGCACACTGTAAGCAGCCAGCCAGGGCTATTACTTATGATACTGTCAGTAGCTCATATGATGTCCACATGGGGTTAATGCAAAAACCACTGATTGTAGTTCTATAGATTGTCTCTCTTTCTTTCCCTCCTTATTATTTTAAACACAAACATAAATAATTATAATTAGGATTTCATGATTTTGCATTTGCAAAAATGAACACAAAATCAAATAAACTCAGATTACAGTTTTTCAAAATGTCCAAGATTATACTATCAAAGAAAGTAATTACATATGTATATTCACTCCTTCCTTAGTAGTTTAAAAAAGAAAAATACTGTGCTGGGAATTTCACCTATTAGTTTTCCACAAAGTTAAATCGCAATGTTAAATCGCAAATTTTGAGCTACAAAGCTCAGCAGAATCAGCAGAAAGCTACAGCAGAATCAAATAATTTTGGCCACAACTATCAAAAAACACTTTGTGAAATCCTAAAATGCAAGCTTTTTGATTAGAATAATACTATAATAAAAACATTAGTTTATAGGTTTAGAAATGTGACATTTCTGAAGGATTGCCATATATTTTTATGTATTTCCTGTAAATAATACAAAAACAGGAAATACTGCTGACATGTGATTAGGTATAGTCTTTTACAATTTCAAAACTGTCAGTAAATAATATCTCAATTTCATATGCAGGCTCTAAAACCCTGTTTCACATTAGTCTCAGTAAGAGTGGCTGATTTGCCCACAGACAGGGATTTGTCCTCTGGATTACTCATTGGCTGACTGTGTCAAAAAAAAGTCACCCTGAATCAGTACAGATTCAGCCTATGAGCCGAAACTAATCCAGCCATCCGTACTGCAATAAATTGGGGATTTATTTCATTAAACATGCATACCATGGTGTTTGTCATTCACAAGATGTTTAGATTTGTGTTAAAAAAAACAACTATAGGGTTTGAAAAGAAAATCACTATATTCATTCATCCTTAAATATAGGATCTACAAATGGAGACCAAAATTCATTTTCTTTCCACTCCTCCAGGGTTAGGATGAGAAGGTCAGTCCTGACTTTTATATCACCAGTCAGAGATTCCAGCTACTCTTGGGGGATCCCCAGGTGTCACCTGATAGATATAATCTCTCCAAGATGTCCTGGGTCTGCCCCAGAGTCTTCCACTAGTGGGATGTGCTGGTTACAGCTCTACCAGGAACTGACCAATGTGCCATGCTTTGTGTCCTCACAGTAAGGCCTGCAAGCCTGTGGTGACTTCTCATTTCTCATGCCTGTACACATGACCACAGCTTCTGACCAAAAGTGAGAATGCCATTAAAGAAACTAATAAAGAAAGAGCTTTGCTTACAAACTGATCTTCACTAGAGGTCAGAACAGTGACTGTACTGACTCATAAATAAGATCACAAGATCCCTCATTTACACTGACACCTACAAGGTTTTTATCTTTACCTTAACAAAATATCAGAATCATTTCCTGGAGAGAGAAAACAAGCTGGTGCTGATTCTTATTCCAGTTATTCATTACTGGGTACTTCTTTGAGGTTCACTTTAGAGGATACCAATGGAACTACATCTGAAATCTAGACTACAGGTGTGTTTGTGTATCTGGAGAAGACCACTGATCTTGTGACCTCAACATTTGTCACTATAGGTACTGCAGGAGCATAGATGAACCTGGGTCACCCCTGGGGATAGCTGAGTGCTGTTAGAATGTGTTGTCTGCATCCTTGTTTTTGAGTTGAAATTGTTTATAGTGAGTGTCAGACTTCACAAATGGAGTGTCTTGTCTCCAATCCTGTCTGTGGGTTTTATGGACAGCTGGAGAGGATTAGCAATCACACGTTCAAATCACATGTTCAAATCACATCAACAGAACAGGTATGATTGACTGGGAGTCAAAAAGAACAAAACTGACAGGAATGTCTGTGTGGAAAGGATGACTTATTTTCTCACCACTATCAATTGAAGTGACACTAGTCAATCGTGAGTGTCTGTAAGCTCATGTGAGCAGATAGCACTTTCCTCTGAGATCTCTGTGCTGCATGAACAGCAGGTTGAAAAGCTATGAGAGGTTGGCTTCATGTCTCCTAGAGGAAGTACATGTTAACCTTCACTCTCCTTGGTTTGTGATTGTCATATGGTAAGGGAGAGCTAGCCTTTGGTTGGGTCAAATTAGTGAGAAAGTAGGGGAAAATAATGACAAAAATTCCAACCCATATGGTAACATTGTTTCACAACTACAATTTAGCAAATCACAGGTCAAGTCACATGAAATACAGTTGCTAATGTGACAGATTAGCAATGATAGCTTTATTTATATAAAATTACATGAGATCAGTTCAGTATGGCGTTAGACTAGTCATTTTTTTAGTGCAGCAAACACATGGACCTCCAATAGCTCAACTCGGCACACAGAGAGAAGTGAATTGTTATTTTCAGCTGCCTGTCAGAGAAAGTCAAGGTGTCAGTCTCTAGAACTGTCAGAGGCACATCACTCACAGCTGCTAATTTCAACAAACCCCCCATTAGAAAAATACAAGCCCGTCTACCCAGCCTCCATAGACCTCAAATCTAACATTCACAGTCAGGGTGCTCATTCCACACAAAATACCACCCCAATGCCTGATCAATACAATTTCTCCTCAACAAATGACTGTAGTTAAGAGCTTACAGGTATTACATGGCAGAAGGCCTTGCAGCTATGGAATATAAGTAATCTATTTTGGGTGCAGGCTTTTACCAGTCCTGAGCAGCTGTAACATAAAGCCTGGCTGAGATGAGGGCATAGAAAAGCACAGTCAGAAATGATCCACGTCAAAGAGCCAACTGCGTAATAGCATTTTTTTTTCCTGTAGGTCACACCATTCATGTAACGCTCGACAGGCTGATCCTGAACATCACCGATTATTTGTTTCTTCCTGAAAATTAAATACTAAAGTACTCACAGACCCACAAAGCCAAATTGTATGAATAGTTTTGAGGTTTTAAAGTTTAATTTAGCTACAAATCCAAAAAAAAATAATAATTTCTTGTGTTAGAATTTATTAGAAATTTGTAGGATTGTGTCAAGCATCTCAAGTTGCTATCAAGGATATCAGAACATGGTGGCCCTCGCAACACATTTACTAACTATGCAGTGTCATCATTTAGCATACTCTCAACACATGATAAATATACCTTTAAAATGAGCTTGCGGAATTAATAATTTGCTCAGTATTACTGCACTAACAAGGCTTTGGTTGGTGGAAATGTGTTTTTGTTATGTGATCCAGTCTCCAGAGCCTGAGCCAGACATTTCTGGGAGCTGCTCAACTAAGCAGACAGACAGAAACTCATTCCTTTCCGCGACCTCTCACACATCCTTCCCCACATCATCACATTCAATTTACACGCTCAGAAGAGAGAAGTTTAAGTGACAGCTCTTGCTGAACATGCACAAAAACGAGAAAGGGATGCAACTGGACAGAATGAGAGAAAGGAGGAGAGGATGACTTTTGTGTGTATTACAAATACACTATGACTGTATACAATTGTATATAATTAGTGGGAACAAGGAATAAAAAAATCCTACATAATGGAAAAGAATCAACGTTAGGGTGGTATCAGTAACCTGAATAAGTAACACAACTCCATTATTATTATTATTATTATTATTATTATTATTATTATTATTATTATTATTATTTTCGAAAGCAACTTTCTTGTTTTGTTTGTTTGTTTATTTATTGCTAACTACACATGTGTAGTGATGTGGATCATCTAAGAAACAAGGTAATTACTGTTATCATTTATCTTGTATGTGCCACACATGTCCCAGCACATACACACACATATACATGCACATACAGACAGAGGCACACACACACACATTCACAGAGTTGATGGACTGAAATGAGAAGCAATTCAGTCTAAATGTGTTTTACCATCAAGTTAGCATTAAAAAACAGAACCATGTTTTAGACGTACATTATGTTTTATTTGCCTTGATATAGTCATGGATTAAAAATGATTTTTTTCAGACAGATAGCGAGTAATACAGACATAACAGAGGTAAACATGTCTCTGTGGTCCAAAACCCATGCAGTACTCATGTACATAAACAATCCACACAACCCCGCTTCAGTCTCTATTCCTGTCAATCCAGAAATACTGTTTGTTTCTCGTCTCTAAAAGAGAAGAATGGGTGTGAGAGGAACATTACATGATCTCTCCTACTGTTTACCTTTCCAATTTTGTCTAATTTGTCCAAATTGCTCAGGCGACCTCCACAGCAAAATGGCATGCCCACTGTCAAATTGCACAGAAATATGACTGATCGCCTTCATTTTGCCCGTTCCAGGCTTTGGCACCCGTCTCTAAATTGTGTATTCTTTCCATGGCGCCAAACCAACCACCCTACATTTAATTAATTTCCTTTTATTTACATTACTGGAGCTTTTGCGCCTCTACGACATAATGTGCTCCTGTATGGGAGAGTCCGAGATTTTCATTTAATCATAATGTAACGTCGCCTCAACATTCTCATTTTGTTGTTTGCTTTTGTCACCAGTTCCACAGTGAAATAAAGCCAGAAAGATTGAAACAAGCGCCAGCTTCACTGGTCCACATCTGATTGAACGCATTAAATTGCCCTCATCAAGGGCTATTGGAGAGTAATGTTGGTGAAAGATTCGCCTAAGGAGTAATAAGCAAAAATGGCTTTTATTTTAAAAGCTGCTAGTCTTGCCCTCAATTCCCCAGATGCTCTATTTTCACATAAACCGCTCATCACAATGACTGGAGTGTGGAGCAAAATGATAACGAGTCACATTATTATACAAATGGAGTGTGTTAAAGGCTGCATTAGTGACTAAACTATGCATGATGTTAAACAGTGTATAATGTGCAATGTGAAAAGCCTAAAATCTTTACATCAGCTGCAGTTTGCTGTACAGGAGCTGAATAAAATTATGCTGGGAGTGTACATCCTGACCAATGAGTTCTTTGACTATATCTTAAGAATGATATTATATTAGCAATACATTTCATATGTCAGGGCTCTTTATCTGGAGTAAAACTGGAAGATACACACTCACCCTTCTACACACACATGGGAGTTTGAAACTCTTGTTTACTTCAGACCCAGACCTGTTCAACCTCGAGGACCATCAATCCATCATCTCCCTGGTAGGCTAGTAAAGTGTATTTTTTTTTCCTTCATCCCAACAGCAGTGTGTGTGTGTGTGTGTGTGTGTGTGTGTGTGTGTGTGTGTGTGTGTGTGTGTGTGTGTGTGTGTGTGTGTGTGTGTGTGTGTGTGTGTGTGTGTGTGTGCAATGGTAGGCAGATGTCGCCTGGACACCACATGCTAGCGAATAATATCTGACGGAGGAAACAGCTGTGCTTTCAGCATTTCACGTGGTTTCAGCAGGACATCCTAAAACAACACCACTGCAAACATGTGCATGCTCCTACACACCAAAACTGTTTACATCTTAAATCTTATTTATCCAAGAAAATACTGTGTATATTTATGCTACATTTAATCATTTGCTAGACTTTAACAAGTAAGGCAGATACAAAACCCGTTGTGGGAAAAAAACATCTTGCTCAAGACCCTGCTGTGCCTCTGTAGCAGTCCTTGGATTTGAACTCTTAACCTTCAGGTAGCATTGTGTACAGTAATAGAACCTATTCTCACCTCACTGCCAGTGTTGCCAGGATACACTCTGGATTTAGCACAACTCTGACCAGATTAAAATGAGTACTGAAAATGAATAAATATCAGATGCAAAGTGAAAAATTTGCTTTCTGGATTTAAGAGGAATTGAAAATATAACCAACAGAAAACTTTACAAACCAAAACATGATCAAACATACACAGGCTGGGTGGTTCAACCAAAAACAAATGACAAATGCTACACCAGGGTGTCTGATCTTATTCGCAAAGGGCCAGCTTGGGTTCAGGTTTTCATTCCAATCAAGCTGAAGCCACACCCGAGTCTGCGTAACACCAAAGATCAGCAGATTGATCTGCATGATTGGAATGAAAACCTGCACCCTGAATCTTGAAAGCATAATCAGCTCAGACACCATATAGCAGCAGACAAGTGTGGGTGCAGGTTTTCACTGCAACCGTTCATCAGTGAAGTTGCACTCTTTTTTGGAGGAAATGGTGAACTCTGGGTGTGAGAGGGATACTGGGTGTGAGGCAGGAATAAACACACAGTGGGGAGTAATTATTGCAGCCAAGCCAGCTACTGAGGAAAAGAAACCATGGAACCTAAGCGCAGGATTGAAGAGGAGAACCTTGAAACAACACTATGCGGTGGCAACGCTACCCACTGCAGCATGAGGGCTCTTAATCACTAAGTGTTATGACTGTCTTTAGCCTAGGGCTTTAAATGTGTTTGAAATTAACATGCTGCTTTAAAAGTTACTCAAAGTGAATCTCTCACCACATCATGCCACATAAGGGATTGGGTAGCTCCGTGAGTAAGGTGTTGGGATCCTAATCCAAATGCTGTGAGTTTAAATCTCAAGACCACCAATCTGCCCCTGCTGGGCCGTTGAGCAAGACCCTTAATCCTTAACTGATCAGTTGTTAAAATGAGATGAAACTGTAAGTTGGCTTGTATGTGGGTGTCAAATGGCATGAATTTAAATCATCAGTCTGAAGTCTATTTTAAAGGCTCTGTTTTTGAATGGATGGTAATCAGCCATAGTACCATCCATCTTTAATTGGGTTATTCATGCAGGCTCATTAGCATTGTTCCAGTCCAAATTGCTGAGAATGTGCTGCAGAGAACAAACCCATCGCAGAGTACATTTTCATAATCTCGTAACCCTGCTGCATTGTTAACTGAAATGTAAGAGCATGTTGGATGGATGAGCTCCTAAATTGTATACTCCCATATGTCAAACGGTATCTGTTGGTTGAGTTAGTGATGAACTATGAGCTACGTTGCAGGAGTCCCCTATGAATTTTTGTATGTGTGGGCTAGTTCATTTGTATCGTCGCTGATTAAATACACATCCATCTATCTATCAATGCACACCCATCTATCCATCCATTTATCCATTTTCTGTAGCATCTATGCTACACAGGGCCATGGGGAACCTGAAGTCTATCCTGGGGACTCAGGGCAGAAGGCCAGGACAACCTGGATGTCAGTGACAGTCTATTGCTGGGTACAATCACACAGAAACTGTACAGACATTTTTTAGAGATTCCAGGCAGCCTACAAAGCATGTCTATGGATGGTGGAGAAGTACCAGGAGGAAACCCCTGAAATACGGCAAACAGGGAAAAGGTGAGATTCGAACCCCCTATCCTGGAGGTGCAAAGCAAATCTGCATCAGTAATGGATTGGTGTGATTCACTGGAGTTAGCTACTATCCTGAAGTTACAGAGAAAGTGCAAAAAACACTACTTTTATCCTGAAGACTCTCCCATGGTAAACAATCTTTATAGACTGTTACAAAGCACTGACACTGTAGACTCCTCCCATGTTAAACAGTTTGACTAGACTATTATGATCTTATGATATGACTGGAGCATACTCCATACTGGTCCCTATGAAAGATCTGTTACTATGGAAACAGAAATACATTAGAACGAGTGCCTTGTTAGCGCTGTGGTTATAGAACAGTGTCCAACACCACAGAGCCCTCAACAGCATTCTACATTAGAATGATACCAACAACTAAATCTTTGAACCCGTGACCGACACTTCACAATAACCTAACATAACATAGCTTAATGTGCACATAATTCAGGTCAGGTTTGATGACTGCTGCATGCATGGGTGCATCTCAGCCAGGTCTGCTCAGTGTACCTGATCTCTGAAGGCCATGTGGATGTGGCAGTGTTTAGTCTTTCAGAGTCATGGGTTTCAACAAAGTCAATTACAATTATTGATGAAGGAGACCTGGTGCTATTGATCATGATGAGTATGTTCATTTGTGTATCCCTAATTAGAAATGCACTCATGTGTCGAGCGCTATGGTGTGCCCACTCAACACTACACAGAGATCATACTGAAAAAATTCTGAACCTGTACTATTCTTCTTTTTGTATTTTTTTTTTACCTTAAGTTATAAATTAGAGCATTGGAGTGAGGACAGTTTCATGGCATCATTCACGGTCAATTTCCAACTGTGGCTTGCTTTTTGATTATGGTTGTAAATCTCTTGGTCTGGGTTGGACAGTACGTTCTCTCTTTGGTTATGCTTTACTAGTTTTCCTGCATTTTTATATTTTTATATTTTCCAGACCCTTGTGTGTTATGATTGCTCACAGCAACACTCAAGTCATTTAGACTATAACGGTAACAGTGAGGTTACTGGGATCTAGAATTACATATTACCCATATTCATACAGGATGAAAAACCTTGAAACAACTAGACTCCAACAAGATTCAGTTCATTTAATTTAATGACAACAGCTTTTAATTTTGGGTGGCGAGGGTCCTGCAAGGGTCCTGGGTTCAATCAAGTGTTGAGGTTACGTCTCTGTGGAGTTTTCTCCACGCATGTTCTCCCCATGTCCATCTGGGTTTCTTCTGGGTTCTCTGGTTTCCTCTCACTGTTAAAAAACAAACAGGTAGGTAAATTAGCTATGCTAAATTAGCTATGCTAAATTACCCCTAAGTGTGAGTTGCATGTTCATTGTGCCCTATGGTGGACTGGCATCCTCTCTGGAGTAAGTTTGTCTACCTTGCTTAACCCTGACCTTGACCCTGATCAGGATAAAATACTTTTTGTTTCTTTTGCTGAACTTTTCTCATCATATATAATAAAAAAGAGTCCACCAAAATCCAATCATAACAGATAAAAGTGGTAGGGCATAGCTATAAAATCTGTAAAAAATAAATAAATATTTTAAAAGAAATGGTGACTGAGCTTTCAATCACTGTCTCAACATAAACTCTTTCACTAAACCATTTCGTTAGACCTGATTTATTTATTTATTTATTTATTTATTTATTTATTTATTTATTAGCAGCCAAGTATTAATGCATTGCAAATTCAGGACTTTTCACATCAAGATGGATTCCTCCAAACGGATTCTAGCAAATTGTCCTGATATGATGCTATGTTTAGATAGTTTTCAGGTAATTACTGCTGGACAGTAGATAAAAGGAAGCTTGGGTTAGCTGGTAAGAAGGCACTTGATTAGAGAAGAACAAAATAACAGAAAAAACATGGGCTTACCCATTAGCTGTATTCCCTAGACCAAAAAACAAAGTGGGCAATTTTTGTGTTTAGGTCATTTCCACTGGCAAAAGAACCAGTGGACCCAACGTAGACATGGCCACATATATCCTGAAAATAATTCACATGCATTCTCCTTCACAGTTCGACTCAAACCCCAGTCTGTCACAATTTCTTGCTAAACCTTTTAATGTAATAGAATACATTTCAGTCAGTAAACACTGGTTTAATCAAAACATTGTGGGGTGCAGATAATTTACAGAGTCTGATCACACGGCATAGTGCTGTGTACCTAAAAGTAGAATATTTGTGTGTGTGAAGGATTGCAACCTGATACCTCTTGCACCATAAGTAAGAAACAAACACGTAGAACAACAAGTCCCACTGGATGCACAGTGACCTGTCTGGCTGGATGGTTCACATTCATAACTGCCAGTGACCCATATTTGTTTACATTTCTTTCCCCTGAAACTCCTCAATCAATTCCTTGGCCCGTTGTTACCATCCAAACAGACCAACATCCATCTTCCCTAGAACTTCAACATGATCAGAGAACGAAATAAGTGCAAAACAATAACAAATAATCTGAAGCATGTACTCTTGCATAGCACATGGTTCTTGTTGTGAAATTCTCACCCTTTTGGCTAGTGAGATACACTGCATCACAGCAAAAACTGTCATCTGGTAAGCGTCATCAGGATAACGTGCAGATGAATTTCCACTTCATTTACTCAGGCCAACTAACCTCTAGGTGCTCTGTACTTGTGCAGACCTACAGCATTCTTTCACAACAATTTTGTTAAAAGCAAAGTGCGCACTTCTGTGAGGAACCCAAATCTGGAGTCTATCTAAGGATACTTGAGGCACAAGGCAGGGGACACCCAGGACAGGGTGCCAACCCATCTCAGGGCACAATCACACTATGGGCAATTTTTGAAACTGGAATAATCAGAGGAAACTCTCAGAACACAAGGATGCATACATGCCAACTCTGGGTGGAGGCAGGAATCAAACCTCCAACCCCAGAGGTGCAACACCTATGTGCTAACCAATAAGACACCATAACCACCAGCTCACAGCATCACTCAATCAAAGGAACCAACCAGGATTCGCTAGAGTTCTTTCTAGTTTTGCTTGAACTGAGGAAGCAAATCAATTTCTCCAACAGCTTCCTCTGCATTGTTTGTGATTTTGAAAGCTTCAGGTAAAGATGGACCCAGCTATATATTGTTAATTACACATTAAACAGACCAACAGCATTATTCAGTATTCCTGCAGCTGCAGATGGCATGAGGAAGTTAAGATGAGTACTACTTTTGGAGTGATTTTGATGTGTTCTTTGACACTGAGTAAAGTAAACCCAACAGCTTAATGCTCTTCTCCTGGAAGATTTATAAAAAACAAATTAAACCATTGTAACATGAGCTCTATTTATTTTTGTGTAATACCGATCCATATGTTTTTTAAGGCCACAATTTTATAGGTTTCTTATACATGCTAGAAACACTATATATTTTAATAGCACTTCCTGCCACAGCTTTTGTAAAATGAAAGAAGCCTGGCTGGCCTGGTATGTCCTTCTCACTGCTTAAACATATACACTTCTAGGAACAGGTGCTTTTAGAGTCTTGGCTTCTCATCACCACCATTTGCTAGCAATTAAGTGTAATATGGGGTGTCAGAGCAACAGCACAGCATTTCTAGATATCTAGAGTTTAGTGTTTGTTTTAGAGATTCATTGTGGCACGAGGGTTTTTAGATTGTGGCTCAAAGTGAAAACAGAGGAAAGAAGTCATTATAGGTGTGGTTTCGGCCAAGCATGAAAACGACCTATGTTAATAGCTTGTATGGAGTGAAAAGCCTTCAGTAATTAAGGAATAATCGAGAAGTATTTTTGTGTAACAAGAGTTTGTTAAATACATGTGACAATCCTGCGATTTTTAACTCATAAATGTCACTGTTGCAAAATCTCAACTGCTTTAGGTATCACAACATAACAAGCTGCTCTACAACAAGGTGCACTTCCTCAACGTCAGGCACTTTGCAATCACAGAGCAATCTGGCCTTACAGGTCTAAGATATTTCTCAAACTTTCTGGTTTCTGGTTCTACAACAAGGTCTGCAAAAACCTGTCAGGTGTCACAGTGCCTGAATCAGACAAAAAATACAACCAGGCTGTAACATGCATGGGGGTATGTGGTTTAGTGGTCAGCATGCCTGTCTCCCATCTCTGAGGCTGGAGACTCAATTCCCACCTCTAACCTGTGTGTGTATGGAGTTTGCATGTTCTCCTTGTGCTTTGTGGGTTTCCTCTTATTACTCTGGTTTCCTCCCCCAGTCATGTGTTGTAGGTTGATTTTCATCTATAAATTGGCAATGCTGTGCAAATGTGTGTGTGTGATTGTGCCCTGTGATGGGTTAACACCCTGTCCAGAGTGTCCCCTGGGTCCCCTGGGATTGGCTCCAGGTTCACTGCTACAGAATATGGGTGGATGGATGGTAGGGATATGCTTCATTTTTTATTATTTACTTTGTAATGTTACCTGGGTTCACAATGCATGCTTAACAATGTCTAAAGCCTGGCAAGAAAAGCTGCATGTCATGCTTCACACCACACCCACATTTAAGTTACCCAGGATTGCAGGAGATTTGTTATCCTGATAAAGACAGGCAAATGTAAATTGGGCTCCCATGGCAATCATCACACACACACACACACACACACACACAGTACAACAAAGCAACGTGCAGTGTGTGTGTGTGTGTGTGTGTGTGTGTGTGTGTGTGTGTGTGTGTGTGTGTGTGTGTGTGTGTGTGTGTCTGTGTGTCTGTGTGTCTGTGTGTGTGTCATGATACCATTTCCAAACGCTTTCCTTTGCTCATCTTTCCTGTTCACCTCTCCTGAGTCACATATGGATCTCATCTCTGCTCCTGCAATTCAGTAAGGCTTTGTAATGTAAATAGTGCCGTGTGTGGAATGCATGGATTAAGGTGCTTGGAGATTAATTCCAGAGAGCCGACCCCACAAAGATAGATTAACACAAACACCAGCCAGGAGTAATGTCTTACACCAGTTTTTTTCACAAAAAATCTCGTATACTATCCTACCTTACTATTAATTTCTATATACTATAAATTTGTTAAACCAAATATTATACTGTATATCATATATATCATAATTGCATTTACAAACATCATAAAGCACACATCTATTATCAGTCATACATGACTTTTTGAAATATGACAGAAGCAATCCTGCAGGAAAAGGCCACTTTAAGGATGGACTGAACTCATATGGACCACATCACACACACTCTGCACACATGCAAGATATCTACTATATCTGACATCAACATAGTGCAGGATGAACAGAAACCTGTTCCCTATTATATTTTATCCGCCATGGCAGCAGTCATCCGCCAGCCACACACACGTCCACTGACGTCATTCAGTTGAACATAAAATATAATCAGCGACTGACTTATCACAGTCACCATGAACATGATGACAACAGTGTTAGAACATCAACTCAAAGTTGGGAGCTTTAGCAAAGCCAGTCCACATCTGGCTCAAGGATGGCTCTGAATATAATTCAAATAAACTGCAAGTGTTTTTATTTTATGACAGCAATAACCTTCTGTAAATGGAAATTAGGGCTTGTTTATGAAAAGCAGAGAGCACTCCTCCAATGAGACACCCAGTTCACAATACAGCCAGTGAGATAAAATGATGCCAGGGGATCTACCACTTCTCACAGCCACCCAGCTAGCAGCATTTCTACACCACACACAGCAACCGATGATGATTCGAGCCTGCTTTGTGTTGTAGCCAGCAACCGTATTGTATTTGAATATAAACAGACGAGCCAAAGAGGATTGACAACATTTGGCGCACCACAAGCCGTAGATGATGTGTAGCCTCCATGGACAAAAGAGCTAGACTAAGTGGTTTTTGGCTAACTAAAGAATGCTTGTGAGATCAGGAGATGAACTGAAGCATGGTCCATGAAGTCTCTGGTGGAACTTGATGGCAGTGCTCAGCTCAGCAATGAACGAGAATAGTCTCACTTAGATACTGTTGACTTGTGACTTTAAAAGCTTCTGAAAATCAGAAATATTGTACTGTGCTCATGCCAGGACTTTTATCTCATCTTTTCAACAAGTACTGCCTTTACATTTCCATACCTGTATGCTGTAATGAATGGCTTTTTTTGCGTCTGCTTTCTTGTAAAGATTCTTCCTGATATAACCTAAGAAGGTTTTTCTTCACCACTGTCACTTCTGGATTTCTGCAAAAGCTGCTCTGTGACAGTGTCTATTGTTAGACAAATAAAACTTTTCATTTGAATGAATTAAATAAAAAAAAGACTTGTCTTTTTAGCCAATAATGTGGTATACAGTGACAGGACAAAGGACTCCAAGCACACAGTAGATGCTTGAAATGTGCCAGATGAGATAGAAGACAGAAATGATTTACATAAACGTAAATCATTAGAAGATGACGAATATTTTATTACACAAATTCATTCTGGAGGCAAACTAACCCAAGAACATGCCACTGAATACCTCACACTGACTGCAGAATTGGCCCATGCAGACTTCATAATAATGTTTACAAGAAAGTCTTGTTTACTCTCCCCAGAGCCCAGATTGAGTCCAGACTAAAGCTCAGAGGAGGTGAAAGAGATAAAATGGAAGCAACTGGTGAAGTAAAGGAAACGCCTTTAACAGTTCAACAGTGTTTGTATTATGTTCTGTCTTGCATGTAAATTGCTTCAGATTAAAAACAATGAGTAAATGAATAAATGGAGGGCGAGTTTCAGAGTAGTCACGTTTTTACAGAGGAGTCCAGAGCAAATGTTTCCATCCAAAATAAATAAAGGAGATGAATTTACTGTATGGGCCTCTGTTTCAGTTCAAAAAGCAGGTCCTTGGTGTGTATGTGCACTGATCATTGCTATTCTTCATAAACTAACTGACAAGAGATCAGAGAAAGTGCCGGTGACAGAGCAAGCTCTCGTTTCTAACGGCTCCCCAGTGAGGGATTCTGCAGCAGAAGAGGGAAAGTCAGAAGCAGTCAATTACGGTACAACACATCTTCTCAAACACTATACCAGACAAGTCCAGAAAACATTCATTTATTCATTGTCTGCCACTTATCCGAACTACACTCGGGTCACGGGGAGCCTGTGCCTATCTCAGGCATCATAGGGCATCAAGGCAGGATACACCCTGGACGGAGTGCCAACCCATCGCAGGGCACACACACACACACACTCTCATTCACTCACACAATCACACAATTTAGAGATGCCAATCAACCTACCATGCATGTCTTTGGACTGGGGGAGGAAACTGGAGGAAACCCCCGAGGCACTGGGAGAACATGCAAACTCCACACACATGGCAGAGGCAGGAATCGAACCCCCAACCCTGGAGGTGTGAGGCAAACGTGCTAACCACTAAGCCACCGTGAAGGCATGTACTAATCACAAACTTATGAAGAGCTTACCTAACCCTGAATCTTATGAATTCAGCTGTGAATAACAACACCTTAAGCTCATGTTAGCATGTGTGTTGGTTAATGTATTAATTACCATGTAGGAATAAACTAAATCAATTTAGTTAATTAACACACTTACAATCATAATAAACATACTAACATGTGTCCATAAATTCACAAGACTCACGCAGTCCTTAAGGTTAGTTCCTTGTTCATTCATGATTGGTTCATGCTTTAACTCAGTATTAGTTCAGTGTTTCTTACTTAGTATTTATTCAGATATTAGTGCATTATTTTTTCTGCACTTTTATAATTATGTGTTGCTAAATGTAATTTACTGCAACTCACTGAAGTCAGTGCTAGAATTAGTAAATTAGCAAACAAACGTAACATACTCAATACAGTTCTTGAACATTATTGAACACATCTAATGATTATTGGCTTTTAGCTTGAAAGTGCTGTTGTTGGAGAGCAGAATATTTTGCTCAGCTGGTGAAACCCATAATAATCCACCGGAGCTATGGTTCTGAAAGAGAACGCCTATTGTGTTAGTAATTTCGCCCGATGACTATTAATGAAAACCATGCTAAGCAAATATTTCAAGTCTTATGTGCCACTTTAGTCCAGCTGCATTATACAATCAGACAGTGGAATTTTCAAATAAACACAAGGCACTTCCCCACGTCTCTCAAAATCACTTACTACTTAATTTTTGTGTGGAATTTAACACTACAATATCACCGCTTTAATGAAATGTGAGAAATGTTGGCTAAAGAAAACGTTCCCAATAATTTGCCCTAATGGGTTAATATTTTTCCCCAAGTTCCTTCTCCTGGGCAAGTTTTGACTTACGTCCAAAGTAATGCAGATGTTTTATTCCACCAGCAAGCAGTATGTATATTAGAGACCATATATAAAATATATATATATATATAGTGTTCAGATGAACACAGAAACTGCATCCATGAGAATCCAAGCTCTTACCGCAGTGGATTCTTGAACCTGATTGGTCAGACGTGTTGAGGAATTTTTAAAGGTGTTGAAGGATTTTTATATTAATGCTCTGGTTCTAATACTTATATAGGGAGCTGGAAAGGTGGGTGTACATTTAAAAAAACCTGTGGATATGGTAGTGTTTAGTGTAATGTTTACTGAGCATTTTTTAAAGAAGTTTCCAGTGTCAGTGTGTGTAACACTCAGCTGTTCCTGTAGGCTTTCCTTTAAGCTCCACTGGATTATTGGGGCTTTTACAGCACGCCACTAAGTGTTTTATTCCTCACTTATTTCATTCCCTATCTATGTGTGGTCCACTGCTCCAGCTGTATATCTGATACCAAACGTCTAGGGAGTGAGATTTTAATCCTTGTTACCCTACCTATCTAATCTCAGCCTTCCTGTACGGGTGCACGAAAGGCCTCTCTGTCTCTCTCTCTCTCTCTCTATCTCTCTTTCTCTCTCTCTCTCTCTCTCTCTCGCTCTCTCTCTCTCTCTCTCACACACACACATTCACACACACACACCCTCTTCATATGCTTGCCATTACGTGTTTGAGGTTTGTTATTTTCAATGATGATCATAAACACCATCTGTGTTTAGATGCAGCGCTGTGTTTATTCCAATGATAACTAGCAGACGAAAGTTAGCATTATGTCAGCAGGTTCCATCACGAGCCATAAACTTTATTGTTAACATTTTTTTTGCCTGAACTATTGCGTTAATGCCTTGTTTGCTTTGTCTGGCGCTCATTTTTCTAATCGGATGAGCCATTTATCAAGTTCAATTCCATCTACGCTAGAACAGCAAGGCTCCGGTTTTGTACACGGGCCAAAAGAGATGCTGTCTGTTTTCCTCCTCGGAGAAGACTTTAACCAGACCACCACAACACTGTCGCGAATAAAAGCATAATCGTTACACCTTGCCAACTGGATGGCTTACTGGGAGAAAAGGATATTGGTAATGGAGACAGAATGTGTTGCACACAGACTGAAAGAAAAGAAAACAAGACAAAAGTGAAATTAACGAGGGATCTGGGCCACGCGTTATCTTTCATCTGTGTGTGAGGTGTATGCTGAAAACTCTGCTCTCTCTTTACCATGGCTGGCCCTATTATGGGCTTTTCGGCTGGAAGTTGCTCTACTGGACTTTGTCAGCGCAGAGAAAAAGCCTGCTGATAAATCGTGCATTCAAGATCAGGTTGCCACTTCTCTTCCCTCTCTAACTGCTGCCACATGTTTTGTATGAATCCAAATGGCCCAAAACCAAAGATATTTGTGTTATTGTTCAGCTCTCTGTTACAGAACTGGAGCTAATGAGAGCAGCGTGTATACCTTTAAGATTAGACACTGCTGTCCTCTTGGGCTAAAAATTAATTGCATGGTATTAATCATGGAGGTTGTCGAAGGGACTAATGGGCCTGTCAGACAGGAACGTATAGAGAATAACTCTCACACCAGAACACTGATGAATGAGCTTAGAGGCACAAACATAATAACCCAAAGAGACTCTGTGCGCTCCAGTCTGATTTTGGGAAACCGAAATTAAGAGTTTGATTGCTGTTATAATAGGAGCTGACCTGTCCATGTGTGAATGTTTAAGCCTTTGTGATTATCAAACTGTTCAACAGCTCAGTAGTGCAAACTTAGCTGGACTTTCAAGAAATGTGACTTACGAGGAACGGGACATCAGGTGATTAATCATTAGACATATTTGCCAAATGTGCACAACAGATCTATCATACTGTAACATATACAAATACATCAGACCGATAGCTTCTGGGTAATAATTTACACTTTATTTACAACATACCTGCATCATTAAGACTCACAGTAGGCATCTTTCACCCTGCTGGTCATCCTGCTTTAACTCCTGAAACAGATCTCACTGCTATGCCAACATTACGATGTGTGCACACATGCTCCCTAAGCAGCACATCTTTAAATTTAGTTTTTGAGACCTAAACAAGCTAACTACCCTGATACCCTGAACCCTGGTGCATTTGTGCACAGCTGGTTGGCCTTGATTTTAGAACCAGATAAAGAGGGCTTTATTGTGGGCAGGGGGTTTGGAGGGGGGAAGCCGTCACTATGGCCTTGACTCTGGGTCACTATGAATGGCCATACAGGCCGTACGCCCACGCAGCTGGGCTGGAAACGCAGAGGAGGACAATGGCACGGAGTGGGCATCTCGCAGCACGAAAAGAGGGCATCTTTGTTAGGCACAGGTGGAGCTTTGTGTGGCCTGGCTCATTACACATGTATCACGATGGCTTCCTGTCCGAGCACTGACAAATGATGAAAATGTGGCCAGCCGTCTGCAGAGCACACAGAGCACACAGGGGGGTGAGGATAGAGTGTTGAAGTCACACATACACACACACACACACACACACACACACACACACACACACACACACACACACACACACACACACACACACACACACACACAGAGGTTGATATCAGTAAACTGAGGAGCACATTTTATTACAGGTTTTTGGACTTGCAGAGAACATCGCTGGAGTTCAGTATGAGTTAATTATCATATGAACAATACAATGACAATCACTTGCTCTGTGATTAATTTTTAACTGTAGATGAAGCACAGCCTGAGAAACTGGATGTTATTCCAACATGATTTCAAACCTTCCTTACTACGTTGTCTGATCATCCAGCTCACTGACTTTCACATACAGCTAATTCTGAGCTTTATTTATTGCTAATGGGCAACTAATGGACATTTTGAAGCCCAGCCATGTGTCCAATCAAGACAGAATTTAAACCCCACACACTTTTAGGTTTTTCGTGCTCCTCTTGCTTCTCTTGTAGCTTCTATTAGATATTAATGTCCATAGTGTGATCAACCATGATTTGGTCTGGATTTCCTTTCCTAAAAGAAAACAAAGACACAAAGTTAAAATATGCAATGGTATTAATATCTAATCACACAATCTAGTTAGTTGCCTTCTCCCTGATCTCCAGCCGAACTCCTTTTTGTCTGTCCAGGGAACTACCATTAGAATTGCGAGTGAAATTCCAGTTCCAGCTCTGCATGCATGACACACAGTACAAGCGGCAGGACATACCGTTCCTCTGCTAAGAGATGATGCTGCATTTTTTTCAGGTTAATTATATGGGGTACTGTATGTAATTCAGATGTTTAGTAATTTAGAATAAATCTGCATTAATCAACTTATACAACATTTTTAAAAAATCAACTATTTAAAAAAAAATCAACCATTAAGAGAGAACTAAGCAAAGAAAAAGGAAAAATATATTTTCTTATAGCAATCTAAACTAATCAAATCAGATTACTCTTTATCACTTTACTTAGGAGCCACATAGACACATATTTATGCTTTACACTGAACACTAATGCTGTCTGAGAGCATCCAGGACCTCTCAATTTGTGATGCTCTGCAGAGTTTTTGTGGGGTTTTTTTTGTGGAAACTACTTGAAGACAGATATTTATATATATATATATATATATATATATATATATATATATATATATATATATATATATATATATATACACCGATCAGCCATATCATTATGACCACCTGCCTAATATTGTGTTGGTACCCCTTCTGCTGCCAAAATAGCCCTGACCCGTTGAGGCATGGACAGCCCCACATCAGAATATTTTCAAGTTTTATTTTTACATTTTCACAGCTCTTATTCATTGGTTTTGACAGTTGCTTAAAACATAACCGTCTTAGAGGTTGACTTTTCCTTCCATCTTTAATGCCCTCATGACCTGTATACTTGGATTCACAGATGCTCTTGCTCTTGCTCTCTCTCTCTCTCTCTCTCTCTCCCCACTCACTCTCTCTCTCTCTCTCTCTCTCTCTCTCTCTCTCTCTCTCTCTCTCTCTCTCTCTCTCTCTCTCTCTCTCTCTCTCTCTCTATATCTATCTTCTCTTCCTCCCTCACCAATGCACACAGATTCATGTGGTTCAGGCAGCTTGCCAAGTGTACTCAGACCATCTCTGGCTCGATGCACATCCAGGCCATGTTTAAATCCATCCAGTTTTGGCAAGCGACTAAAACCTTATGAATCTCTCCTGTGATGGGTTGAGTTTCAAAAGAATACCTCCGCCCAGGTATCATAGCCATCCCATCCCACCTTCATAACACCAGAACCCCCCTAAAACACACACACACACACACACACACACACACACACACACACAGACACACACACACACCAAAGACCATCTGTTTGCTCAGAGTGAAAATAGGAACATTCAAGTTACTCATGAAATAAATATAAACAGGACCAGAAATAACAAATTTCACCTTCCAAAATGGATTTTGAAGGTTTTCGGATATTTAGCCCCATTTCTCAGTCTCTCATTAGCAGCATTTGGAGTGACAGAAAACTTAAATCAGGTCAAAAATCTGTGCATATTAACTGGATATTAAACGCTAAGATGAGCTTCTAGGTGGCCTGCTGATGATGTCAAAGTGGTCAGTGGGGTTTGTTGACCCAAGCTCGTGTGGGCTTTTCTAGGGGAGGAGGGATTTTTTTTTTTTCTACAGGAAATTTGGGCAGTCTTTGCATGGTTAGAAGAAGGGCTGACCAAGGTGCTTACATTGCCATATTTTTTTAAGAAAACTGCAATCTCATATAAATACACCACCTTAAATCCCCGTACGTGTAAATCGAGCTATTGTGACATTTTGCAACTCCGTTTGGTGCTGAAACAAAAGACAGACGCTCTTCAGTTTGGGTGGAGTGAAATTGGGAGGATCTGGAATTTTCTGCAATGGGAATGTGGCAGTCGATGGACAGAGAGCTGTACATATGTCTTCACCTGCACGCTATCCAGTGTACGTCATGCACTATTTGGCCTAGATATGTATGAGCAACTAGAGGGTACTGAGACAATGACGGCTAAATTATAGTGTGTGTGTGTGTGTGTGTGTATAGCGTATTATTTATTTATCCCTGTATAGATTGGGGTATATAATATATATATATATATATATATATATATATATATATATATATATATATATATATATATATATATATATATATATGCATGTAAGAGTGTGTGTGGAGCTCTGGAACAGATAGTCCTCAACCTTTGACAATTTCTTCTGTAGCCTGTAAGAACATCGTACTACAAACTATAGTAAGTCTTTAAGGGCCAGACTTCAGTACACAGTGCCAAAACCTGTCACTTTAGACTTTCAGCTTCACTTCACTCTCCTACTTTTTGCCCCTGAGGCAGTAACAGCTACATACGGTGGTGCAAACATGATCATGATCTTAGTATTGCATAAGGTTCTTGCTGATATTCATTCAATCCCCCAGGTAGAACCTTATCTAGAAGGTCACTACATAGGCTCATGATTACAAATGAAGAGCAACCAGTGTCTCAAAAGTTGCTTAGCGTTTGTCCATCCAGTGCAGCTGTACCTAAATTTTGCCTTCAAATATAACATTGACAAACTTCAAAAATCTTTTTTTTTTAATTATTGTGTGAATCTCCTTCATCCTTTCACAAGTTTCCATTACAGCTTATAAAACACATCCCACAACATTCACTCGATTCCACAAGAATATTCCACAATTTCCAGACGTCACATGTTCAACAGGAAGTTGCATCATCCAAATGCCCTGAACTGCATGTGAAAAAACTCAAGTACAGTAAGTTCTTACATTTTTTTCTTTATTTTCAGATGACAATGTGACACTGAGTGATGATCTCATCTTTAAAAGTTACCCAAATTATAGATTCCAAGGAAATTAATAATTTGAAAGTTATACGTTCAGTAAATCATTATAATCTCTAAATATCCTTATTCTTTTAGCATTCTACAGTTTGTGTAATTTGTAATTAAGAAAAACATTTTTACAAGCCTTTTTACATTCAGCCTTGTTACTCATTTGGGAACAAAAGAAAGTAAAAAAAAAATTATAAAAATGTGATTTTAAAAGGTTCCAATTATATTTAGGACTCAATTTTGCAACATTAAATAAATAAATGAATAAATCCGAGTTTGGGTGAATTATTTCGTGATTAATAATTGTTTCCTGTGATTTGCAGGAACACTGTCTGAAACCTTAAGGAGAACTTTGTGAATGTGTTGGTGTGGTTTGATGTGTAAAAGAAGTTACCGATCACAACACTATTTGTGATCAAGTGCAAAGGCCCTGCAGTGTGTGATGTGGCTGCTGTCCACTAGGGGTTAGCTTCTGACCATCACATCTCTTTATCTCTTTACAGGACACTGTGTCTAGTCTCAGACAACAGCAACAACAAAAAAGTTAAACCCTTGCTGTGAAGGCTGCTGTCATTGTATCTCTGAGGAAACCTGGAAATTATCAGTGTTTTTTTTTTTAAGTGATGAGTTGAGTGCTTCCTGAAGACACGTAAAATGTTTAGGAAAGTGAAGAGTGTAGTTTGGATGGATCTAAATGCTGCAGCTTTTGTTTTGTGTTGTTAGTGTGTACAGTGAACACACTTATCAAACGCTTGTCATCCTTCTCGCTCATTATGCTGGGATCCTGCTAACTCTATGTTTTATACATTTATATAGATTTTAATGGATGACAATATTAAAGTGGGGGCCACGGTGGCTTGGTGGTTAGCATGTTTTCCTCACACCTCCAGGGTTAGGGGTTTGATTTCCGCCTCCGCCATGTGTGTGTGGAGTTTGCATGTTCTCCCCGTGCCTCGGGGGTTTCCTCCGGGTACTCAGGTTTCCTCCCCCGGTCCAAAGACATGCATTGTAGGTTGATTGGCATCTCTAAATTGTCCATAGAGTGTGATTGTGTGAGTGAATGAGAGTGTGTGTGTGCCCTGCGATGGGTTGGCACTCCGTCCAGGGTGTATCCTGCCTTGATGCCTAATGACACCTGAGATCCCCATGACCCGAGTATAGATTGGATAAGCGGTAGAAAATGAATGAATGAATAATATTAAAGGATGTTTCAGTACACATGGGGCACAGTGACTTAGTGTTTATCATCTCCGTGGCTGAGTGTTTGATTTTTTTGGGGTGGGGGTGGGGGTGGGGGGTTCTCCTTGTGCTTCAGGGGTTTCCTATGGGTACTCCTGTTTCCTTTGCCGGTCCAAAGATTTCCATTATTCCCGGCTTAGATTTGAAAATCCTCTTAACGCCATATCCCTGATGACACACATTTTTACAAGCTGCTCATGTTTAGCATCAAATCTCTCTGAACCTTAGAAATCATAACGATTTGTATTAGAATAAGTCTGTTAATATAAACCTGGATTTGACTCACAGCTGACAGAAAATAATCAACACCTTCTGACCAATTAGAAGCCAGAAGGCATCAGTGCTGTGGTGTACCCAATTAACAGTGAAAACTGGTGGAATGGATTTTAATCAAAAATGAAAAAAAAAGTAAAACACATGGAATCTAACACACACACACACACACACACACACACACACAGCCACTCTGTTTTCCACACAGTAGTAGTGATGTCAGTGATGAGGTGATAGCTGAGGTCAGTAGGTCATGCTTTGAAGTTCCCTCGAGGATTGTGGGTGATTATGAAGTTGTTACCAACAGGCTTGACAAGACACCAGATCCTGAATCATACATACTGCACACACACACACACACACACACACACACACACACACATTCTTCATGACAATGCACTAGTTATTACGCTCTATCACCAAAGTCAAGAGGCGACATATCAACCGACATGAAGCATTGCTCATCACATTCTCTTCTTCTCTGTATCTGTTACTCAAAAACACTACAACGCCTGAGATGCTAACTATGATAACTAGCATCAGCTGATTAGCAGGATCAGGTTTGCTTTCCACTTAATGATCAGTCTCTCCAGGGTTTTCTTTGCAATCATTAAAATTAAAAAAATTTCCAAATATATCCAAAAAATGTTTCGGAGAAGTTTGCAATTTTTCAAAATGACTTTCTGCAGGTTTTTCTTACAGATTGGGGCCAAGACATGACATCATCACAGCACACATTCAGCCAAAGCGCAGTACAGCAATCACAGAAAATAATTACATCTGTGTCTTCACTGATAGGAGTTTAAAAGAAGAATCCTGTGCTTGCAGTTTTACCAATTCAAGTTGTTTTCCACAAAAAAAAATACTAGTTGTATCACAGATTTTTTTTTTTTTTTAAAAAGCCACAGGAAAAAAAAAAGTATGCAGCAATCAGAAGAAAACTGAATGATTGCCATACCTATTACCAATCAGCCTTCGTGAGCATTTTTTAAATTCCTCTAATCCACTGCTCAAACGAGACCGAGGAAATGACATGAGACAGCAGGGATGACGTCCCTCAGTGTTTTGAAAAATCTAAATAAAAAATGTAGCATTCATTTCTGAAAGTAATTCTGCTTGTCAGATTGTCAGACGACTGATCAGGTTAAAGAGTCACACACTTTCTTTTAAAGCCCACTGCACGTGAATCATTTATATACAATGAGCAGCCTGTGTAGGCTACAGTATACGTTAGGACGCTGCTATCTGATCATCTGATCGCAAAAGCACACAGTCACTTAACACCACAATCCCAGGGGTGCACTTTTTTATGCACAGAATCCACTGCCATAAACAGTTTAGATGATTAACTCTTATCTTTTCTGGTCACTGCTGATGTTTTATCTCTGACATTTTGGCTCAAACAATGAGACTTCAGACATTAAGCCGAGCCGTACACACAGGACTGAAAAAAAAGGATTTAAAAAAAGCTGTGTCAAAACCATGACCATTATATACTCTCTGTGTGTGTGTGTGTGTGTGTGTGTGTGTGTGTGTGTGTGTGTGTGTGTGTGTGTGTGTGTGGGGTACATACATATGCGTGTAAGGCAGTTATGAAACAGACCTGGCAGCTGGCCCACTCAGGACATTTGACCTTGTGCAATTTTTTTTTTCTCCTCCTTCACCCTTTTTTTCATGTTCACTCTTTTCCCTTAGCAGAGGCTAAAAGGCTCAAAAAGGGTGGAAAGAAAAATATTTTCTTAAGGCTCCTGGACACCAGGTTGCATAAAAGGTTCCACAGGCGTTTGCATCAAACCTCAACCGTCAAAACCACAAATTCTGTTTTTGCAGCCATAAAACTGCCCCCACCACAGAGGGGGGGGGGATGGGGTGAGCGGTGTGAGTGGGGGGGGGTGGGGGTGGGGGTGGGGGGGCATTTCCATTCGGTTGATTTTATAAATTTAAATGAAGTGAAAAAATCTGGTTTACTCCCCAAAGGAAAACACTGTGTTAAACATCACTTGTACCCATTCTGTGTTCAGGAGCATTAGATGCAGTAGAGGCTTATCTACAAGCGATCGTATTAGAATTACAGAAATGAAGCTGCGTGGCAATCAGTATAGTGAGCGTTCATTTCAATATCACATAAAAATCAGAAAATCACTCATGCGGAATGTTTTAAGAAACAACAAAAAAAAACATGTGGTTGTGTACCAAAGGGTTTGACTTGCTGTGGTCACTTCCTCTACAGGAAGGAGGAGGGTTTGTTGGGGGGACTTGTGGTGATTGACCTCAAGGGGAAAGGTCATGGCAGGAGGTCAGGGTCACATGTTCCTGCTGGTCGTCTCTGCCTCCTGCTCAACAGACCAATCGCAGAAGGCAGCTTGGGCTTTTGGACCAATAAGGAGATGACTTTTTTTATGGACACGAGCAGATGCACCTTTAATCTATTCATGTTTCCTCAGGGGAAAGCTTTTATCTTCTCTTTTATCTTTATACTTGTCACTACTTAGCCATGTACTGTTTCATTCATCCAATATATATACATCTCTTTATATTTGATATTGTACACAACTGATGATATGTTTGTGTCTCTGAAAATGTTCATACTTGCATCTTTTCACAGTTTGAACAATATTTATAAAGATATCTGAAACCATATTTGTATTCAGACACAGATAAACAAAAGAAGACGGACGGACGGACGGACGGACGGACGGGACAGACGGGACAGACAGACAGACAGACAGACAGATAGATAGATAGATAGATAGATAGATAGATAGATAGATAGAAAAATGCAAAAATGTTAAAGCACTGCTTAACAGGTATAACTTTGACTTCCACTTAAAAGTAAAATTATTTTGAGATCATTGTTCTGTTGTTCTGTTCTATTTTTCTGTTTAGTTTAAAAAAATTAAAAAACATGGATAAATAAATGAAGAGCTCGTTTTTCACTGGACAGCATTCAGTTAAGCTTTGCTGAAACCTCGCTATTGTGTGATAGAGAGTGGATTAAAATCCACACACCCAGAGGACTTATTAGAAACAGCTCACTCAATACCTCAGGATGATCACCCCCCCCCCCTTCTTTCTTTCTCTCCCTCCATCCATCCATCCCTCCCTCCGTCCTCAACAGTGGGCTCCACAGCTGTCTAAGCCGATTGGGTTATCTCAGTTTGCATTCAGTGCATTTCTGTGTGTTCTGAAGCAGGCTGAGGAAGATCTATCTTCTCATCACTCTAGGATTTTCACTTCCTAACAGCCATTTCAGTCGGACCCGGCACTACTAAGGGTTAGGAGGACACTTGGGATTTGGAGCACAGCAGTAAAATGGCTGTGGATGATCCATGCTGTTTATCAACCTCTGATACATGTTTCTCATCTAAACGTCCAAACTGCACGGTGCTTTCGGTAAAGCGTATCGCAGTGCTGACTGATGACACAGAGACGCCCTTTCTCTTTCATCAGAGGGATTTCCCAAAGACGCAATGAAACGTAGCAAAAAATGGCCAATGGTCTGAATCATGATGGTGCTCACACACTGACTGAACATCCATCGCTACTGGGAGAACCACGTGTGCGTTTTTCCACATCAGAGCTGCTGAAATGTCCGTCAGCGAGTCTGTTATCACGCCTACGACTGAAACTCCAGTCAGCCTGCAATGCCCACTGCTCATCTCTTTTTCTTTTCCTGCACTCATATGAATCAACATTCAGACCTTCTCGTTCTTTCCGTTCTGCAATTTTACACCCAATCTACAGAGGTGCTACAGAGTATGTAAAAAAGTAAGAGCACTTTTTGCAGCTAAATCAGAATCTGCATTAGTCATGACTCTTCGTAACCCTTCAAAATGCAATAAAGCTTCTCTTGACGGCATTTTTCTTTCAACACACAGCTTCACATGACCTCTGAAAGTGAACCAGGGGAGGTTACAGGCAGAGGTGAGTTTAGATGTGCAGGTGATGACACGAAGCAGGTCACAGACCCAGGACGTCTAATACGGCTCGGAGCTCAGGTAGAGGAGCTTTTCTTGTTTGTTTCAAATCAGTTCTGTTTCCATTTTAAGCGTAGTCACAATGGAGCTGTACAGAAGCACAGAAGCTCACCGAGCGATCCGGAGGTGGTGAGGAAAACATGAAACAACACGAGAAGGAAAGATTTAGATTTAAACAGACTTCTGGATGCAGGAAGCAGGAATCATGTGATTCTTCAAACCTTCAAAGAGTCTTGCAAACTACAATTTTTACAAATGTACTAGCATTAAAGCTGATGAACGCTACGGGTCTGCTGGTGATTTGTCTGAAAGCCGAACCATTCCTCAGTGAGAATTCTGACTCATCGATCATGAGATCAGATTAAATATCAGTTAATGGAGTCAATTATGTGGGAAATGCTTGGAGTCTCAGTGACTGCGGGTGACACAGGCTGACGGATCTGAGGGCAGGTCTGTCAACTTCCTCTTTGATCTGAGAGCCGTGTCTTGGTCCAGGCGAGGTCAGGTCCCAAACAAACCCTTACTACTTCCTACAATCAAAGGCTGACCACTTGGCTTTAAGTAGGCAGTGAGAGATACTGAAACATTCATTTTCTGTTCACCATGGCTGTCCATATACACCCATTTCTCTCTCTCTCTCTCTCTCTCTTTCACACACACACACACACACACACACACACACATCTCTCTCTCTCCCTTTCAAACACACACACACATCTCTCTCTGTCTCTCTCTCTCTCTCTCTCTCTCTCTCTCTCTCTCTCTCTCTCTTCTCTCTCTCTTTCTCTCTCTCTCTCTCACACAGACACACACACACACACACACACACACACAAGTTCTTTCTGTGGCTGAATATAGAATGCGTCCTAAATCAAACCCCTAATTAGATTCAACTGTAGTTCTGCAATTGCACACTTCATTCACAATCAGCAACATCAGAGCATCTTCAGCACCCTCTCTCATCTTCAGCGTCCTCTCTCATATTTAGCTCTTTCTCATCTACAACTTTCTCCCTCTGGTTTGTCAAGGATTTTGTACAAAAGACCTGTTCACACCCTAGTCATATATTTAATTACATTTTTCCTCACACGTTTAAAAACGAGGCAGTGTAACTGTAAGTGAAGGTTTCAGTGATACTGAAGGATCTTAAGGTGTTTTTCAATTGCCTTGTTTAATTCATTAAATATTGAGTCAAAGTGTCAGGAGATTTTGGAACTCGTCTGAAACATTTCACCTGCTCGACGTTTCGACTAAATATTTACGCTATTATAGATACTTTGGCAGAAGGAGGCCAGGGCACTTGTGTTACAGTGATCAGTGCCTTCGAGTGAAACACTTGACGTGGCCTGCTGAAAGGTAGTGAAGCGTAAACCCAAAAACTCCAAGGCTGTGACAGCACTTGAGAAAGGCAGGAGAGCCACTTACCACAGAACCTTGTCCAGGTCACTCACCACAGACCCAGCACCATGCACGGAGATACACTTGAAACCTGTTGCTTCTGAAACCACACTGGCTGGAATCGAGGCTGGAAAATCAATAAGAAACTCTGAGACACAGGAGGAGGTGGGGGAAATAATAGGCAGCCATCCCTAAAACTCACTTTAGAAGGCCTGTCTTTCACTTGCCAGTGCCAAACAGAGGAAAAGAAAAAGGAACCAAAAGCCAGCATTCAGATGGAGAACTGAATGAGAGGACGAGAGACATTCACAAGATTTTGGCTGGCGATAGTGAAGAACAGAGACGATCTGAAAAACAACATGTTTTACCAGTTATCATGTGTAGAATAAAGTATTCATTTATCATAAATCTCAGATTGTCAGTGTGGGAGTATTTGAGGATGTTGGTGTTTAGTAATTGATTGTATGCTACAAAACACTGCAGTGCTAGAAGAAACAAAATGTCAGGTTGGTTTTTTGTTGTTGTTGTTATTGTTGTTGTTCTTTACATTAGCACCCTGCAGTGTCTGATCTGTTACAGTAAAGTCCACAGCAGTGCCTGACGTTTTTAACAGTTTGTTGTCTGTATCTACAACTATCATGTATCAAATGAGGCAGACAATATGTGGGATTCATACCGACAGGCGAATGCCAAGTGTCTTCATTATAGCGTTAAATGTATGCGACTGCTAACTGGCACATGAGTCTGATTGCCAACATTAGTTCAACTACAAACATAAAGCAACATAAAGGCCTCCAAAGCAAAGCCTCACACCCCCCGACTCCTCACAATCTCCGCACTGTCTCGGGCATTTATGAAAAACAAACTTTGCAGTAACCTAATATTCGTCCACCGCGAGCTCTGGCTAATGTCGTGGCCTGTGGCCGACTTGCTCTGGCTCACTATTAAACAGCTGGAAATGACTAGAGCCTTTCTCCTTCTCACCTACAGCCATTACCATAACCTCCTGAAGAAAAAAAGAGGACAATTACACGTCATTTAAGACTTAAGCAATTAGAAGGCCATTTCTAGAGCTGGAGCTGGAGCTGGTCTTCTCTGGTGTTACAGAGGGTTATGTTCTGACAGGTTTGGACTCTCCACTAGGTTGGAGTCTTGACTAGGTTTAAGGTGACATATGTTACATTTCTGTTGGCCTAATACCAGCATGAGGGTGAGGTCAAATGGGGTCACATGCTGCCATAGAAGAGATTAACGGTAAAATAGTATCTTCTGCACCTAGCAGGCAGCAATTATGTCTGAATAAACAGAGAAACAGAGTGTGCACATGTGTGCACATGTGAAAATATATCCACTCAGCTACCCAAAGCCCTACTTCTAACAAAATGACGAACCGTCGCTACTACAGAACAAACAATTCCAAATTAAGTCCCAAACTTATCTGAACAGGATAATCAGGTGGTTTGTTTTCAGGTGATGTATTAAAAATGAAAAAGTGAACAATTGTCAAAATAGATAAGTTAGTTGCTCTCGGGAAGAATCATGAGCAGCTGGGTTAGGCCTCCATACTGGTGGATTACATCATTGTGCCAAGTCATAACACACACACAAAAAAAAAAAGAGCTGGAGTTTATGAATGGGTGTGGAAAGGAGAGAAACATGTATTTCAGATTACATTGTAAACTGTAAATCACCTGCGGAGGCGTGATGCAGGAAATCCTGAGATTTGTCACAAACGGGGGATTAATTTTTTTTAGTGCCTGCCACAAACCACTTGCTACACCCAAATGATACACAGGACAAACCAACCACAACCACTGTTTGTGAATGTTACACTCACCCATAAAACACCACTGCAAATGACACATTCTCCAATCCAGGTAGATGACAGGGTGACCAAGCTTTTCAGAGGCTTTCTGGACAAGTCCTTCCTATGTGGTCCACTACGTAAAATATAATAACCTACTGCTATTACTACATCCCACCATGGCGGTGGTCACCATTAGCATTAGTGCTAAATTGCATGTTTTGGGAGCTGCAACGGAGAAGAACCAGATGACCCTTTCAGGTCCTGGTGCTCCTCTGCAAAGAGCTAGAAGGCAAACACAGCAGGCCTCTGGTTCTGTCAGTGACATGCAGGGGTGTAATCTGTCACAGAGCCAGGAACACACACACACACACACACAGCCAAGAAAGAGTCAACCAAAGTCGTATTTTGAGGCGGGATTGTATGCATACACCCAATTTCCGTGGTAATTGTGGATTTACAAGCAAACACGTAGCACTTTGTTCAGCCTAAGATATCTTGATTGCTCATAATTTTCATCACAACTGATCCTTTCTTGGGCAGGCATCGTGCTACACAATGTCCAAAAGTCAGGAGACTCATTTGAGCAGAACGTACTCACACACACACACACACACACACACACACACACACACACACACACACACATACACAGATGTCAGCTGAAACCTAATTCACAAAAACAGTGTAACAAGTTATACTAGGAATGTTGTATTACAAAAACAGTGTAACAAGTTATACTAGGAATGTTGTTGTACTTTTGTTTAAAAAAAATAATTTAAGAGCAAGAACATTCCAAAAAATAGAAAGAGCAATAAGATAAGGATAAGAAAATAGTAACTTTTATCCATGTGATACACATGGCACACTCCTCAGCATACACGTACAGGTGGTGGCAATAAGTGCTGGTTCCAGAAGGTTCTTCTAAACTAAGTCACCTGGATCAACACAAGAGTTCACCCCGGAGGCAATAGCGCAGCACAGGACCACAATGGGCCTAAATTTAGGCCAGTGAATCCCACACCTCCCCCTGTTAACCCCTGACACCTCTGGGCCGTAGGAGGTTTACCACAGAAAGCAGGCTTCGATTAGACCACATGACCTGCCCTCGAGTTCCCGCTGAATGATGGAAGGATTTTAGTGGAGCAGCTGGACTGTGTTTAGTGGCCAGTGACCAAGCACAGTGGACATGTGGAGGAAGTGACATCACTAATGATGAATATAGCCTGTCCTCAACAATGTATGGACCTAGACAACTAGAAATTATTTCTTTGTTTAAACAACTTTATTCTAGTTCAGGCAGTTACTAATAATAGTATCATGATAGGGACAATAGAGGAAAATGGAGAAGTAAAACTAAAAAAGAAAAAAAATTCAGATAATCATGCCTTTGCTTAGAGATCATATTTTAAGTTTAAATCTTAAAATACTGTTCAAAATGTGGTCATTAAAAAAAGATGATATGCAACATTGTGTGAGTTTTCAGTGTTCAGTAATGCAGGAATTTATTTCATCATTTTGTTCACAATACAAAGTCATGTAAAAATGACAAACAGCAATACTCACGTGCTTGAGTTGAAACGTGTTTGTTTTTGTTGTTATTTTCGTAGACGTCAGTATTCTGAATCAGATTTTAAAATGCACTTCTCAGGGACTCGGTAGATGTTTACAGCTGTTGCTTTCTAGAAATTGAGAAATTCTATTTTCAACCTTTTGTGAAAAGGAAACTGTGTTGCAGGCTTCAGAGTAGAACCTTTAAGGGTTCCACATATAGCTTAGGAACAAACCAAAGAAGCCTTTAGCATGCTAGGAAGAATGCCTTTTCCCCCCAAGAATGTACTATTGTAAAAAATGAGTATTAATAATTTATATATTGGTAAAGACCAGGATCCAGTAAAAGGGCAGCCACGGAACCTTTATGCTTTTAGACACAATGAATTATTTGTGTAAGTGGAATTTTCTGCCCTTTAACAATCCTGGAAAGTAACGTACTGTCAAGAAACATTACTTTCTATTGAAGAAAAACTTGTAGACAGTCGAACAGGGAAAGAAAAAAAAACAGCACCGAAGTCCTCCTGGCTGCCCCGCCTCTTTTCCATCTCCCGCGATCCCTGCTTCCATCGGTGGCGGCCAACGCCGCGTGCCAGCTACATCACCGCTGCGCCCACATCACCATGCTGTGATTGGCTAACGATGCGGCAGTGCAGCCAAACAGCTGCTGAGCCCCTGACCACCATGTTCCCACCACCAATCAAGAAAAAACACAAGGGTCAAGCCAAAGCATCCAAATCCCTGCTATTCTCAGAGACACACTCAACGTTTCTCAATGGCAAGACAGAGAAAGATCTTTATTAACAGGTCATTATGGACAGAAAGTCTGTGAAGCAGATAGAAAATTCTTATGGGCATTTGCCAAGTTAAAAAATGTCACCATGATACAATCATATCAGAGAGAACGTGCCAAAGCTCAGAGTGTAGAGCAGAACCAGTGTGTCACCATCCAGACCAGATACAGATCATCTTTTTTTTTAACACAGGTGAAGCCAAACATATACATATTCACAACTGCATTAAAGAGACTCGTCGTAGTCCATCCACAGTCACATTTTCTCTCAGACGTTATACACAGTCCCTTTTCCACACAGAGCAGGCGGCCATTTTCCTGGATGCAGAGGATTTATCAGCTGAGAGGACGAGGTGGATTGGTAATGTGAACATACAGCATAACCAAAATAAAGCACACAGAGCACTGAGTTAAAGTACATTTTCACAGGAAAGGAAATCGTTTTAGACACAGTTCTGTTTGTATACATTTTATACAGTAAAGAAGTCAAGGAGGAAAAAATCCAGATAAATTAGCAACGATGTGATTAAAAAATGTTTGAGATGTCTCTTTGTTGTTGTTGTTTTTTTATCAATTCTATTCTGAATTTTGCCAAAGCAGAGTCTCCTTTATTTTTCTAAAGTTATGTGTCTGATGAAAATAAGTTCTCTTTTGACTCTAAGCTTTCTTCCTCGTGTCGTCCCAGTGAGTATTTCCTCACCATTGTTGCCTCTGGCTGCTCATTAGGGATAAATTTACACAGTGAAAATAGATATCCTGATTTTATATATTTCTGTGAAGCAAATAAAACTGATTTGGATTGAATTGAATCGATACTGAAGTTGTGTTCATGCAAATTAATGTGAGTTAAGGGAAACTTAATCAAGCAAAGATCATTAAACTAACAACATAAAACTAACTACAACCAGCAGATCTTTCTTTACTCACCACAAGATTTAAAGAGAATGTATTGAGAAATAAGAGGACTTGTATAGTTTTTATTTGAAATAACCTGCTGTGTTAAGCTGTGTGAGAAGTTACAATTGAAAAAAGTGTGTTAGCAAGTGCAAAAAAAAAAGGGAAAAAAAAAAGTAAGTATGAAAAAAGTTTGGTCAGCGTGATGATTCGGAGTCTGGCAGCGGACGAGTGGCACTTTCTCCAAGCCAGAAAAAAGGCGCTGTAATATAT
>JAUCMX010000012.1:3942872-3945372 GCA_033459395.1 Hemibagrus guttatus | reverse complement strand
CATCAAGACTATCTTACTGTTACTGGCAAGATAGGTTATACTGGTTTTGTCTGGTTTTCCTACATAGTCAGGATATTTTGGTAGTGCCAAAACACACACACACACACACACAGACAGAGTGAGAGAGAGAGAGAGAGAGAGAGAGAGAGAGAGAGAGAGAGAGAGAGAGAGAGAGAGAGATGGATAGAGAAAAAAATGGGGTATGGGGGGGTAGAGGGGAGAGAGAGAGAGAGAGAGAGAGAGAGAGAGAGGAGAGAGAGAGAGAGAGAGAGAGAGTGGTGGATAGAGAAAAAAATGGGGTACGGGGTAGAGGGGAGAGATAGAGAGAGAGAGGGAGAGAGAGAGATAGAGAGAGAGAGATGGATAGAGAAAAAAATGGGGTACGGGGGGGTAGAGGGGAGAGAGAGAGAGAGAGAGAGAGAGAGAGAGAGAGAGAGAGAGAGAGAGAGAGAGAGAGAGAGAGAGAGAAAATTTGTGTAAATGCTGGAAGAGATTTCACATCACTTTTTATTGCATCATTTCTTAAAATGTATAATTGTTTTAAAAACATTCTACATGTCCTTGAGAAATGTTTGTCCTAACAGTAAACCTGTTCCAGTGGAACACCCTGAAAAAAAAACAATTTACTTTTTTAATCTGACCCTAAAAATGATTCATTTGTCCAGCAGTCTGATTTACACCCAGTTAAACCGAACAAAGCAGATTTTTTTATTTCAGCATTCAGTGATTCAGTGACACTGGGCAAAGCTGCCAAAACCAGTCTGTAACGACGGTGTTCCACATCCCTCCACTCCACAGTCACTTACAGCCGAGAAGTTTAAAATACAAAATACAACATGTTGTAGGTGAGAAGAAGTGGAATAGATGGAGAGTCCACACAAATGCAGCAGAGGGAAAAAAAAGTTCCGAAAATAAACCACAAAATTACAGCAGCCGCAGGGTGACTTATTTAAACCTTGTAAAAATAAAGTTCACTAACGCATAAATATCCCTTTCAGCATTTTTTTTCCACTTTTACCAAAAACCATGTGTCAACTTGGAGACTGGAAAGGCGTGTAGCGTACGCACTAGTACCTGTGCTAACGTGCTTAATGGAAGAAAGCTAGTTTCAAAACCAAATAAAATAATGAACTGTTCATGAAGCCGCTCATCGTGTAGAACGAAAACACTCGATCATGTGCAGAAATTAAAATGTGCTGAATAAACAAATAAACAGCCCTGTAAAATAAGAATTTTGAGAAAAAAACATTTCAGAATGTAAAAATATTATAAACAAAAATCTGTTGATGTTAGACATCAGAAAATCAGATGTGAAAAATGTACAGAGTGCAACTAAACAACACACACACACACACACACACACACACACACGCGTATGCATTACAAACATGTGATGTGACTATTTAATTTTCCAGATTAGCGGCTCAGACCAGGCAAATAACATGTTTATATTAATTATTAATGCACCTGTAATCGCTAGTACATTATCGTTTCTATAGTAACAACTTACACAGGAGCTGGCATGATGGATGCTTTGATCCACATAAACACATTAAAGAAAGTGTATTCACTGACAGTGTTGTGTAACAGTAAGCTTTAAGTTTTCCATCATAAGTGGGCTTTGTGGTTTCTTTGGTAATGTGACAGCTGCATTTTTCTTTTCTTATTTAATTTAGAACTTCAAGAGAGAGTACAAAAGGGAGGCTGGAGAGGGAACGATTGTTTATAGCTGCTATAACATATATGCTCTACAACATTAAGTGTAACTATAAGTGGCTAAATGTACAGTGTGTAGTCTTTAATAAGAAAATCGGCAGTGTTGAACTGACACGTTGTTGTGATGTAAGAGTGAATAATTCAATCTGGAGCAGATGTGTTCAAATGCACGACAAAGGAAATGTCCCGAGTCCTGAGAAGACACTAGGACAAACTCCACTAAAACATGGTAGTGCTGCTGAATTAATTCATCATGAAAAATCAAAATGCAGAATACTAGGTGTAAAGCTGCTACCACGAGACTATAGGAAGGAACAAAAGACTGAGAAAGTCACATACAAAGAGAACAGACCTCCAGCAGGCTCCTCAGAGGACATATGTAATGCTGTAGGTGTTTCTGACACACAGCCTGTGTAATGTCTTTACACTCACACACTGCTTGACCTTCAGAACCATGTGACCCAGTGGACTTGTTAGACCTGTCCTTTTAGAGTCACCTGCAAAACAAAATGGGTGCCGCAAAGTCGTACGTTAAGCCACTCAGCACTGGTGAAAAGTGTGACGTATGACTTTTTCCCTTTCCCATAAGCACCCCTCTCTCTCTCTCTCTCTCTCTCTCTCTCTCTCTCTCTCTCTCTGTCTTGCTTTCTCATGACCAGCTCACCATTGGTGAGTCAGAGTTCCTAGTGCAGAAGGCAATACCATATGGAAAGAGAAAAGGTTACTTTCTCATGTGGGAGCATGCCACTGGCAATAAAACAATGAAATGTTCACCTCTGGACTA
>JAUCMX010000012.1:3907872-3937872 GCA_033459395.1 Hemibagrus guttatus | reverse complement strand
AGGACTCTTCCTGATGGTAGTGTCTCTGATTTCTCCTGACTACACACACACATACACACACACACACACACACACAGTATTACACACATACACACACACAGCATTAAAGGATCAATAGGTTGTGACTATCAGATCCACAGAAGATGGGGTTAGTTCTCAAAGATAAAATATCTGTAAATCTCATGCTCTCATGCGCTCTACACACACTCACACAGGTCCATTCCACGTCCACTTACCTCGGTGTCCCGCTCGCTCACGGCGCTTCATCACTCTTGGCCTTTTCTCTATATCACTGTACAGTGTAAGGATTTGTAAGCCCGCTCTCTCCAGGCTAACTGGGACGGGGATGGGTTGCTTTTCAGTCTGGTTTCTCTCAACCTTTCTTTCTCAACATGTTTCCTCGCCACTGTCGCCTCTGGCTTGCTCATTAGGGGATCGCTCGTCCAAATTTTTGCAAAGCCGCGTTTGTGACTATGGCCATTGTTAAAAGTGCTAAACAACTAAAATTGCAATTGAAACAGAATCGTTCTGCGCTGTTTCAAACCCCTGCCTCTTAAACGTAGTAATCAGGCGCTGGAATCAATTACATTTGGTAATGTCTTGGTAAAGATGCTCTGTGACCAAAATGAATTCAGCCTGTGTGTGTGAAATCAGCCGCTGCTTTCTGTGCCAGTGACGTGATTCTGATAATCTTTCATTTGCAAATATAGCATGAATATTAACCGCGCCTCTGCTAATGTTATTTATAGTTACACTGGCCTGCAGAGACACAGACACAGACATGGTTCCTCACTATGAACTCAGCAGTGGTGTGTGTGCGCGCGTGTGTGTGTGTGTGTGTGTGTGTGTGTGTGTACAGACACTCAGCATGCATACTCATAATTTTGCATACACACCAATACACCAGTTTAATAAAAATAATGTGTTTTATTATTGTTATTATTATTATCATTGTCTGAACTGGTAGAGAGAGAGTTCATTGTGATGATAGCTCTATCAGTTAATGATCTTTCCTGGTCTTTGTGGTGCTCAGATCTCGATATTGAACAGATTAAAGCAGATTTCAAAGTTCATCAAAACAAAATAAAGATCATGGATTTTAGTCCAATAAAAAGTCCAAGCTTTTGTTTTTGTTTTTTTCTTCTTTTTTATTACATTATATCTTCATCTTTAGAGGGATGTACAGTATGTATATGTAAATGACTCCATGCACAGCCATTACTGACGAACTAATGACGTGAGCACTGCCACAGTCAATATCTCCAAAATATTTTTGGTAAAAAAAAATAAATAAATAAACCTAGAAATCACCCACATTAGGAAAAACGTCTTTTAGAGCAACTTGGTATACAAATGATATTAATTCTTCATACCTTAAAACTGAATCAAAATTTCTTTCATTTCTTTCATATATAAGTATTCATATATAAGTATTCGCTTACATAATACAGTTAAGATTAGGTGTGTGTGTGTGTGTGTGTGGGTGTGTGTTGTGTGTGTGTGTGTGTGTGTGATTTTTTGAAAATGACAGGATTCTTCTTTTAATCTCCAGGCAATTAAGCCACATATGTAATGAATCTTTATGAGAGCTGTACTTGTGTTCCACACACAAGAATGGAAGAGAGCTTAGGATGAATGTGTGTTGTGATGTCATACGATACATCGAATCTGCAGAAAATCTGGTCATTTTGAAAAATTGACCTCCAAACCATATGATTTTACATTAATTTCTGCAACTGTCGAGGAAACGGGGAACTCTGATGTATACCACAGCACTGTTACATACTTTCATCTGATTGGTCGGAAGCAGTGAGGCAAATCCGAGGTATATACTCATACGATCTTTTTACTCATTCATTATCATTTCTATCATACAGCCTCATTCACAGGGACTTGATGATATTGATGGTCACTCAACATCATTTTAAGCTAATCATAAACATTTTAGTGATGTTTTCCTTCATAGGCTTTATGGAAGGAGACTCCAGTGTGAGTGCTTGGTAAGAGCTGTATAGAGGTGTTTGCACTTTAGCTTTAAAATCATGAGAAAGAAAACAGAGAGGATTCTGACCACAGAATAAGAGTTTAGAGCATTTCGAACATAAGTGTTAACACAAATGAACTTATTTCATGAATTCATGGATATTCCTCTATGTAACTATTAATGGATGAAAGAAAGTGCTGCTCTTTAGAAAATGCTTCATGTTGATGATCATGTTAACAGACACACGGTGAAAAATTACTTCATTTTTTTTATTAGATTCATTTTTAATAATTGAATCAAATTAAACAGGCTTGTATATTTTATATATTAGAACCAAGTTGATTAGGAGTTTTGGACTTGTTTAAGCTAACAGCAGAAATTCCTACTGAGCTCTCCAGCTACCGTGACTTAATGCTACGTATTTCCACTAGGGTAACTACACTGACTATAAAGATGATTTAATATTGTAGATTTTAAACTGTGCTCCCATTCTTGGCTAAACACGTGTTTGGGAAGATTACTCGGAGTCTCAGAGCTCTGACTACAATTCATCCACCAGCAAACCATTCTGCCGTGGATCTGTTCTGTTTTTCTTCAGCCGAGGCCATTCCTGAAGTGTGCGTGCTTCATTAGCTCGGCTCTGGAGAAGAAAAGAAGGTCAGGCTCAGTGACCTCACGTTCATCTGAATCATAGACACTGACTGTGTGAGCAGAAGGTAAGAGAAGAGAGGCGGGGATGGACAGAGAGCCACCTGAGATTCCTCCTCTTCAGATTATCCAGCCATAAAAGTGATATCAAAGATTAATCTATACAGAGGAACAATGATCTATAACATTGTAAGAGACAATGACAGCAATACACAATATTCCCCTTACAGCAAAAAAAGTAAAGGAAGAGTAAAGCTAGCATTTTCTTATTGGCTCTTATAGGCTTACTATGCAAAAAATCATAAAATAACAAAAAGAAATCAAATCACACTGGACCTGCAGTATATTATTATTCAAGTCAAACTCAAACAAAGTAAAAAAATCAGCCATCTAATGCTACATTCACACTTCCAGCAACTTGCAGCAACAAAGCAAACTGAGATTGGACATTTCCACACAAGGGTTCAACTTTCAGTGACTTAACTGTTTCATTTTAGCAGCAAGAAAACTGATTTGGAACGCTAGTTATGCCACTCATTGATAAAGGTTATTACCATGGCAACCAGTAGTAGGAACAACTAATGACCACTTCATAGTACAGAGACTTGTGTGAACACAGCGTAACTGGGCCACACACTCGTCTGATATTTGCACAGTGATAACAAACATTGGTTCAGTCAGTCCTGGTCATGTTTTTCTGGGTCAGAAACCTGGTCCGTTTGTTACATAGTGTCAGGAAGTCCATCTCATAAAGAGTGTGATGCTTTAGACATTTCAAACCTACCTAACTTTCCATCCCTGTAAAAATCTGAGAACAGATATAACAGTTAATTATAATATAAAAATGCACATTTGAGATGAGGAGCAAAGTTATTGTGTAATGTTCAGCTGCTTAATGTGGTAATATTTTATATATAAATTACACAACAAAAAAGTGATCAACTATTAAAATATATTTTGCTGTTGTTTTTATGCTTTAATGGGTTAAATCTAGTAATCAGGTATCCACTCAGATATAAACAGACACACACACACACACACACACACACACACACACACACACACACACACACACACACAGGAAGAGCTACACACCATGTTTACATTGCTAAAAACTAAAATGAATTTATAATTCATATTTAATGAATCTATTGCTAGAATAATCTAAAGACATGTCCAGGTTTAATGGGACTGAGCTCACGGTGTGTTAACAGAGTCTGTTTTTTATTATTGTCTCTCTCTTCTGCTCTGGTTTTTCTGTGCATTACTCTGTACAGCACCTCACCCGTTTTCCTTATAGAATCAGTCCTCGGGAACTCTAGAGACTCCATTCATTCAAAAAAAAAAAGACATCTTCAATAACAGTGATGAGGATGTGACTCTGGCACGCACAGGCGTCTCCGTTTCCTCTCGATTAGCCTCTGTCTGGGCAGAGAGAGAACTAATGGCGTGTTTGCTTCACTCCTCAAGGCCGCTCCTCTAACCTATGCAAAAATCTCTGAGGTCCTGTTGTGGTCGAGCTGACATATTATTAGTGGAGCAAGGTTAGTTATAGGTCTGAAAAGTTGTTTTTCAACCTACTGAGTATTTATCTTCCTGACCGTTTTGGCTGCCATCGTTTTTCAAGCGAATATGTGAAAAAAAAATGATAGCATGGCTAACAGAGAGCAGCTAAATGAGGGACTCCTATAAGCCCCAGTTTCTTGCTGCTCTAACACATCTGATCACAACTGAGTTCCTAACTCTTACTGAATCAACCTGGATGTGTTCGAGCAGGAGAAACATTTAACACAGTACACAGTGTCACATGGTCACATATTTTATAGATTGTGATCAATCTTAACATTTTTCTTACACGATACGTCAAAAACTTAATGAGGAATAAAAACGATTTACAAGTAGGGGCCACATCAAGAAGGCACAGAATCAACTTAAAATGGAGCAGTAACTTTCTTTTATGAGGCTTTTTAAGTAAGGCCTGGCTCAATAACACAATAACACAGTCTGGCCACTCTGTGCCCACTGGGAAAGGCGCTGCTGTTTCAGATGCTGGAGTTCACATCTAATTAGTATCCTTCCTCAAACTTTTCACAAATGCCAGAATGTGTACATGCTGTTTCATTTGAACATTTTCTGATAGCTCAAATCTGATTTGATTACTCACAGCATTATGTCTCTATAGTAAAAGCTAATTCACAGGGACATGTATAGCAGACAAAGGACATAAATGAAGACTATAGACTCTGAAACTGAGAGGCTTTTCTATGGAAGGATTCTCCAGTGTCCAAGCTTTTAAAGGTCAGTAAGGGCTTCAGGATAGAGGCTTCAACTTTTTTCATGGATGTTCAAAAAGATTAAATATTTAGTACAGTAACTAACACTATAACTAACACCATGTACAATGTCTTGTTCTTTGATGAATATAAAAATGCAGTTGTTGTCAAAATGTAATATAAATAGAATAAAACAGTTAAATGATAATAATCACAGAATCTTTGTGTCAACCTGCTTTATAAAACTCTCATGTCTGGAACCTTGCAGCTTCTCTTAAAACTTCTTATTCTTTGTCTTCTGGTGTTATTTAATGTGATGTTATATGATGTTATCTACAGAACTTTGAATAAACAAAAGCTGACTTGACTTGACCCCATCATTAATTATTTTCCGGTGACAGCACATCCCATCATGCATTATCCCTTACAGTTTATAATCCCATAATTCTCTGCAAGCACATAGCAGCTTTAACACACAGGTTTCCAAATGCAACCAAGGTGACAGAAGTGTACAAAGTGTTGATTCATATATTCAGATGACTGTGTAAACAAATGACTTTCAGCAGACGCATTCGTTCAGTAACTTATTCCAGTTTGCTAGTTACTGACTGACTTTTAGCTAGCTTGCTGTTGGCCAGCTACTAAATACACACTCTATTTTAACGTGTTTAGCAACGTTTTACTGTTTCCTTGTACGTGTTACATTTTTAAGGTTTGCATTATATTTTTTACCAAAGGCCTGTTACTTAGTAGAAATAATTCTCGTAAGAAATCATCTTTCAAAGCACGCTATTTTTAAGGTCTGAGCGCTCCTTCTTCGCGTGGGGAAACGGAAAAAGGCCTACAGGGCAGGAATGATTGCGGGTTGGAGCAGGCCAATGGCCAAAGCCATTGGATATCATCACTCCTTCATTAAACTGGCATGCACAGGTATCACAGTGGCTCTGCCGAAAAGAAAAGGCCCTTTCATTGGGCAAGGGGAGAGCTAGGGCTGAGACACAGAGACAGAAACAGAGAGAGAGAGAGAGAGAGAGAGAGAAAGAGAGGAGAGTGAGAGAGAGAGAGAGAGAGAGAGAGAGAGAGAGAGAGAGAGAGAGAGAGAGAGAGAGAGAGAGAGAGAGAGAGAGGGGAGTATCTGTGGCTTTGTTACAAATCTTAATGAATTGGAGAGCTTCATGATCCAGAAATTGCTGTATCACATCGGTTTATCATTTACTACACATTAGATGTGACCTTTTGCATTTGAAAATGAACATTTAAACATCTAACAGTCACTTTTAAACAGACCTCGCTTTTTAAAATCCATACACATTTGTGCATCTTATAAAAGACATCTTGTATTTGCAATTGAAAAAAAAAACCCTGTGAAACATTATGGTTCGGGGAGATGCAGTGGTCAAGTCCTCAGGCTCCTCAGGACAATCACAACTTCTCCCTGTGTCTGTGTGGGTTTCCTCCAGGTTCTCCTGTTTCCTCCGTCTCCTCTGGTTGCTGCTAGGTATATTAGATACGCTAAATTTCCCCTGGATGTGAGTGTGTGTGACTTAGTGTGTGTTGCTTCCAGAGTGTGTTCCTGCCTAATGCCCTAGTGTTCCTGGGAGACCGTTCTTATTCATAGTGACACTGAGCAGGACAAAGCCTTGAATGAATGGACATTATGATCATGGCTGTAAACACTGAAATGGGCTAAATATGAATATTAAATTGAGACATGGCAAACAAATACAAAAGCAGGATCTGGTTGTCAAGAAAATGAAGAGTAGAGAGTAAAGAGCTCCGTCACACGTTGAGTCTTAGCCGAATATTAACCGCTGTGATTTCCATGCTGACGTGAATTCATTGGAATTTGCATGACAAATAAGTACTTCTGATTTTCAAACATTAACAAGCAGTGGGACAAATTATCCACACACAAACATCAGAATAGCTTAGATTATTAAGGAAAGATATAGTCAAGTATATTCAAGTTCTCCATTTTATTAAGACCAGAGTCTACTTAACCTTACAATCTTCATATAATCACACCGTGGATGCACAACATAAATAAAATCCTGTAGGTTGCGTGTGTCTAAAATGGCGAAAGGAATACAAATTTTTTTTGCACACTGAGGTGAAGAACAATGGCCATGGACCTGTAGAATGATTTCCTTTTGTAAGTAAAATCTAAGGCAAGAGCATATTAGATGCCATCATTACTTAGTCCTAAAATCATCATAAAAGCCAATCTGCTCCTTAGCCACAGACAGAGCATGGAAAGTACGCCACATGCTTTGACTCACTCTTTCTTGGAGACAGCGTCAGCGCTGTGATTTCTCATTGATATGGCGCTGAACCAAAGCTTCCTACAGGCTGAATGTACTGTCATGAACACTCCCTGACCACACCCCTTACTTTTCATCATAGTGTGTTATTTTATCCTGTTTCTAGTGCAGGCTGTAAATATGACCTATACTGTATATATTAACATGTATACAATTACATGTGTACATTTTCAAATATATATTAAAAAAAGATATTTGCTGGTTAGGAATCAGTTGAGGACGCAAGTGCAAGGACACAATGAGCTTTATTGTGGAGGCAAATGAGACATAATCCATAAATGGCACAAACCTAGTCAAAAAACGGGCAAGGATCAGGCGATGAACAAACTGCAGGAACTAGAGCAGGTAATATCAAAAATGTAAATGAAAACAAAACAGAAAGACTAGCAGCGAAACAAAAGTCTTTGTAATGACTGGCCTAAAAAAGACACAGAGCATATACTTCACTGTTGCGTGTGTGAGTTTCAAGTCTTTATAAGAGTGAGGGTGTGCTGTGAAGGTGATTGAGTCCAGGTGTGTGTAATCAGAAGTCTGGTGAGTGTGAATGTGAGAGAGTGTGGGCTGGCGTACGGTGACAGTACCTACTGCATTCAATTCATTACCTACTGCATTCAGTTCAGTACCTATTGTATTCAGTTCAGTACCTACTGCATTCAATTCTGTACCTACTGCATTCAATTCTGTACCTACTGCATTCAATTCTGTACCTACTGCATTCAATTCAATACCTACTGCATTCAGTTCAGTACCTACTGCATTCAGTTCAGTACGTACTGCATTCAATTCTGTATGTACTGCATTCAATTCAGTACCTACTGCATTCAGTTCAGTACATACTGCATTCAATTCTACACCTACTGCATTCAATTCTGTACCTACTGCATTCAGTTCAGTACCTTCTGCATTCAGTTCAGTACCTACTGCATTCAGTTCAGTACCTACTGCATTCAATTCTGTACCTACTGCATTCAGTTCTGTATCTATTGCATTCAGTTCAGTACCTAATTCATTTGATTCAGTACCTACTGCATTTGATTCTGTATCTACTGAATATAATTCAATACCTACTGCCTTACCATTTACAATTACGTTTACCATTGATGGAGTACTGTTTTTTTTCCTGTTTAAATCTTCAACAATTTAACAATTTAGTCAACAAGTACAAGTTTACCATTTAACAATTACGGTTTAACCACAAGGAACATTTAAGTCTCTTCAGTGCCAGTGCCATTGGGCTAGCTCATTGTCCATTGGTTCCATGCTGCAGTAGGGGCAGTAGGTCAATCGGGTAATTTTCACCTACATGTTTGTAGGCCTTGAGTTCTGGGATGCGTACTCAAACACTAATTCAGACATTAACATGATATTGTTCAGTAGTTAATTCATGAGTAGTCGTCACAATCAGTTTATATAGCAATAAGCGGGGGGAGTAATGTATTGTGTTTCCATGGTTTGGTTAAAGGGAAGAGTCACTGATAATCAACACAAAGTTCTTAGAACTGTTTCATCCTATGATAAAAATCTTTCCCTCCTGAAGGACATGGCCTTTTCCGGGATGACTATGCCCCATCCACAGGGCACAAGGGCTCACTGAAAATTTGAAAAGATGAAAATGATGTCAGTTATATGCTTTGGCCTTCACAATCATCAGATCTCAACTGAACAACTGTTCTGGAGTTTTAGACAACTCTCTCCATCACTATCAGCAACAAAATCTGGATTTCTCATAGCTCTGGATCCAGAATTATCAACCGGATTTCAGGAAAAAGGAACATATGAATGGTTTGGCAAACAATCCGTGCAAAACCTGCTTCACTCAACCAAATTGCACTGTTTCCAATTGTACCAATTGTATACTAAACCAAGATTTCCAGAACTCCAGTATGAGACCCACTGCCTTGCACAGTCCCCAGTTTTACCTAAAGCTACCTTCATGAGCAGTTTTTGGCATCCTTCAGAAAATACACTATCTGAACAGTGTAGGTGTGTTTGTGCATGAATAGTTCATTATTTCTAATTACAGACCGCGAATTATCCTTTACTCCATCATGAGCTGCTTCATGTATGCTTCAGCGATCTAGTCCTGAGGACCAGGTTCCTCAAATTCCTTTCATTTATATTTTCATTTACCACATTTTGGCAGACTCCCTTATCCAGAGTGACTTACAATCATCTCATTTATACAACTGAGCATTTGAGAGTTAAGGGCCTTGATCAAGGGATTGGGATTTGAACGCATGACCTTTGGAGAAGTTGTCCTGATGAGGTCATTACTGTTGTTGAGCATTTGTGTCCCCATCTTTCATAAACAACTATATACATTTCCACTGCACTATAATGAAGAAGAGGAGACTGCTGAGTCTGCTGAGTGCCAGTTCACCCTTAAGTAAAGCCCGTGCAGACCATATGAACCACTCATGTTTACCAATATATCATCTCTTTCCAGCTGCCTGTAAAGGAGCTATACAAGATCCATCTGGAGAAACACATTTTAAAACGTGTGATATCCAGATGGAGCACATTAAACCATTAACGAATACGACGTTAGAAATTGAATTACTCGAGAGGCCTAAAGGTGAAAGACCTCAGCTAACTGTAAAATCATGACCAAGAAAATTAGAGCATGGCTTTAAGAGAATGAGAATTAAATGTGAATTTAATTCTGAATTAGGAGGAGTGGTACTGCTTTTAGGCAGGTAAACTTTTTTTCACAGACAACAATGATGTGTATGTACATCGTACAAAATATTAAAGGTTAATTCTCTATTCACTAAAATCAGAATCTGGATAGATGGAGCACATGTTATCACAGTAAAGATTAGCGTTATTCCTGAAGCACAGAACAAGGCTCTCTTACACTTCTCTGATTTTCAGACCACTATACAACTTAAAATGGGATAGATAGTTATACACTGTAATTAGTTAGCTGCTTAGGCTTAGCTTATTGCTCAGGCATTGCATCATGTGTATGCGTGAGAAGGAATGACTCATATCTTTCCTTGATGAGCGTATGAGTGTGTTACTTTTAGTAGTTTTATCTTTCTTTGCTGCTTGTATACTACATGTACATATTTACAATTATATATATATATATATATATATATATATATATATTATATATATATATATATATATATATATATATGTATATATATATATATATATATATATATTATATATATATGTATGTATGCTACATATACTTTACATAAAAATCAGATTTATATTACAGGGACAATTCCAAGTTTATTTTAGGATGCATCCTCTTATTCTCCCTCACAGCTGTGCACACAGACCTGGGACCATCTCCAAACATGAGAAGGGCTTGCGTCTTGTTATGTAATATTACTTCTGCCGTTGGTTGTATTGTGAGAGCTGATCTGATACATGGGCAGTGTTACGTATGTGACTAAAATCACATTCTCATTATCTTCATCCATTGTGCGCTGTATGCCACTGTAGACCATATAAATAGCTGTAAAGAGCAGCCAGAGAGGTGTCTGAAGCCTGATGTGAACTTCCCCCTGAGCAGAGTGACGTGTGTAAGTAAACAGTCAAAATTCTCTGATCTGCTGTTACTGGGCAAACAGTCATATATTTACATCACATATTTCAGTCATTTTCAAAGAATCACTGATAACCAAGATCTCAAAATCCCTCACATTTTACTCACATCCACATGCTCTACCCGATACAATTCAACTCAAATTGAGATTAAAGAGGACAACAAGTGAAAAGTCAGAGGACAACAAGTGAAAAGTGAGAACTTTCCTCAAGCACGTCGGAGAGATTTAGAGAGGAATGGCGAGCATGAGTTCGAGATTTACCTCTAGTGTTTACACTGGGCCTTCACACTGCACCTCCAATTCCAGATGAGAAGTTTCCCAAGCTTCTTTTGCATTTCAGCCCTTGGCCAAGAGGTTTTTTTTCCTCCTGTTTGACTGAAGCATTCCTAAAAGACCAGGGAGAGACACCAATAATAAAGTATAGTATTAAATAGGCCATAGATATCAGCAAAGTGTATCTGCATGCACTATGAATTCAAAATCATAAACTCACTTAGACTGAAGAGTATTGAGCAATTTGAATCCATGACACAGTGTAGCAGACATTATGTAAGATGTTGTCCTGCTATATGAGAATAATCAACAAGAGAGGAGTATAATTTAGTAATTAGTGTTACCAATCCCAGGCGGATGTTTCCTCCCCAGCCTCTCTTTCTTCTCTTGATTTTTAATTTATTAAAAATGCATTGACTCTTACAAAGCACTGACACTTCAGACTCCTTCCATAAATGATAAAGAAGAAGAAGAAGTTGCTTTTGGCTGCTCCCTGTTCGGGGTCGCCACAGCAGACCAACTGGCCTGCACAACAACTTGGCAAGTGTTTTACACCAGATGCCCTTCCTGACGCAACCCTCCCATTTTTCTGCATCCAGTGGCTGGGGTTGAGGCATTGGCTGGGAATCGAACCCAGGCCCTCCGCATGAGAGATGAGAAGCTTACCACTGAGCCACCAATGCCCCACTTCCATAAATGATAAATACACATATTTAAAAAATAAGATCATTTTTTTAATCCAAAAATGTTTCATCCATTTATGTTTATCTCCAGCCTGTATATAAACATGAAGCAGTGATTTGAATCGCAGCTGCAATTATAGTCAACAGTGTTAATACAAATAAAACACAAATAATACAAATGCCTTCTGTCGGTAATTCTAATTGTGTTGTATTGATTATAAAATTGCACTTTCAAATACACAACAACAATCTACATTATCGCCTCTTTGACCAGCTGCCATTCCCATTCAATATTCAGAAGAATGACAGCAGCAGAGAGTCGCCACCTCCATCATGCTCAACTGCAGAGTTTCACATGTTTTCTTGTCTCTGTGTGTTTCCTTCATGCTCACCGGTTTCCTCCCACCTCACAAAAACATGCTGCTGGGTGGATCGACAACTCTAAATTAGCAAAAGGTGTGAATGTGTGTGTGCAGTGGATGTGTGTCCTCAACAGAGTGTGTTCATGTCAAACACCCAGGGTTCACAAAGCCACGGATCTGTTTAATAACTGATTAATAACAGTTTAACAGTCCTTAACCCTTAATGTTAATCAAAGTGCTTGTCAGGAATTGATTAAAACAAGCTTATATCAACTTTCAAATGTTCACAAGACAACAAGAGAGAATTTAACTTGATAAACTTGTTTACAGGCTGCCAGTGACGGCTAGCACTCAGGCTAGCATCTGCTGTGTGACGTTCTCCCTTAAGTTCTGTGTAAAAGCCTTGCTGTTGTTCCTAATAGACTGAAAAAGCATATATTATGAGATTAGCTGCTGAAAAGGGCGAGCACGATGTTTCCCTAAATGCCATTTTAAAATAAACTAAAGCCTCTCCTTCCTATTAGCAACGTACTGCTAGTACAAGAACGAATGTGTGGCTGACAAGAGTACTAAGAAGGTCTGTTCTGTTTGTGCTTCAAGTGAATAACTTAAATAAGCATGGTCAGTGTAAATAAACGCAGCATGACAAGGTACAGAGGAATCAAGACTCGCATAGTTGGTTTTCTGTATTTGGAAGTGGGGCCTTAATTAAGGTGGCGGGCCAGATAGGATTACTGACTGATTCCGCATTGCGAGAGCTTGACACTGAGCAAGCAAACAAGGTAACAACATCCAGAAGTGTGCTTTTCTCCCTCCGCCTGTGTGTGTGTGTGTGTGTGTGTGTGTGTGTGTGTGTGTGTGTGTGTGTGTGTGTGTGTGTGTGTGTGTGTTTGAGTGGGGGGAGTAATTAAACTTATCACCACAGACCTGGCCGTGAGGGACTCTAAAATAAACCAAAACAGTCATACTGTTAATGATATGATCTTCCAGGTCAGTGAAATAGTCTAGTTTTGTGCTTCTCTGAAGATGTGCTTGTGGATATTTTACTACACAGGCTACACAAACGTGCGCGCGCGCACACACACACACACACACACACACACACACACAGAGAGAGAGAGAGAGAGAGAGAGAGAGAGAGAGAGAGAGAGAGAGAGAGAGAGAGAGAGATTTTCCATTTTTCAGACGTACATAGCTACTGAGTATCTCACGCGAGCAGAGCGCGAACAGGACTGTGTGAGCGAGGAGTGTGTGAGCGCGGAGTGTGTGAGCGCGGACAGGAGTGTGTGAGCGCGGAGTGTGTGAGCGCGGACAGGAGTGTGTGAGCTGTTCGGTTATTAAACACACTCCACACTCCGTGTGGTGTTCTTCTGGTCGCTCGCGCCCCCTGTGGACGCCCTTGAAAAGTACATCACAGAGCTCATTCGGCGCGTTTTAGGAGCATCCACGGTTTCCACAAACACAACCTGTGTGTTTACCCGGTCAGAACTTTAGTGGAAAGCGCTAATAAATGACAAAAACCAGGCTGAGCTCACGGAAACATGGCGGCACGTGACATCTACAAACTTCATTCGGCTCGGGTAAAATGCCCAAAATTATTTTTAGACAACAAAACAGTAAAAGTATAACTTTATAACCCAGCAGAATAGACCTTGCGTCATGTAAATGACATCTGCCGGAACAATCTGACGCGCTTCATACAACAGGCTATATAGAATTACGTGTGTAGAATTAATCCGAGTGTTGTCTCGACCTGATGGAAATGTGAAATTGGGAGAAGTAATTGTGGAGGTGGAGGTGAAGGGGTGGAGGTGAAGGGGTGGAGCTGGAGGGGTGGAGAGGTGGGGGTGGAGATGGAGGGGTGGGGGTGGAGCGGTGGAGGTGGAGGGTGGAGATGGAGGGGTGGGGGGGGGGGGGTGGAGGCCGGGGAAGTGTCGGGTTCAGAGGCGTGACGCGCGCGACTAGCCTCGTCCAATCAGAACGCGTGCGCTCTGATAAAGACTGCGTGCGCCTCTCAAGTCGCGCAGGTTTCGGACTCCACTTGGAAATAAAGAAGCACACGGCGAGGGACACAACGAGAGAGAGAGAGAGAGAGAGAGATGAGTGAGTGAGTGAGTGAGTGAGTGAGAAAGAGAGAGAGAGAGAGAGAGAGAGAGAGAGAGAGAGAGAGAGACGCGCTTTCTCTCGTCTTCACTAGAAGCGACTTGACGCGCATCACTGGATTGTGACACGACTCGTCCGGGAGGAAAAAGTATTTCTAAACACTTCCTCGGGTGTGAGCGCTGTTAGCAGTCGGAGCTGCGCGTGCAGTCTGTTAGTGAGAAAAAACACCGGGGACTTTTTAAAGGCCGTCTCGAGCCGTATTTACTATTTTTGCGGCTTTTTTTTTTATCCGTAAAAGCGTCTCGTATGAATCTCCTCGACCCCTACCTCAAGATGACGGACGAGCAAGAGAAGGGCCTGTCGGACGCACCGAGTCCGAGCATGTCCGAGGATTCAGCCGGTTCTCCGTGTCCGTCCGCCTCTGGCTCGGGATCGTGCTCGGACGTGGAGAGCGGTGGTGGGCGCGCGCGTGACAACGGGGGCGAGCTGAAAAAGGACGCGGACGACGAGCACGAGAGCAACGAGAAGTTCCCGCAGTGCATCCGCGAGGCCGTGTCGCAGGTGCTCAAGGGCTACGACTGGACGCTCGTGCCGGTACCGGTGCGCGTGCATGGCGCCAGCAAAAACAAGCCGCACGTGAAGAGGCCCATGAACGCGTTCATGGTGTGGGCGCAGGCCGCGCGCCGCAAACTCGCTGACCAGTACCCTCATCTTCACAACGCCGAGCTGAGCAAGACCCTGGGCAAGTTATGGAGGTAAGTCAGCATGCTAATGAGGACTTCATTAAACTCCTGTTGGTTAAAGCAAACTTCTTCTAAGGATCAAAACTCTGGGGCATGGAAGATATCATGGGGAATGTCGCCAGTTTGGTTAAGCTGCGATTTAAAGGCTTATATAAACAAGAAAATATACACGCAGCAGCATTTCAGGTTTAATAGTTCAGGTGTAATATCGAATACCTACAGTTCACTCACACACAGCATGTAACTCCTACAGTGCTGAATTAACACTTAAGGTGTTCACACCAGGGCTTTTGCTGTGTAGCACAATCAGTGTAAGACTTTGTTATTTTAAATGTGCCCCAGTTCACCTGTTCCCTTTTTTTCTTTTTTTTTCACCCAGATTGCTGAACGACGTGGAGAAGCGTCCATTCGTAGAAGAGGCTGAGCGCCTGCGTGTGCAACACAAGAAGGATCACCCTGACTACAAGTACCAGCCACGGAGAAGGAAATCAGCCAAGAATGGTCAGGGCGAGGGGGAAGAGGGTGCTGAGCACACACACGTCTCCACCAACGCCATCTTCAAGGCACTGCAGCAGGCGGATTCTCCAGCATCCAGCATGGGAGAGGTGCACTCCCCCAGCGAGCAGTCAGGTAAGGAGGCGATGCCAACAAGTGACTTTTTTTTAATATGAAACTAATTTATAATTGAATTGTCACATTTGAGAGGTAGTCTAATATCGAGGCTTCTTGTAAATAATACAGTCAGAAATTAATAATTGTTCTAAATCCTGGTCCAGAATTAATGATTTTTCTGCCATTTGTTGCTACAGATGTGTTTATTTCTATTGTACTTAACACACAGGCCAGTCCCAGGGTCCCCCGACTCCGCCCACCACCCCCAAAATTGACACTCAGACAGGCAAAAGTGAGCCGAAGCGCGAGGGCCGTCCACTGCAGGATGGCATCGGAGTTAGCGTTGGCTCTGGCGTGCAGCGTCCGGTTAACATCGACTTTCGCGACGTGGACCTGGGTGAACTGAGCAGTGACGTCATCTCGCACATGGAGAGCTTTGACGTGGCCGAGTTTGACCAGTACCTGCCACCTAACGGGCACCCCGGGCATGGCTGGATGGGATCAACGGCCACCAGTTGGATGGCCAAGAGCCCAAGCTCCAGCCCTCAGGTTGGTGCTGCCAGCCCTGGTGAGGATCAGAGCCAGCAGAGGACAACGCACATCAAAACCGAGCAGCTGAGTCCTACCCATTACGGCTCCTTTAACCTGCAGCACTACACCACTTCCACTTCGTCCTCTGCCTTCCCATCATGCATCAGCCGGCCGCAGTATGACTACACCGAGCAGCAAGGCAACGCCACGTCCTATTACTCAACAGGCCAGAGCTCGATTTACTCCACCTTTAACTACATGAGTCCCAGCCAGAGGCCCATGTATACCCCCATCACCGAGACCCAATCAGGCCACAGCCCCCAGCACTGGGACCAGCAGCCTGTCTATACACAGCTCTCCAGACCCTGAGAACACACACACACCCATACACACTCACATACAGATTTGTACACATGCAGTGAAGATTATTTAACAAAGCTGATGGCTCCATATAGAGACCCTCCATCACTCCTCCTGTAAAGCACACACTTGAAAACTCTCCAGAGGAAGACTGAAAGGAAAAGCTGGACTTAACAAGAGCAGCTCACAACGTGCCTTTTTCATCTTCAACTCATCTGTTGACAATTAGATATATATTTTTAGCCGTGATTGCGAGAAAAGAGAAACATTTTTCTGCGAAAAGAAGAATCCTCTGTGAGGACTTAATTAATTATTGTACTTTAGTATGTACTGTGTATGTTTTCGTACCTTTTCCATAGCCGATAGGGGTTTTATTCTGTAGGGAAAACGGTTTATTTTTTACTAAACCACTCTTAGCAGTTCTGCCTAGTCATCCTCATGGTATTTTTTTTATCGGCTTCTAGGATTCAGTTTGCCACGCTAGTGGATCTTCATGCCGTTGCGTCCTACGTTAAGTTCACTTTCTTGTATTTATGATTATTAAAAATGTTCCTGATGCTTTTAGAGTGGTGTATTTTCGAACGTTTTGTACGACATGTCTGCCTTGTGCACCATTAGTGCCTGGTCTTGTGAGGTTGTTTTTTTTTTTTTTTTGTCAAGGTAGAATGTGCAGCTGAGAATTTACTTAGTGCCTGACAGTGGCAGGAAGTGACCTTTGACCCTATGTCATTATTTCATACTGTCATACTGGTCTCATCTTTCCATCCTGACCCCTTTTTTTCTGTTCATTCTTAACTTCTTCTAATTTATTTATTATTCTTAATTTTATTTCAGATTAATTAAGTGCAGTGTATTCATTAATACTGTAAGCAACTAATTATTTGTTGTTGGAAGTTACCCTTCTGGATATAGTAATGTTTAATCCAAGTCATTAAAAGCGAGAGGGTTGCTAAGTAATATGGTACAATTCTGTAATCATCATGTTTATTTATCATATCTAGATGTCTCTATTTTAAATGTTTATTTGTCTTTTTTTTTTCTTCTTGTGTGCTAGCCAGAATAGATGATGAAGTACTGTTAAAGGCTGATCAAACTGGAACCGTCAGCTTTCTTCCATCAGGAAGTGTCTTTTGAAGCTCTGTTTGAAACTGTAACTGTTTGTTTGTTTGTGTGTGTGTGTGTGTGTGTGTGTGTGTGTGTGTGTGTGTGTGTGTGTGTGTGTGTGTGTGTGTGTGTGTATGTTTATAGAGATACCAGAGATTTCACTTAAAATCTTTTCTAAGATCGACTTTTTCCGTGCCACATATCTTATTCCTGATGTTACATCTTCCGAACGTTTTTTTTCCTTTCATCAAATTTAACACCATTTTCTTTAAATAACTGCATTTTTTTATTATATTTGCAATAAAAGTAAAAAAAGAAATAAAAGTGTAGTTTCTGTTTCTTTTTTTTTTTAATTTTCAAGACACATAATAACTTCCCACTGAAGGTTACATTTTATTTAATAATCTCTCTTTTTATTTCATTTGCTAACGGATTGAAGCGAGACAGAAAGCGAGGTGAAGGAGTTAGACTAAATCCACGTGATGTCAAATTATTGATTATTATCTTACTCTTCTCCAAAAGGAGTGCAACTTCTGTTTAAAACATTCATCTTTAGCCAGCGATTTGATCTAGTGGATCTGGAGCCTGTCCTGAGATCAGCAGCCACAAGGACACTAATCCCTCACACACATACACACTCACTAATCCACACACACATCCACACACACTAATCCACACTCACTAATCCACACACACATCCACACACACATACACACTCACTAATCCACACACACATCCACACACACTAATCCACACTCACTAATCCACACACACATCCACACACACATACACACTCACTAATCCACACACACATCCACACACACTAATCCACACTCACTAATCCACACACACATCCACACACACATACACACTCACTAATCCACACACACATCCACACACACTAATCCACACTCACTAATCCACACACACATCCACACACACATACACACTCACTAATCCACACACACATCCACACACACTAATCCACACTCACTAATCCACACACACATCACACACACATACACACTCACTAATCCACACAACATCCACACACACTAATCCACACTCACTAATCCACACACACATCCACACACACTAATCCACACTCACTAATCCACACACACTAATCACACACACTAATCCACACTCACTAATCCACACACACATCCACACACACACACATCCACACACACACATCCACACACACTAATCCACACTCACTAATCCACACACACATCCACACACACACACACATCCACACACACTAATCACACACACACATCCACACTCACTAATCCACACACACATCACACACAGTAATCCACACACACTAATCCACACACATATCCACACACACACACACATCCACACTCACTAATCCACACACACATTCACACACAGTAATCCACACACACTAATCCACACACACATCCACACACACACACATCCACACTCACTAATCCACACACACATTCACACACAGTAATCCACACACACTAATCCACACACACATCCACACACACACACATCCACACACACTAATCCACACACACATTCACACACAGTAATACACACACACTAATCCACACATACATCCACACACACACATCCACACACACTAATCCACACACACATCCACACACAGTAATCCACACACACTAATCCACACACACATCTACACACATCCACACAACTAATCCACACACACTAATCCACACACACATCCACACTCACTAATCCATACACACATTCACACACAGTAATCCACACACACACATCCACACACACACATCCACACACACTAATCCACACAACTAATCCACACACACATCCACACACACTAATCCACACACACACATCCACACACACTAATCCACACACACATCCACACACACTAATCCACACACACTAATCCACACACACATCCACACACACCAATCCACACACACTAATCCACACACACATCCACACACACTAATCCACACACACATCCACACACACATCCACACACACTAATCCACACACACTAATCCACACACACTAATCCACACACACATCCACACTCACTAATCCATACACACATTCACACACAGTAATCCACACACACACACATCCACACACACACATCCACACACACTAATCCACACAAACTAATCCACACACACATCCACACACACTAATCCACACACACACATCCACACACACTAATCCACACACACTAATCCACACACACATCTACACACATCCACACACACTAATCCACACACACTAATCCACACACACCAATCCACACACACTAATCCACACACACATCCACACACACTAATCCACACACACATCCACACACACTAATCCACACACACATTCACACACACATCCAAACACACTAATCCACACACACTAATCCACACACACATCCACACACACCAATCCACACACACTAATCCACACACACATCCACACACACACATCCACACACACACATCCACACACACATCCACACACACATCCACACACACCAATCCACACACACTAATCCACACATACATCTACACACACATCCACACACACTAATCCACACACATTAATCCACACACACATCCACACACACATCCACACACACTAATCCACACACACATCCACACACACATCCACACATACCAATCCACACACACTAATCCACACATACATCTACACACACATCCACACACACTAATCCACACATACATCCACACACACATCCACACACACTAATCCACACACACATCCACACACACACATCCACACACACACATCCACACACACTAATCCACACACACATCCACACACACTAATCCACACACACATCCACACACACTAATCCACACAGACCAATCCACACACACTAATCCACACACACATCCACACACACACATCCACACACACACACATCCACATACACTAATCCACACACACATCCACACACACATCCACACACACCAATCCACACACACTAATCCACACATACATCTACACACACATCCACACACACTAATCCACAGACACATCAACACACTCATCTCTCACACACATCCACACACACTAATCCACACACATCCACACCCATTAATCCATACACAAATTAAAATTAATCCATGTTTCCTAATGATTATTATTCCTTTTGTCTGTAGTTGAGAAATATCATGCTTAATAAAATCAGCTGATAATTACCACGTTCCAGATATAAGTTTTTTATTCAAACTCTAAAAACCTAGCACAAACAAGAAACTGAATTCTATCTGCTCGACATTTTCTCCTCCCTTCTGCTTTTGGAATTCTTCCTTCCCAGAACAAACGTATTGTCCTTTTTTCCCTCTTTTAAAGGTCACTGAAAGGAAACACTGAGACACAGAGAAAATAATATTAAAGTGTGTTTTTCACGTCGCTGTGTTTCTCAGCGTTGGATTCTGACATGGTACTGAGTGACACTTTGTAAATTAACGCCTGGTAAGATGAGACAGCTCTTTATGTTGTGCTTCCTCATCAGAATGATCTTCATTTCACGATACAGGGATCCGAGTGGTGTACATCCTAAAGCAGTCCACATCACATTAGCTTTCTGTGAGCTTCACACACCTCCTGCAGTATTCACAGAGTGTATGATGTGTTACACACATGCTAAGGTGAGCAGATGTATGTAGACCTCAATGTATATTTGGCTGAGGGAAAGGTCAGAGGTCAACCATCGCCAGCTGTTTCACAGCAAAAGGGTCTGTTATTTATGTTTACATATGCACTGAACTCTCTCTGCTATAACACTGTGGTCAATAATTCATACCTCATTTAAATCATAGAGATTTGATGAAAATATAAATATTGGGTATAAAATCAATTACTCGTGTAATATATGGAAGCTGTGTCCACATAGTGAGCCATACTTAAGGCTTGCTCCTTCAAGCTGCATGCTGGTGCATATAAGGGTATGTTATATTAGTGATGTTCAAGTTATACAGTTGAGGTTATAAGTTTACAGACCCCGCAAAATCTGAAAGAAAGAAAGAAAGAAAGAAAGAAAGAAAGAAAGAAAGAAAGAAAGAAAGAAAGAAAGAAAGAAAGAAAGAAAGAAAGAAAGAAAGAAAGAGAGAGAGGAAAAGAACACCAAGCAGATTTTCACATAACATAGGTTCACTTATAGTCATAAAAAGTTTACATATTCTGCATTCATTGCAAAAATGTCCCCCTGATCTTTTTGCTTTCCCAGTGTCTTCTGCATAACTGAACCAACCCAGCAACAGCTGACATTCAGCTACATCTTTTTTAACACTTCTATTACAAAAGAAAACTATTAGTAAAGGTACAGACATTCACTGATGTTCAAAGAGGCAACACAATACATTAGGAACTTTTTTTTGGGGGGGGGGGGTGTCTTGGATAAACCTTTGAACAGGGATGATCAGTGTAAATGCTGTTATGATAATATATGATAGTTGATACATATGTTATAACATATGATATATAATATAATATAATATAATATAATATAATATAATATAATATAATATAATATAATATAATATAATATAATATAGGATTTATTTCCCATTTGCCCTTCAGAAGCTATATAAGATATTTACATGTGTCATGACAAGAAAATAATCACGATTTATTAATAATGTCATTCTTTCCATAGTAACAGGTCAGATGGACCTGAATGTAGCAGCAGCTGTAGAACATTCAGACGGGGTGGCCAAGGTGGGCCATGGTGTTAGTGTGGGATATCCACAGCATAATGTCATAGCCTTACAGCCTTAATGCCAGATTACTATAATATCCTGTACAATCTTAGAGTTTGTCACGTGATTTTTCAGCCTAACTGCTAATTTTGCTATTTTGGTTAGAATCTACTTTCATTGTTTGTTGTTCGGTTTTGTGTTTGTTTTTATACAGTAGTAATAAGAGTACTGGCCATTACTATATGTTTATTAATTACTAAGAATACAGGTTTATGTAATATTAATAAAGTTTGTGTTAATGCTTCAAGATCATAGTTTATCATCTAAGCCTATTAAGCCAATTAACTAAAGTGCAAAAAAAACTTTCATTTGGCAATTACTGTATTCCCTTTCCAAATTCAATCCAAATTTTGGTAGCCTTTAGTTTTAGTTACACTGTGATACTGTAGCTAGACCTTAAATAATCGTTTCTCTTTCTCAGGGCAGTGCCAGGTCCTCCCACACTTCTCTCACACTCTTTACATGTGTGTGACTCTACTTCTGCTTGGAGATTCTGCACTGGTGGCTCGATCCCACATGGATGATACAAAGATTTGCATTTCCCCAAAATCATTCTTACATAATAGTAATAAATAATGAATAATCTCAGCTGAGTCTGCTTCCTCTCAAAAATTCATCCTCAAGCCGTCTCAGCGAGTATTTCACTGCCACTGTCATTGTTCATTCTGTGCCATGTAGTGTGCCACGTCTGCCTGGCCACCTTCTTCCACTGCTCCATGATCACACTCTGACCAGTCTGCAGCTAAGCAACTCCATATACAGCAAATATGTCTGAGACCTTCCTAGCACTCATGTGTTCAGAAATTTGATCCACACTAGCTCTTCTGTGCTACAGTAGCTCTTCTGTGGAATCAGACCAGACAGGTTATCCTTCAACTGCCCACATACATCAATGACCTGTCACAGGTTCACTGGTTGTCCTTCCTTGGAGCACTTTTGGTAGGTGCTAACCACCGCATACCAGGATCACACCACAGCACCTGCAGTTGTGGAGATGCTCTGACCCAGTCGACTAGCCATCACAATTTGTCTCTTGTTAAAGTCACTCAGATCCTTACACTAACACATTTTTCCTGCTTAAACACATCAACTTCAAGACATGACTGTTTACTTGTTGCCTAATATATAGTAGCTCTTGACAGATTTCACTGAAATTGATCATCATTGTTGTTCACTTCACCTGTCAGTGATTGCAATGTTCTTGCTGATCAATGTAGATCAATGTAGCTGAATTCAGAAGAAAGGAGTTGTGATTGATTTGAACCGAGAACATTAACAACTCAAAGTAGTGACTTTATGAAAACCTTCATGTTGTGTGGCTTCATGAAGTTGTGATGTAAATAATTATACGATGTGCTGGATCAAGTGTTATTTTCTGTATTACAAATTGGGAGTGTGGAGGTTGTGCTGTTGATTTAAATCAAATATGCAGTGATTAGTGAGATCATTAAACTCCTTCGACTCGAGGAAAAGATATGGCAACGTTTAACAAGTGAACTACGTGCAGGTAGTCATGTGGAAAAACATGCAGTGTCTGAATACTGATCAATCTAAATATTGATGTAACTTGGAATTCAAACTAAAGATCAGTAACTTGAACGTGTAACGTAAATGCTAGCAGATATTTTAATCACTTGGCTGATATAACAGCTTAAATATTCAGAACTGGAATTTACACTAGAATAAACATATTTCAGCAAATGTGAAATTCATACTGTTTTTCTGCTATTATAATACATCACTGGAGGCAAACGTATTAACAGATCAATGTCGGAGTGCATATAGTACTTAGTTCCCTGTGGAAATATAGAAATGTCTAAAGCTTGTTGTCAGTTCTGGGGAGTGAGCACATCTGTTTGGCTGTGCTGACTGAGATGTGAACCGTCAAGAGACGAGGAACGGGGAGGGATGTTTGGGGGTGAAAATGAAGGACTGAGATGACTCCTGCAGAAAGACGTCAGCTCTGCCATCTGAAAAAGCCATTAGAATCAGTTCTCCCTCTCATGATGGAGAAACGGTGGCTTTTTGAAAGGGCTGGCTGATGAAATCGTTCACATGGCTTGTTTTCTTCAGTCTGGCCCAGAGTAGACCAAATCCTGCTGAGGGCGGTGTCTCTGGCTCGGTCCATCCCCCAGAACGCTCATCATGATCGTCGTCATCATCACCTCTGCTGCCAGTAGATGTGCTGCCAGTGTGTTCCCACTGCTTAAAGCTTTCTACCAGTTATTTATTTTGTTTGTGGTTTTATTTAATGGTTAAATGTGGTGGAAAAGGCAGATATGTTATACGCCTATGAAGATTTTTGGTCATTCAGAGCATTTTGAATATTTGCCATTTGCAAATCAAGGTTACTAGATTGTTAGAAAGGATGAGTGAAGAAACATCTCCACTAGACTCCATGTCCATTCCCCTGATTAAATGCTATTCCTCAAATTAAAAGAATTTCAAGACCTATGATCGCAAAAAAAAAATGAGCGGCTTGTATAACAACCGATAGACGAGTTTAACCCTCCCTGAGATCTCATTCTCCTACTCTATCTCTATCCCCAAACACCCCCCGAACCCTCTCTCAGAGTACAGCCGAGCGGAAGTGGGAATGGTGTGAGCGGAGCAGCTCGTTCCTCATTCCGTAGGCAGTTTTCCCAAGAGAAAGACATTAATATTCCAAACAGGCAGCTCGCAGAGACTCTCTCCCCTCCAAGCCCAATGGGTGGCCCTTTCAAATGCAAAATAACAACAAAGAAGAAGATTGGGGGGAAAGGGAGGCAGAATCTGGCAACTTCCCAGTCTGGAAACAATATAGTTCTAAAAAGTTCCAATGAAGTTCACAAATCCTTAAAGATAACCTAAAACCAGCGTCAGTTGTCCGGTTTGAAGCTGAAAATTGGAATAAATTAATATACAAGGATTAATTAAGAATGATTTTACAATGTGCATGTGTGCGTGGGTGTTGGACACAACATATCCCTTTGTATCGTTCCAAAAAACACCCACATAGAAAATATTCTGATGACAAGGAAAGCGTAATTATTCTGTGGCCTCATTTTTCATTGAAGGGGAAAATACAATGTTTGAAATTATTCGGTCTGAAGAGAACTCATTAAAAACATCAGGAGCAAGCGTTTGCCAATTCGGTGAAAGTCCTGGGATGAAACTTGTTTTGTTTCAGTCTTTTGTCGATTATGTACAATGTTAAGTAATCAAAGTTCTCTAGGACCATTCCTCATCTTCCCATCCTCTCATTTCCACTTGGACTCTGAAAACACGCAGCAGCCCCCATCTTGCTAACCCCTCCCTTCGCCTCCACATCACATCATCCCATCGTCATTGTCCCCCAGGAGCGCCACCAAAGAGACCATTTGACCTTGGAGCATGAACCCATTTCCTCCCTTTTGAAAACGGTGCAACTCGCAGAATGCTTCGCTCTGCCTCAAAGGAAACTGTACATCAATACAGCGACAGCCAGCCAAACATTTAAAAACACAAAAAAAGCAAAAATGGAAAAAAAAGAAAGGAGAATGTACTTCACACAAGCTGGAATCAACAGTTTGTTCATCTCCTAGCAGCAGATACACATAGTACACATAATTAGCATGTTACCAAGCTAGTCAGTGGCGATGCCAGTCGAATTAATTTACTGCAAAGTCAGATAGTGAGTGTTTCTGTCTCTCTCTCTCTCTCTCTCTCTCTCTCTCTCTCTCTCTCTCTCTCTCCTCTCTCTCTCTCTCTCTCTCTCTCTCTTTTCTCTCTCTCTCTCTCTCTCTCTCTCTCTCTCTCTCTCTCTCTCTCTCTCTCCCCTCTCTCTCTCTCTCTCCCCTCTCTCTCTCTCTCTCTCTCTGGGTCTGTCTCTCATTCGCAAAATCTCACCACTGGAACGTCCCCAGGATAAACCGCATAAACCAGAGAGCATTGATGTTCACTCATGATGTTCCCTTACTGAAAATGACTGAAGTCTCTCAGATCTAAAACTCCTAGCCAACTTCTTTGACAAATGTAAGTAGCTTGATATCAATGAGGTAGCTCTCTGGTGATTAATTACAGTGGTGATTTTGAGCTTTATTTGAAGTTCAGTATACAGTTTGTTTGAGTCTAATGACTTTTAAGTGCTTAACAATTAAAAAATTCCTCTAGCTAGCGTACAATACTGCTAGAAACACCGTTACAGAAATAAAATTAAAAGATGACAAAGATCGTGTCTGATGTTGTGGTGATGCTTCAAAACACAAGTACATAGAGTCACAGGAAATTGAATCATCAGTGTTCCAGTGTTCAGTGAAACACGTTTACACTAAATAATGATTACTGACCTAGGGCTCTTGGGAGCTGATTGAGACATGCCTAAAGTATTTACTTTAGTGTATCTTACACTATAGTTAAAACCCAATACATCCGAATAACAGTTTCTTTTTTACCACATGATATCTAATCTAATCGCAGATCTGTTTTTTTTAGTTGATTAAAACCAGATGTTTCACAGAGGAAACCCTTTTGATTTGTTCACTAAGCTAAGGGACATGAGACTGTTCAGAGGATTTGATCAAAAAAATAAAAGGAGTTTGAAGCAATCACTTTAACTCTTTATGCCAGACACACCCTGATCCTGGGTTATGGACATCACATAAGTAAAAAATGTTTTTCTTCAGTAAAGATGTGGAAGAAATTTTTATGCGGATGTCAAAATGGCAAATTATGACTTGAATACTTTAACCAGAATTCTCTGTTAACCAACCGGTGAGCATTCGCTTACAAAGAATTCTGGGTAAAGTATTCAAGTCATAATTTGCCTTTTTGACATCCTCATAAAATTTATGAGACTTGAGTATTATTCTATACAACAACAGGTTATTGAACATAGCTAACTGAGGAACAGCTGATGGAATTTACACATCTTCTACCCCAATTGAAATAAACCACATATTTGATTCATATTCATTAAATCCAACTCCTTCATCTCACCCAAGTAACACTTATTGCATATCCAGTTTCTACACACATCCTGTGATGAGCTCAGCAACGCCCGGGCCTGAACATCTGTCCACATTTGCAGGAGTAAACATCTTGAAGGACTTATAGGAAAGGAAAATAACTGATGATTGGGAGAAATTGTGTGTGTGTGTGTGTGTGTGTGTGTGTGTGTGTGTGTGTGTGTGTGTGTGTGTGTGTGTTTCAGCTTTAAGGTAAAAGTGCAGTTGAACAGTATAGGATTTGCAGCAACTTTAATTCGAGATCCCTCCTATTTCAAGGACAATAAGTAATTGGACAAAAAATAGAAGGTTGGGATTCTTGAGCAAGGCTCTTAACCCTTTCTGCTCCAGGGGCACCGTATCATGGCTGACCCTGTGCTCTGACCCTAAGCTGGGATATGCAAAGAAAAGCATGCATGTTGTAATGCATGTGTGACAAATAAAGGAAGTTCTTTGAATTCAAGCAACCTGGGTTAGTGAAGTAGTTCACTTTTATTTCTGCAGCCATGACTAAATATTCAGTACATTCATTTGCAGATGTAGCCAGAGGAAAAAAAGTTGATTTGTAATTAACACACACAGTCAGTCTCCTGGCACCACCAGCTAGAAGTTGCTGGAGTGTTAGCTGGAAGGCCATAAATCATACATGCTAAGAGAGAAAGCCACATTTGTCCCTGAGGCTGGATTTTAGACGCCTTGTTACACAGCATAGGGCATACATGTGTGTGCAGGATTATATACAAAACACTGTTTCCATACAGCCTCTGATCCTTGATTTCATCCTTTATTATATCTGGATGTGTCAAAACATCTGTAGGCAGTGCAATAAAGCAAAGAAACAAAAAAAACTACCCATGGATAATTTGATCTTTATGTGTTCCTCAAAATTCGTGACTAGCTTCAGAGATTTGATGGCAGAACTGCAGAGACAAATCTGTCTTGTGCGAACCATATGACCAGCATTAGTGAAATCCTGGGAAGCACATGTACAAGTGCATGAGGTGTGAAGCTAAAGGGTTTATTTGGGTTAAAGGGAGTCCGGTGGGAGGAGTTTTGAGAAAGACAGACTGTTTGGGCGAGAACCTTTCACCATGACAAGCTAAAGACTTTATGGCCATTCAAGGCGGGAGAAAAATGGCCAGCAGCGCTGTGTTATTTCACAGTAGGATGTGAGCTCCCTCGTGATATGCCAAGCAGAAGAAGCACATCCATGTTCGCTTCAGGCAACGACTGCTGGAGACAAGCAGCATTTACACAATAAGTTATTACACTAATTCCAAAAATAATAACAAAGAAAGAGAGGTGGACTAGTTATTGGAAGAATGTCAGGTCCAAATCTTTTGGGCTCTTAACTTAAATGTCTGGCATATAAGTAAACACAAATGACACTAAAGAAGTGTTTAGTAACAGAAAAGGATCTAATGTTGTATAAAATCATTGTTGTGGGAAACAAAGACACAGCTTTAATCACGCGCACACACACACACACACACACACACACACACACACACACTCTTGCTGTGAGTGAGAACGCTGTCCAATGAAAATGTGAAACTATGATTAAATAACACTTTGCTCCCTCTGCACTGACTGATATTCAGCCTGAAATGACTGACAGCAACAAGCAGACACCATCTGATCGGAAGTGTGTTCCACTAAACATGTGTATACACACACACACACACAAAATATGCACAACACACACACACACACACACACACACACACACACACACACACACAGAGTGTTAAAGGGTAAACATCCTGACAGTATATAAATCAGAAGGGATTAACACAAGCCATGTGCTGTTCAGTCAACAGATGCAGCAATTTATCACTTCCTTATCTCTCCCCACCCATCTGTGTGTGTGTGTGTGTGTGTGTGTGTGGGGGTGGGTGTATACAACCCCCTTAACAAACACATATCTACACCCAGACACACTTTAGCAGATGTGTTCCCCCTGTGCACACCAACTGATCCTCTTCTCTTCCAGACTTGGAGTACTTCTAGAGACACAAATTAACACATGTGACAAAGAAAAGCAAGAAAACCTCAAAACATGTTAATGACATCAGGATCCACCAGTTTTAATGCACCTTCACATTGGTTGTAGAAGCATCCAGTATCCAGGACACTGTGGGGAGGGTAACCAGCTTTCTGGTTGTTGGTGGTGTTAGTGGTTTTGGTGGTGGTCATGGTGGTGGTGTTGATGGTAGTGGTGTTGTGGTGTGTTATAGTGGTGTTCATGTTGGTGATGGTGGTGGTGTTGGTAATGGTGGTAATATTGGTGGTGGTTTTGGTGGTGTTGGTAGTGGAGTTAGTGGCGTTTGTGGTGGTAGTGGTTTTGGTGGTGTTGGCGGTGTTGGTTTTGACGATGGTGGTGTTGGTGGTTGTGATGGTGGTTTTGGTGGTAGTGGTGTTGGTGGGGGCAGTGTTGTTGATGTTGGTGGGGGTGATTGTGTTGGTAGTGGAGTTAGTGGTGGTTGTGGTGGTGCTGGTGTTGGTGTTGTGTTAGTTGTGTTGTGGTGTTGGTGATTGTGTTGGTAGTGGAGTTGGTGGTGTATGTGGTGGTACTGGTGTTGTGTTAGTGGCATTGGTGTTGGTGATTTGTTGGTAGTGGAGTTAGTGGTGTTTGTGGTGGTGGTGTTGGTTATTGTGTTGGTAGTGGAGTTAGTGGTGTTTGTGGGGTTTTGGGTTTTGG